>JAPQNM010000049.1:4831650-4844150 GCA_029783475.1 Metacarcinus magister
AATCATAGCATTTTTGAATATGTAAATCTTTAAAATCTACAAGATTTTTGGTCAACACTATGGTTATTCACATTAGAATGACACTGAATTACTAAATAAATATTACTGAAGGTGAAAAGGGCCTGATGGAAATTATCTGTAATGCAAGACAAAGCATGATGTCAATTTATACTATAATACCATGCATCTTAATGTATGAAAGTTATACACATATCTAGTACAATGGACTGTTAATGATAATGATTCCTAGAACTTAGTAAGAAAGTCCATTATCCCAGGAACCCATGAAAGATTCAGGTACCATATTGTCCCACTCCCCTGAACTTAGTGACAGCTGCAATCAAGATATATGCATGGAACAGAAACTAATGGTACTCATGACTTTGTATATAAGAGCTCTGATGTTCCTCACTAATAACTCCAATAAGCAGACACTAGTTAACTCTCCTTCTGGAATCCTCATAAAGAGGTGCTGCAGCAAAATAAGACCAAATCATTGGACAAGTGATGTTACTTTAAAATCTTAGTTGACAGCCCACCTTGACGCAACATCCCTATGATGATGATGATGATGATGATGATGATGATGATGATAACAATACAATAATATCTTTAATAACAAAAATATATCAACAATACACAGAATTGCATTTTCTGTCTAAAGATTTTACAACATACAGATTCCTCACCTGTTATGTTTACTTAAGTGTTAACTCTAACCTTGGTATGAAATCATATGATTATATTAATACATCAATAACCAGTTGGTAAGACAGTCTACTAATAATTCACTGCCTTGCAGACATGCCCAACATTCTCACTCTTCAGCTGATTGATAAAACTTCTTACTTCATTGGGCTATCTTGATCACAATTTCTTTCTATATTTTGTCCTGTTACCTTTGGAACCACTGAAGTGGAGGTACATTTGGTATTATAATTCTGCAAGGTGGGAGAACCTGATTTCCTATTGGATCAATGTGTGTTCAATACATTACACAAGTGAATGTCTCTGGTTATGAGGGATAAATTGATATTTCCATAATCTTAAGCAAAAGCTTAACAATTTAACTCAGTTTGACCTCACACTACCACAAACAAAGATGGCTCAAAAGGGTCACCACAGCCATCCACCTGCAACTCACCCTCCTCACATGTCTGTACAAAATTATACCAAATTAATCTTATAACTGTAAAAAAAAAATAATAAATAACATTTTATAAACTACAAAGCCTCTACTAACTGACATTAAGCTACAAGTATCTGCAACAATTCATATCCTTCCCTCCCTTAATCTACTATTGTTGGCACCATTATTTGCTCAAACCTTTGCTAGAAATTAAACCTTGAACCTTTTAAGGCTCCATCCTTCTTCTCCTTACTCTTTGGCTTAATCATACTGGTTACCAAGAATTTTCTAGTGATGTTTTGTATGGTCTCTATGCTTGACATTTTTCATTTGAATATAAATCTGTTCTGTTTTCAATACTATAACTAAGCACTGGCACCTCAAACACTAAAACTTAAACCTGGGTAATCAATCTGCTGTTCACCACTGTGTCTTTCCATCTTGTTTGGATGGTTGGGTGTCTGCCTTACTGACCACCTTCAACCCCATGAAAAGTTACACACCCGCACAAGGAGAGTCATGTGATTGATGTGAACACACAATTTGTTAGATGGATATTCAATTCACCATCAAATGAATAGTGTGTCTACAATCAGTGATTCGGTGAAAGTTGAGCACACACAGTGACATCACCCTAATGTTACATGCCCATCCCACAAAGCAGGTAAGGCAGAGTGACACAAAAAAGGGCAACAAAATTGAATGGCAAGGTAAGCAAAACGCTCTAATGACTGACAGATGTGTGTGTGTGACGTGTGCACATGGTACTATTACACCATAGTCATCTCATATCCATATGTGAATGTTCAGTGGTAGCCAAAAATACTTCCAAAGAGTAAGCACTTAACTTTTTTATCATGATATTGTGATTTTTAAGTCCATTGACATTTTTCATGACAGCATACAGTGGATAACTGAAGTTTCATAAAAAAGTTTTCTTTATATAAATAAATAAATAAATAAATAACAAAATTAAATAAAAAACAGATAGCAGAGTTGTGCCTCCACATTTACCGGTTTATGCATTTAACGTCCTCATTGTAAATTACAATTAAAAAAAGAAAAAATATATAAATCTGTGATCCTAAATGCAAGTGTTCATTACACATCAAAACAAACGCCACAGAGCGCCACATTAAAACAAAGAATCTCATAGGAAGGTTGTTCTATTCTGTTTGGACCATTTTCTTGTAAATTTCAGATTCCTCTCAGATGTGTTGCAAAATTGTAATTGTACATGAGAGCAGTGTATGTGTGTATGCGCACCTTGCCCCGGCTACCCCCTTTTAGAGGGATAATAGCCTGGTATATAGATATACATATAAAAGGTATATCACCCTGCGGTGGAGGCTGCAAGAATACTACCACAGTATTTCCTGCAGATTGTGAAAGGTGACAAAAAGGGGCAGAGCAAAGGGTTTCTGAACTCCTCTGTATTCTCTCCTACGAAAGGACGGCACAGTAGGGTAGGGGAGAGTAAAGTCTCACTGAACCCTAAATGCCTTGTCTCAGCTACCCCCTTTTAATGGGGATATAAGCTAGGTATATAGGTATATAGATAGATAGATAGATTTAATGACAAAACATTGTATTCCTGGGTTATTTCTTGCTATGGACGACAATATTGGCCTATCCTTTATAACTTTTTTTTGTTTCCTTTTTTTTTTTGCAGATTAGCCTTTCAATATATAAGGTGTGTTCTCTGCTGCAGCATCCCATGTACAAATAAGTATAGTGTGTATGTGTTTGTCTGTGTATATGTGTGTGTATATGTGTGTGTTTGTGTGTGTGTGTGTGTGTGTGTGTGTGTGTGTGTGTGTGTGTGTGTGTGTGTGTGTGTGTGTGTGTGTGTGTGTTTGTTTGTGTGTGAGTGGTTGTTTTTTTGTGTTTGTGTTTTTTTGTTTTGTTTATATGTGTGTGTGTGTGTGTGTGTGTGTGTGTGTGTGTGTGTGTGTGTGTGTGTGTGTGTGTGTGTGTGTGTGTGTGTGTGTGTGTGTGTGTGTATGCATTTGTGTGCATGCACATGCATGTGTTAGCGTGTAAGACTGCAGTTGATCAGTTCAACAACACCAATGAAAGGACAAAAAACTGACCACTGGAAACACAGTTGCAAAAGACTGAGGACAAGACAAAACGGCAAACAATGAGGCACTTGGCTTGCTTCACAATAAACACACAGGACCATTTGACAAGCTCCAAAGACAGTCACATCCAACTTTACTTCAATTTTGGTATGAACACCCTATAATAACCACAATCAATGCCAAGACAACGACTCAATTGGAAAATATCATGAAAACACATCCCAACACCACCACAAAAGATTACCATGCCATCCAATACTCCACAAATGGATTCTCACTCTGTTTTATTCCTGAGGGATCTGGGAAGTCCCTCCTCTGTATACTCTCCTACAAAAATACAAGGCGCATAGGGGGAAGGGAGAGTAATGTTTCCACGAACCCTGAAGATTGGGTGCCTGAATGTGCATGAATATAGTACACTTGAGGGTATAAGGGAGGTGATTGGTAGAATGTTTGTGAAGCATAAATTTGATGTTAGTATTGAGTGAAACTAAACAAAAAGGTAAGGATGAATGTGAGTTTGGATGTGTGAATGGAAGGGTGTCAGGTGTGAGCAGAGGGAGAACAAGGGAAATTTCAAAGAACAACCACACAACCACTTATTTCCAATACAAGTCAGGACATTGAAGAGTGAGCATAATCCCCATCCGCCTTCATACTTGCAATGGAACACAAAGTTAAATTAATCAAATATCTATAGGAATTGAGAGGCAGTGAGAATGCCAGAACAGGGAGAGATAGACTTGTCATGGCCACCCCTTAAGGGGAAAGTGCCCCAGACGGGTACTAAGTGTCAGAGATATGGACTGATACACACACAGAATTTGTGAAAACCAATCCCAACAATGACAAGAAAAGGCCACCACTTAAATAGTAACACAACAAAGTAACCATTAAAAACAACATTTCACACACAAGAAAGCTTTCTTAAAACTGTTGAGACAGGCTTATTAGGTCCTCAAGCCTCAGGGTGCACCACCAACGTCATCGTTCAGTGGCACGGGTGTGAACAACCTAATGCCACTGACGATATATATTATCAACATGTATAAACATTAATTCCTATACTTTAGTTACGTCATTCGCAACCTACTAAGAACAATGCATTTTTTGTTGTTCAGTCTGACACTAGGAGCTTTGTTCTTGCAAATATAACAAGTTACTCTATGAAATCATCGATCTATATATCTATATACCAGGTTGTTATCCCCCTAAAGGGAAGTAGCCAAGAAAACATACCTAACAAAATGTTTGCATCATATACATTCACGGTAGCAACAAAAGAGCAAGATCTCTCCCCCATACTTTCACGCTCGAGACAAAACACGTGGTAACATCAGGACTATCTTAGTACTATAACATTATCCTAAAACTGGTGCCATGCTTCAAAACCTGACATAATAAATAAAAAATAAAAAATAACATCACAAACATTGATAACATAAATCATATGAACATAACTATATGAGAACTTCCAAAACCTTACACAATAAATTGAGAAAAAAAAGTAACATCACATTTATAACATAAATTATATGAACATAAAAATATATGAGAACTTCCACCAGAAACCTGGTTGGGCATGACACTTCATATCTCTATCTCTCTCTCTCTCTCTCTCTCTCTCTCTCTCTCTCTCTCTCTCTCTCTCTCTCTCTCTCTCTCTCTCTCTTCTCTCTCTTTTTTCTCTTCTATCTCTCTTTTTTTTCTCTTCTCTTCTCTCTCTCTCTCTCTCTCTCTCTCTCTCTCTCTCTCTCTCTCTCTCTCTCTCTCTCTCTCTCTCTCTCTCTCTCACACACACACTTGCTACTCACACCACACCAAACATTACTGACTTAAAACATCAGCTATGTATAATAATCAAACACTTGCATGAATAAAGTTGAAGTCATATGTTGATATCAAAACCAAACCAAACTGTCATATCAGCTCAGTATGACTATACACAGCTAAAGTGAATATAAAAATTGTATTAAGTAATCTTTCTTTTTAAGAACTAAACTTGGGAACATCAAAACAAAATCTTAAAATATGTACACAACAAATAACTACCAATTATATTTCACAATTTGTGGAACTAATGATCCTGCTGTTGCAAAGTTAAGATCTACATGCTCAAAATAACTTGCAGAAAAAGTGAGATGCCTTGAAACTCACTTCACTAACCAGCACACACATTGAAGATCAAGTGCCCCCTACCCACTCTCTCTGATCCCCTCCTGTATATAGTCAGATAATCAGAGAGAATTATCAGTAAAGATCAAGACAACAAAACACAAACCCACAAACTGACCTGACCAAAGACATTGAATGCCTTCTCTAGGAGTTCGTTGGACACACAACCTGTGATGTTCTTGACCCTGACGCCTGTGGTTATAGAAGCATAGCGGATCTTGAGGGGACGGTTACGCACCTCTGTCCCCTGCAACTCACGCTTGGCTTTCTCAGCATTGGCCCGGAAATCCTGGAATGGCGGAGAGAAGATGTCTTGTGTGAGGATTATTTCCTAGTTTGGGTGTCATTTGCCACAATTCCTTGTCATGTAGTAGCAGATTCAAACTATTACTAGCGGCTTGCTTGATGTCCGCTAAAATGTCAACTCTCAAAATATTGCATGTTCATTTGTTTTTCTATCACATGAAACACTGAACCCTTCCATCATTAACATTACTCTATTCTGTGTAACTAGATACAAACAAAGAGTTGCATAGACTTACAAAGTTGATGAAGGCATAAGCTCCATCTTTGTTGAAGTAGACCTGCCCCAGCTCTCCATACTTGGAAAAAATGGCCTTGAGTTCCTCGTAAGGAATGTCCCGAGGAAGGTTCCCCACAAATAGACGGCTGCTGGCATTGAACTTCTTTTCTGAGATGTCAAGGGGCGGCAGGTCAAACTGAGGCCCACTGAGCTCCGTGTTAACTCGCTCCTTTATCTTATCCTGCAATGGGGAGGCTTATTAGTATGATGAACATGGTAAATGTCTGCTCTGGGCAGTGTTTATGAGTTTGCTGGCAAAGCATTAGTCAAAGTACTTGGTCAAATATATGTACTGTGGGACTACCTGACACCTGAGAAGGCACCAGTGGCATCATGGCAAATACAAGCAGGTTAGGAAGTTACCAAAGTGAGGTTAGATTTGATTGGGTTAGGTAAGGCTGCAAAAGGTGAGATTTGGTTTAATTCAATTACTCAAAAATGTGGGGCTGGGTGAAGATGAGTATGCCACATTATCAGTGAGAAAGAAAAAAAATTTAATAAGCTTTGATGTGATTTTTCTAAATCTTACTTTTCATTGTAAATCACTAGTTAATGGAACATGGGAAGAGAGTTTGGGCTACAAAAAACATACTTATATTTATATTTTACAGCAAATAAATTTAATACACATTATTAATCAGAATCATCCTAGCTTGAGGAGGCAAGGAACTCACAAACAACTGGTTTGCCAAGAAATTAATCACTTAACCTATAAAATCACAACAAATAATCACCAAATATATTTTTGTTCATATAATTAAACCAAACCAAATTCAACCAGAACTAAACCAAACTGCTAAACCTCAGGCCAAATACATTATAGAAGATAGACAAGGAAAAATGAGTAACACTGAATGGTTTAAATAGCGTACATTTTGAAAACCAACAAACCAATAGATGTAACAATCGATAAACCATTCAAGCTTTACCCAACCCTTTAATATAGCGTTAGTGTCTTAGTGAGTGGCTCCCCACAAGCCCAAACAACTCACTCCGGCCTCTCCCAAGTGACGGGAGCGGCAGCCTACAAGAGATGAGTGTACGTACTACTACGTATGTGACCTACATTACGTGTTCCAGCCCAAAAAGGGTGTGCATTTTACAACTTAATCTAAATAATAAAAAAATGTATGCTTCTACTTTATTTCATACCAATAAATAACAACAAAGCTTCATATTATATTAGCGGCCAGTGACCCAGGAACAAAACCCAATGGCGTAACAAAGAAATACTTCACCGTTTCATCAGATTCATTCCCACAACTGAAACTTAAGGTTAATAATACAAATAACTACCCTTACTCCCCATAAAAAAAACACACAAACACTCACATATCCATATTGAGATCGTGTTCCATAACGCTGTGGATTCCTTCTGTCATCCATGGACGATCCACCGCCTCCTCCTCCTGACATACCTCCAGCTCCTCGACCCTTGTACGAGGAGCCGTTCTCCATCTTGCAAGGCTTGGTCGGGAAATATGCACTAAAAACGGTGAAAAAGGTGTGATAGCAGCAGCCCGGCCAAGGTAGAAGGAAGCCAAGCCTGGGTGGATGTGAACTAAACTGACGCCTTGGTTCTTTCTGCTGTCACTTGATGATTTTGCAATGATAAAAAATGGTTTACTTCATCATTTATATCCTTTTCGAACAGTCTTTATATTATAATTGCTAAAATGTGATGTTTGACTAACGTTGGATTGTTTTGCTGTTATCTGATTTCGTAGTTATCAAAAATTGCTTATTTGACCATTTATCTGCCGTACGAATATCTTTTTTTAAATTTCAGTTGCTTGAATGTGATATCTGGATAGCGTTAGGTCGTTTTAATGTAATTTTATGATGATTTATGCATTCTTGTCGTGTTCTTGCTGTCTCAAATATTACGTAACTCAGCTGATTAACTATCCTAGCTAGACAGCTAATATGGGACTCTACCTTATTATAATGAAGTCACGTTTTATAGGATGGCAGTGGAGGTGTATGTACTTTATTTTCTACAAAAATGTATCGAGTTTCCTCGAATACGTTTCCACACTCATGTTTTTCAGGTGTGAAGGAACACTGGAATATAACCTCAGCCTTGTATGTTTCTCAGTTGTCTAGGTCTTGGGTGTTATGAAGCTCACACAGTTGGTTCTGAAGCCTTTTATGTAGCAAGATATGACTCGTGGCAGGATTTAGCTGGGTTTGATGTCAATATTAAGTATGAGTATCGATATCAGGTCTTCCAGGATTCTCTTCTGACAAGTTCTGTGGTTTTTTTTTCTAAACTTCTCGCAGAGTGAAGATTATGTAATGCAGCATCTTTTTTCTATTATATTAATTTTATAATTGTATGTGTATATTCATGCTTTATTAAACTAACTCGCAGGACGAATAACTTCTCAACTTTGCAGGAAGGAATACGTGAAAGGGGCGCGGCACATTAGCTGCAGGTGAGTCAAGAGGTAAGAGTGACAGAGTGTGACGAAGAGGCCAGTGACTTGCACGGTTATAATTATATTACTTCTATAAACAATGAAAAACAGATAGAGATTTTTTTTTGTTGTATAAACATCACGAGTAATATCTCTGTACAACCTATGTTCAAGTGATGCTCTATAACACCCTTTCTGCTGTTCACGAGTGATCATTTATTCCCACACATCTTATTATATATACACTAGAGTCCCATTTTTCATTTTGCCTCATACACTCCTCATTTTCCACCCTTCACACCATCCCATTTGCTTCCTCTCATGGGTGATCTACTGTAATCTGCCTCTTTCACCTTCAGTCACCTTCTAATCTTCAGCTTGACTCATCTGCGCCCGTGTAAATTGAGTGGATGGAACGACAACAATATGAAGTACAGTAGCAGTACGAACAGGCAAAGATAGGAATGTATTGGTGTGAAGATTATTTAGAGACCAACTTCACAGCCATAATAAAAGTTTCATAATCTGCTATTTACTCCTCCCAATTGTTGTATTATCTCCTTTTCATTGATTTCCTCTTTTCCTGTTTTCCCTTCGCTAAGCTGGAACATCACGCGTAATGTATGTACCCGATACCCACACAATACACTGAGCCCGTGAGTCTGTCTCTGTTCTATTCACAGTCAAGGCCAAGGGTATAATAGTAAGACATTTTTACTCCAACATTACTACTATTTGCCGCTTATTCATATTCCGACAACGTCATTATCATTATTATTATTATTATTATTATTATTATATTCCGATAACGCTAACTTGCATGACACACAGGGGAATTTAGAATGATGTTTTATGAATACTTTTCTTAAAATTGGCGTGTGACTGGCGGGATGATTTTCCACACTTTTGGTCAATTGAATGAGACTGATCGAAGACCCTTTTACACTGTACTGAGCCTCACGTAGGATGCGTAAACACTGGCGTAACACTGGGATATTACAATGTTGTGTTTAGTGTTAATGATGAAGAGTAGCAAGGATGAAGGATGGGGGATGGGGTGGGCGAGGTAAGCAGGATGGAAAAGTAGGTATGGGTGTTCTATGAGAGAAAAAATAGTACTGAGCGCGGGCGAGAGAGAGAGAGAGAGAGAACGGACAAGGGGGATGGGAGGTTTGGTCGGGCAGTAGGATGGGAGTAGTAGTGGGAGAGAGAAGAGAACAACATGGGGAGAAGCAGGAATGGTGGGGAGGGAAGAGGGAGGGAAGGGAACATCATAGAAGGGAGGGAGGGATCATTGGCTGGCAGAGAGAGGGAGGGAGAGGGAGGAAGGAAGGGTCGCCGCACCGTACACGCACGCTACTCAGTTCCACGCTTGTCTCCGCGCAGAGAGGAGTATGCGTGGCCCTTCCCACCGCTGGCTGCATCTGTGAGCTTTCTCGGGTGTGTTGTTTTCGTGACACAATGGAAAAGACCTTGCTGATTTTTCTCCTGATGGTTGGCTTCACGGCTGGGCTAAGCTTCTCCCCTGAGGCCCAGATGAACGGCTCTCTTGGAGGTATGGATATTTTGGCGTGGTTGCCCGGGCGTTTGTGGGAACAGGTTGCTCCTTCGCGGGCAGGGGGGAAAAAATCTAAATGGAAAGATGTTATTCACTTTCCCTCCTCACATTAGGATGATTAGAATTTCTTCGCTGTCAAAGAGGAGTGACGGTGAGGAGACTCGTGGTGTGGGCGGTGTAAGGGTACACTGAAGGGAACTCGACTGTTGACTTGGCTTTGTAGCGGCTCAGACATGTCTGCTTTTCTCCCTCTCCCTTACTCCCTCTCCTGAAATCCTCGCCGGCCCATCTTTTCCGGAGAGTCTGTCCTTCTTCAGCCGTGATGTTTATCGTCAAGGTCATTCTCGCCCGGTAAAAAAAACTGGGCATTACTACAGAGAAGGTTGTGGGATGGTCCGGTTTTATGTAACTGGAAGCTGCTGTGTGTCAGTCGCTGGACGGGCTGGAATAACAGGTTTTAAATGGTGTGAGGCCAGAGTGTGTGTTGTGTTGCGTGAGGCTTGTGACCTAGGCTGGTGTGGGCGACAGACTCACTACATGCACTAAATAAAAGCCAGTGATATGTTTTATCTTGGCAATACAAGACGGGCGGCTCTTTTTATGGTTAAATATATACACTAAATTAAGAAGGTACGTTGTTAAGGAGAAGTTTAATGAAGTGGGAAGATTCTTAATATTCAAAGCTCGCCTTGTTCAGTTGGTTTTAATATATTCTCCCTGGAGTGCTGTGAAGCGTTGATTTACGTTTATTTGAATGGAATAAGATGATGGTGGAGGTGATGGCGGTTTGAAATGTTTTGAAACTATTCCTTGTCACATCGTTAGTGTTTAATTCTTATTAATGTTTGCCGAGTCATTAATTTTGTGGGTGACTAATTTATAACATAATATATGTTGCGTGTTGCATAACTATATTCTATTGAATTAATGAATAAGTACAAGTGTTACATTCGTCAAAATAAAGATAATAATACTATAAACTAAAAAAAGTAATAGGCATGAATGTGGTTTTGTATTTCAATGTATTTGCAGTATGGATAGGAGTGTTTGTATGTATGAAGGTTGGGCGAGGAGGTGTGAGGAAGATGAGAGAGGATCATAGATAAGCTTGCATCGCCTTGTGGACACTCATAGACCACTTGTGACTGGAATATTAATCAAAATGGCACACAAAACACCCCATTCTTTAAGTGTCATGTTCACTTAGAATGAGACGCAGTAGGAACGTGTGTGTGTGTGTGTGTGTGTGTGTGTGTGTGTGCAATCACAGCTTATCTTATTAACCCACTGCACTCTATAAGGCCATGCAGAGATTAGTGCATTAACTCACGTCAACAACATGATATGACAACTAATGCACACGAACTGACACCGTAATAATATAACATAGAATTAGTAAACTTTATACGATATCTGGACACGCGCCGCTGTGTATAAACTCGATTGATAGTGTCAGATCAAGCCTAATGATATGTTTTTTCCAACTTTTATTATGTTGATACCGTGTTTTTTTTTCTTCTCTTGTGATGTGGTTATGACTGAATAAAAACTGGTTGAGGATAGAAAGACGCACTGATAGGATAAGCAATATTGGTATAACAAGATACTTCCTCTCTGCTGAATGTGTGTGTGAAGTTTAAGTAATGGTTATATAGATGGCCCCTGTGTGTGTGTGTGTGTGTGTGTTTGTGTGTGTGTGTGTGTGTGTGTGTGTGATCTTCAGGTTACTCTTCCTTCTTGTGTTGCCATGTTCTCATTGTATTGCGCTTTGTGATTCTCAAATGTCTCTAAGGAAAAACGCTCACGGGAAAGCCAATCTGCTGTGTGGCGTGGTGTTGCTGGCTGACTGGTGTGTGTTTGTGTGTGTGTGTGTTTGTGTGTGTGTGTGTGTGTGTGTGTGTGTGTGTGTGTGTGTGTGTGTGTGCTCTTTACTTCAGGTTACGATGAAGTATGTGAACCTCATTCATCTCTCAGGTTGATAAGTAAATAAATACATAAAAGAGAGAGAGAGAGAGAGAGAGAGAGAGAGAGAGAGAGAGAGAGAGAGAGAGAGAGAGAGAGAGAGAGAGAGTGAGAGAGAAAGAGAGAGAGAGAGAAAATCTATGTAGCTATTATAATAAACTAATCCATTTTGATTAAAATATTTGTATTATATAACAGCGGCAGAGGTGGCATCCATGTGTGTGTGTGTGTGTGTGTGTGTGTGTGTGTGTGTGTGTGTGTGAGTGTGTGAGAGAGACAGTAGAGCCTCAGCCAAGATTCATGTCGCCTGATAAGGGTTGCTGTATCAGTGATAATCAGTATAAGGGAAGTATAAGTAGTAAGTGTGGTGCGTCGGTCCCCACACATTCATCACACATACACGAACGATAAGGGAGAGAGAGAGAGAGAGAGAGAGAGAGAGAGAGAGAGAGAGAGAGAGAGAGAGAGAGAGAGAGAGAGAGAGAGAGAGAGAATATGCCTGCCTGTCTTTTTTCTCGTGATTTCGTCAGCATTTTTACATCTTGAGTGTGTGTTTTATTGGCTTATAAATTCGTGAGATCCTTAGGTG
>JAPQNM010000049.1:4849150-4851650 GCA_029783475.1 Metacarcinus magister
ACTACTACTACTACTACTACTACTACTACTACTACTTGTAAACTACGTGTGGGAGGAAAGGAAGAGGAAGAGTTAATTTAGTGAGGAATAGACTCTCCTCCTTGACGTGTGTGTGTGTGTGTGTGTGTGTGTGTGTGTCTGTGTATGTGTAGTTCTCGCTGTTGGGCAGATTAAATGTTGCAGTGGAATTTGTGTTTGATGTTGATGTTAGTGGTGGTGGTGTTGTTGGTAGTAGTGGTGGTGGTGGTGGTGGTAGGTGGTGGTGGTGGTGGTAGTAGTGGTGGGGGTAGTGGTAGCGAATTGTTGTTATTTTTTATGGTAGTGAAAAGAAAATGTAAACCTGCACCATCACACACACACACACACACACACACACACACACACACACACACACACACACACACACACACACACACACCTTGTTTACAGTAGTGTCAAGGAGTCGCTGAACCGTGCTGTGCTAATTCTAAGTGTTTCGTAAGTGTGTTGGATAAGTGGCAAGTGCCTCCAAGTGGGCGATGGCCATTGTGTTAGTAGCGTCGCGCCCACCTACTACTACCTACCTATCTACCTACACACACACACACACACACACACACACACACACACACACACACACACACACACACACACACACACACACACACACAGCGGAAGTAAAGTAGACATACATACGCCCACACGCACATACACAGACAAATGCACTATTAAGAAAGTTTTATTAACATCTACTTTCTCTCTCTCTCTCTCTCTCTCTCTCTCTCTCTCTCTCTCTCTCTCTCTCTCTCTCTCTCTCTCTCTCTCTCTCTCTCTCTCTCTCTCTCTCTCTCTCTGTTATGTAAGGTAAGAATTATTAGGTGTCAGGCAGAGGACAGGTAGCTGGATAAGCCAGGTAGGGGGCCACACCTGGTCTGTATGCACCAGCAGTACTCTACCTGTTAATTAGTGGTCCCTGCTCTCCATACTCCCCTTATGGCACACCTGTGGACTGTAGCCAGGTGTTGGTGGTGATTGATTTGTTGTTGTTGTGGTGGTGGTGGTAGTGATGCAATTATATTTGTCATTATTGTTACTACTACTACTACTACTGCTCCTTTTAGATTAGTAAATACATGCAGATACACAGTGATAGGGAGAGTAAAAGTAATGAATAGTGAGTATGTTCTATTATTATTATTATTATTATTATTATTATTATTGGTTGATGAGGTAATGCTATAGGTTCGTCGACCGCTTCTTCTCCTTCCTGTATTCCGCGCGTGTTTATGTACAATACAGTAGAGAGTGAAGGGTAAGGGATGCAAGGCAGAGGGTAGGTCGACCTTGCCTTGGGGGACTGATGATGCATTCCCACTTGACTAGAAACAAGGAACGGGGCTAATGTTTTGTCCTTTCTATAGTAGTAGTAGTAGTAGTAGTAGTAGTAGTAGTAGTAGTAGTAGTAAAAGTAGTAGCTAAAAACTTATTTATTTAACCGAAAAGAAAGAAAAAGGAAAGTAAGGATGGAGGATGCTAGCTACCTTGGACCATAGTACTTCCTCCTCCTCCTCCTCCTCCTCCTCCTCCTCCTCCTCCTCCTCCTCCTCCTCCTCCTCCTCCTCCTTCTCCTCCTCCTAAAAACCGGAATATGCCTTAGCTAACCATAAAAGGAGTATAGTTTAGTATCCTCAAGGTCTCTCTCTCTCTCTCTCTCTCTCTCTCTCTCTCTCTCTCTCTCTCTCTCTCTCTCTCTCTCTCTCTCTCTCTCTCTCTCTCTCTCTCTCTCTCTCTCGTAATGGTCGTTTTACCTCGACAGGAATTAAACGCGTCTGGGTTATGATGGTTAGCAGACTGAGGTGCTGTTTACTCATTAACCACATGTCCTCCTCCTCCTCCTCCTCCTCCTCCTCCTCCTCCTCCTCCTCCTCCTCCTCCTCCTCCTCCTCCCTCCCTCCCTGTGTTTGTATATATAGCACTTCCTCTACAGTTCCCCTTTTTTCCCTTCCTACTCCTGTCTCTTCTTTCTCCTTCCTTTCCTTGCCTCCCTTGCCTCCCTAATTTGTAGTTCCCCCCCCACTCTCTCTCTCTCTCTCTCTCTCTCTCTCTCTCTCTCTCTCTCTCTCTCTCTCTCTCTCTCTCTCTCTCTCTCTCTCTCTCTCTCTCTCTCTCTCTCTCTCTCTCTCTCTCTCCAACACATCAACATCATCTTCACCCGAGAAAGGCGACGTGAGTTTCCTCCTCCTCTTCTTCCTCCTCCTCCTCCTCCTCCTCCCCTCCTCCTCCTCCTCCTCCTCCTCCTCCTCCTCCTCCTCCTCCAACTCCTCCTCCTCCTCCTACTTTGCCTCTCGTTTTCACCTTTTTCTTTCTCCTTCATAACCATCTTTCTTCTTCTCCTCCTCCTCCTCCTCCTCCTCCTCCTCCTCCTCCTCCTCCTCCTCCTCTTGATCAATCTCGCCTCCCCCGCAGAAGGGCGTGGCGAAGAATCTCAGGTTTCGGCATATATCACATTTGTTCTCTCTCT
>JAPQNM010000049.1:4854150-4856650 GCA_029783475.1 Metacarcinus magister
AGAGAGAGATTTAAATGTAATCTAAACCTTTACGGGACTTGCATTGTAGAGAGAGATAAGGAGTTCTTTCTTGAGTGTGTGTATGTTTGTGTGTGTGTGGTATGTGTGTGTGTGTACGTGTATGTGTGTATGTGTATGTGTGTGCAGACGTGCTGGAATGTGCGTGGCGGTAAGTGGTTCACGTAATCGAGTCAGTGAACGGATCAGTTTCACGCACCAACAAACAAACGAATAAACGATGCTTCGACTCGGTAAAATGGCGGCAGAGAGAGAGAGAGAGAGAGAGAGAGAGAGAGAGAGAGAGAGAGAGAGAGAGAGAGAGAGAGAGAGAGAGACCACTTGACCCACTAAGAACAATGACCCCCCCGGAAAAGCCTTCAGTCAGTCCTCAAACACATACTCACAAAAAGACAAAAAGTCGCCCTGGTGTTCCCCAAGGTGGTTGTCCCGCGCAGATGTAAAAGTGCTGCTTATCCAACACACTCCCCGACATAACCTGACTTGACGTGACCTCCAGCTGAACAAAGAGGACGCAAGCAAAACAAAACAATGACCAAAGCATTATACACACACATACACAGAAGCATTATACACATACACAAACATACATCCATTGTCATACATATGCATACACACATACATACAGATGGTTTGATCTAGAAATCCTTATATGAATGCATGTATATTGTTTTATTCATATCATGGTAAAATAACATGAATATTAGTATTTATTTACATAGATATACATACATATATACATTGTGTAATCCATATAGCCCACAAGAACAGGATAAATATTGATATACATACATAAATGCATACATAAATATTTAATCGATAAATCATACAAATTTGAAATCGATAAATCCTATGCAATTATAATTAGTATACATATATATACATGGTCCCACAAATCCATTCACTTTAGAATAACAAAATGAAAAAAACAATGAAACTCTCTCTCTCTCTCTCTCTCTCTCTCTCTCTCTCTCTCTCTCTCTCTCTCTCTCTCTCTCTCTCTCTCTCTCTCTCTCTCTCTCTCTCTCTCTCTCTCTCATATCTACAACGTTTAAATTTTCTTAAGTTTACATTTGTTTTTCCTTTTTTTTGAATTATAATTTCCCGCCAAATTTGCAGCAGATTTATTCATTAATATCCTAAAAAAAAATGTATATAAAATGGAATTAAAAGCAAATTGAAGAAAAACCATATCAAGAAAAAAATCCTGATCAATAAAAAGAAAGAAAAAAAAAAAAATGAAAGAGAGAAAAACGAAGAGAGAAAGAAAGATATAACAGGAATACCAAGAAGTGGCAGACCCTTGATTTTGACTCCATCCTTGCGTGTCTTTACCGCTCTTTGTGCATCAAGTAGCGAGCAGAGACATCTGGCGGTGGGCCTCTCAACCTCGCATTACTGAGGGGGATGCTGGCGTTTATGTCTATGTATGTTTGCTTGTATGTATGTATGTATGTATGTACGTATAATAGTTGCTCTAAAGGTGTACATAATTTTACGCTTTTTCCTTATTTCCTTATTATTTTGGGTGAGTTTTAGGAATGCAAAAGGGACGTAAGAAGAAAGAAATAGATGAACAGTTGTCAGAGAGAGAGAGAGAGAGAGAGAGAGAGAGAGAGAGAGAGAGAGATTCCAAACCAAAAGGAAGCTCTTATTTTTTGCTCCACTGATGGTGTGATTTAGGTAGGCACGCAATTCTCTCTCTCTCTCTCTCTCTCTCTCTCTCTCTCTCTCTCTCTCTCTCTCTCTCTCTCTCTCTCTCTCTCTCTCTCTCTCTCTCTGCTACTTAACCTTGGGACACTTAATAATAATTACTCTATCTTAGGCACGTTCTTTGGGGCGTTACTTGGCGCGGTCTAATCTTCAGCCCAAATAAAGCCTCAACTCTTAACTACTTACTGGAAGCTTAAAATAATCATAATAAAGAGAGAGAGAGAGAGAGAGAGAGAGAGAGAGAGAGAGAGAGAGAGAGAGAGAGAGAGAGAGAGAGAGAGAGAGAGAGAGAGAGAGAGAGAGACTTTTCTAGATACTTAGATATACATTTTGTCGACTTATGTTTGTTTTATCAAAATCAAATCACCTTCTTTGTCACGTCCGTAGAAAGGGAGGAGGAGGAGGAGGAGGAGGAGGAAGAAGAAGAAGAGGAGGAGGAGGAGGAGGAGGTGGTGGTGGTGGAGGTGGTACGGGGAGGGAAAAGTGCAGGAGAAGCAAAAGCCAAAAAGGAGATGCAGGGGTTAGATAGAAGAGGAGGAGGAGGAGGAGGAGGAGGAGGAGGAGGAGGAGGAGGAAGAGTAAAAGAGGAAAGGGAGGAGAGTGGAGATTACAGATACGATTAAGAGATCCTGTTTTGATGTTCTCCTATCCATTGTTTCTCTTTCTCTTTCTCTTTCTCTTTCTCTTTTTCTTTCTTTCTCTTTTTCTCTATCTATCTTCCTTTGAAGTTAGAAATGTGTCGTTTTTCCTTCATTCATTAATTAATTAT
>JAPQNM010000049.1:4861650-4899150 GCA_029783475.1 Metacarcinus magister
CGAAGAATGAATACCGGGAGAAGGGAGGAAGGAAGGGACGAAGAGAGAATAAGAGAGAGAGAGGACGGAAGGATAGGGAGGGAAGGGTGTGGAGGAGAGTGCGTCCCCTTTACACCACCATAACCACGCACAATTGGAGTAGAGGGAGAGGACGCCGAGGACAGGGACTAATCTACACTCACTACACTCTGTCCCTTCACTTACAAAGCCTCGTTCTCGCCTCTACAGCCCAGTGCTCGGAACAACAGTTTGCCTGCCACGATGGACTCAAGTGTATTCCTAAGTCCCACTGGTGTGACTTCTCCCCTGACTGCCTCGACGCCTCCGATGAACCACAGGACTGTCGTAAGTTTGGACGGAAACTCATTGCTTCCTTAGTAATAGTAATAGTAGTAGTAGTAGTAGTAGTAGTAGTAGTAGTAGTAGTAGTAGTAGTGGTGGTGTACAGTACATTTCCTTGTTTCATCCCTATCTTCATTCTCTTTTATTCTCTCGTCTCGTTTTAATTCACTCTGATAGTAATAACAGTAATAGTAGTAGTATTCTCTCTCTCTCTCTCTCTCTCTCTCTCTCTCTCTCTCTCTCTCTCTCTCTCTCTCTCTCTCTCTCTCTCTCTCTCTCTCTCTCTCCTCCATTTCCATCCATTGGTAACTTTGCAAACATTTATTTTCCTCGCACACAACACTAGCTAACTCTATTTTTCCTCCCCCCTTGCACGTACGTATTTCCTTCCTAGCACTACCTCAACTATCATCTAAATTTTCCTCCGTTATTAACTAGTCGGTTTTACTCTTCTTTCTTTCTTTATTTCTATATTTGAATTTTATTGATTTCCTAGTTTTTTTTCTTTTCTTTATTTTTTTTTAATCTCGTTTATTTTTTCTCTCTTCCTCCCGCAGCACAACGTTCCTGCGGTACATTTACTTGCAACATCACGGGAAAGTGCCTACCGCTGGGCTGGGTGTGCGATGGGGAGTCAGACTGTGGCCACGGTGACAACACGGATGAGGACAACGCTATGTGTAAGTGTCATTTGTTTCCCCCCATGCATGTGGAGGTCGGTCAATTGTTATCTCACTTGTACTTAGTTATTCTACTGGCGCTGGTAGTAAATTGTTGCATTTCGTGAGTCATTTGTTTTTGTTTTTATTCATGTACGTACATAATTTGCGTGTGTGTGTGTGTGTGTGTGTGTGTGTGTGTGTGTGTGTGTGTGTGTGTGTGTGTGTGATAGAGAGAGAGAGAGAGAGAGAGAGAGAGAGAGAGAGAGAGAGAGAGAGAGAGAGAGAGAGAGAGAGAGAGAGAGAGAGAGAGAGAGAGAGAGAGAGAGAGAATCCCACACACCTGAGTTTAATAGTAGTAGTAGTAGTAGTAGTAGTAGTAGTAGTAGAAGACTTTCTTAACTGGAATAAAAGTCTGCAGCTATTTCGATATTGATATGAAGGAGAGTTAGCACGATTGTACGATGCTTTGATGTCACTGGAGGCGTGTTGGGGCGAGTGGGTGTGTTGCGTTAGTATTAAAGTGGAAACAGTGGCAGACAGATGCAGTCCCCTTAAGAAAAAAAAGAAAAAGAAAAACTCAGCTCTGTGTGTGTGTGTGTGTGTGTGTGTGTGTGTGTGTGTGTGTGTGTGTGTGTGTGTTTATTACCCAAGTGACGTTTCTCTCTCTCTCTCTCTCTCTCTCTCTCTCTCTCTCTCTCTCTCTCTCTCTCTCTCTCTCTCTCTCTCTCTCTCTCTCTCTGCGCACACCTGTCCATCCATACTTACCTCTCCCTCCACCTTTAATTAACTTCCACCACAATCATGCCTTCCTCCCAGCCGCACCTATAAAATCATTACACCTTCCCATTTATATTCCATTGCAGGTAAAAAGGGGAACACCTGTCCGCTGAATTACTACAGGTGCTATGACGCTATCACCTGCGTTCTGTTGAGGAAAGTGTGTGACCGCAACTCTGATTGTCCTGATGGAAGTGACGAAGGAGAGTTTTGTTGTAAGTACTGACTATATATATTGTTATGACTATTATTATTATTATTATTATTATTATTATTATTATTATTTTTGTCTAGTATCATGTGTATATGTTATGAATTTTTAGCGTAACACACTTTTAGTACAAGGAAAGGAAGTCGACCAAGGGCTATAAAAGTAATGACGATGCGTAGTAATAATAATAAAAACGCTTACACTGTCGCTCATAAAAGTGTTCAGAAGAAGAACATAAAAAAGAAATAAAGAAGAAAAATATATATATATAAAGTAACACAACATCAAGCATTATAATGTAGTACGATAAAAAAAAAAAAAAAATAACGGATCAATTTTACGCCACAGATTAAAGAGGTTAGGTTAGGTTAGGTTACGTTACGTTACGTTACGACATTAATAAGGCGCACAGTGTACCTAGTTTGTTACGGTGAGTGAATGTGTCTGTGGGAGAGGCAGGCAAGAAGGATCCCTAAGCCGTGGTATTTTCAAGTCAGTCAGTCACCTGTGTTGTTGGTTTTTACCCGTCAAAGGCTTTCAGGACGAGGGCACGTAATAACAAGGCGCCTCATGGTCTATCCTCCTCAATCTCAAGTATATTTTTTATGTAAGCACCACGTCATAAATACAATAAGGCCAGAAGGTCAAAGTGTGTTGTGTTTGCAACTGTAGTACCCGTTTATTGCTGATCTATTGACTGATGTTGTTTAAGTATTTTTTTTTTTATGTATATATGTACTGTATGTATGTATATGTTTACTCTATTGCTGCTGATACTTTTTTTACTACTATTTATTCCCATTGCCTGAACTGTTGGTAACATTTCGCTGGTTTGCCACAGTATTCCCACAACACAGAACACTGCCTTGTGAGGGAAGACCAGCAGCCAGTGTGACTGCACTTCGCTTCTCACATACGTTTGATACAGTGATCTTGGCATTTTCCACAATATCTTGGAATTATTAGGTTGGTCTTGGGATCTGGGATTAAAAACTGAAGATAGCCATTATTCCTTGGATTTTCAAGTCTTCGTTCTTTTTTGGAGGGTAATTGCGTGGTGAAAGAATAAAATCATCACGTTCCGAAATCCTTCAATATGAAATGATACTGAACGAAACATTCTGCACCCATGACAACACATGTTAGCAAGCAACAAGTTTTCCTAGGCACCATCAGAAGTGCAAAATGTTTCGTCAAGTTTAGAGGAAAACAGGGCACTGCATAGGGAGGGCCTGCACACAGCTATTTCTCAGCACACTCTGAGCATGCGCGAGCATTCTCGCCTCGTGATTGGCTGCCCTAACCTACCTAATCTGCCTATCCTAGTGTATCTAGTTTGCCTAACCTTAACTAAAGTAATCGACGGCCGACGGAGGGAGAATATAGCCTCGATTCCCATTACAGCCACCGTCAGTGACGTCACGTACGGTGTACGGATTGACGGTGACGGCCTGGTGGGAACCCCGCCTCAGTAAGGTTGCTACATATAAGTTACTTTAGGTAAGGTTAGGCAAACTAGATTCACTAGGATAGGCAGATTAGGTAGGTTAGGGCAGCCAATCACGAGGCGAGACTGCTTGCACATGCTCAGAGTGTGCCGGGAAATAGCTGCGTGCAGGCCCTCCCCACTGCAGGGCACTGCATATATTCTTACTTGCTGACCACTGCACCTCACTCAACACAAACAGCGCCCTGGAAGCATGATGAAGGGCTGAAGGTGCTTGACTTACTCTTACTACCCTTACTTTGCAGACGAACATCAGCAGTGTGAGTCTATTGAGTGTGCTTCGGGATGTCGACCAACTAAGGTCGGACCAAAGTGCTTCTGTCCGGAGATGCAGCAACCTAACGGGACAGCGTGTGTTGGTGAGTAGCTGTGTGTGTTTGTTTGTGTTCAGTGAAATATCTACCTTCTGTCTATATTTGTATGTATGTGTGTGTGTTTTCTTGTCTTCTCATTCATTCTCTCACTTTTTCTCGGTTATATTTCGTATTTCAGAGCCAATGGTCAGTGTATCACCTCCATGCATCAATATTGAGGCGTGGATGTGTGCCTTGGGTTCTGCCATTTCATTCTACTCTCTTGGCTTCACACAAAATCTATGGTAAAATTTTACATCTTCACCAGAATGCACCTGCATATAAACCACAATTTTCGTATGGATTTTGATCCATTTCGAATGATTTTGACATTCATATCCGTCACAAATGCATATATTGTAAGATTGTCATCACCCCCAACAAGCTTGGAGACCTGTGGGAATGCGGTGTTTTTTAGGTGGGGAAAGATGAAATAATTTGATTTACGCAAAAAGAACATTTGACATCTAGGTAAATCTGCATAACTACGGACCACCAGACTCCCCCAATCTAACCTAACCTAAACTGAACACACGGAATAACCTCTTAATTTTTTTTTGGGGGGCAAGCCCCCTCAGACACCCTCAAACCTAACCTAGCCTAACAGGTAATGCAAAAATATAACTCTGAATTCTCTAGAGCATTCTGGTGAAGATGTAAAATAATACCAAAATATAGATTGATCTGCGTTCATTTCAATCTCAAAAGATATTATGTTAGTTAGGTTGGATTATTTTAAGTTATTTTAGTTGTTCTTGGGGTTATGTGAACACTATCCATCTTTTTTTTTACTATTTTTTTATCCTCTCTCTCTCTCTCTCTCTCTCTCTCTCTCTCTCTCTCTCTCTCTCTCTCTCTCTCTCTCTCTCTCTCTCTCTCTCTCTCTCTCTCTCTCTCTCTCTCTCTCTCTCTCTCTCTCTCGTTTGATTGGATAGAAAGGAGGATCACAAGAGTACTTAAATAGATGATGGTTATACATGCACTTAATATACGTAGTTAAATAATTCCCAATAATTGCTTTCATAATTGTTTGTTATTCTGGCCACACAAAGTTGAGGCATTGCTAGCAGGGACTGAATGGATGTTTTGTTGACTTCAGTTCTTCATATATTATACATCTTTAATCAATCATAGGTATAATTAAAAATGATTGTAGATGGAAATATCGCTTGAAATGTATGCTTATTAATGTTTTTTTATTGAAACTAATCACAGAATATACAGAAAAGTAATTTATGCTATGTAAGCACACACATACACATATATACACACATATATACACACACACATCACTAATAATGTCCTCCTTTTTTTGCAACAAGACATATTGCTTATTGCAACACCATCATATCAAGGTTTGTTTTGATTGACTGAATTTGCATCATGAATAGCCATTAGTTCAGCATTAAGTGTGTGTGTTGGTATGAGGTGTTCTGTAAGTCATAGCTGTGGCCTCCCAGAACACAAGTAATCCATTGTAACAAGTGTTGTGATGTAGTGTGGAAGCAACAGTATATTCTAGGTAGCTTTTAGTCGTCAATTTGATCTATATCTGAGTATTTCCATAGATGTAGACTTGTAGAAAACAGGGATCTAGTTATAGGAATTTGGGTGATGTGATGAAGAATGCATGCGCTATTATATTATTTTTTTTCTTTATTTCCTCACTGTATTTTTGTGTTAGATACCTGATTATTGTTTTGAGGAATGAAAACATTAGCCCATTTTACAATCCTGGAATTCCACAGTGCCGTCCTTATTATAGTGTGAGAAATTGTGAGAAAACACTTCAAATGTTTGTGAAAAATAGTTTTGTTTTCTTTTTTCTTTAGGTTTTGTAGCATCATTGTAAGTACCTTTTTTTTATCGTAATACTGTACTTAAAAATACTTTAAATTAGTAATTAGAATAGTATTGGATGTGAGATATGTCATACTTAAGAAGAATTAAATATTTCTATTTTTATACATACATTAGATGGGCCATTTTGAAGATAACCTTTGTCAAGTCTATACTGTATCTTTGAGTTTCATTTATTAAATAATTATGTATGAGTTTTTATTCTTTATTTTGCCTTTATTTTCCCTTATAGTATACTGAAATTTTAAATCATGAGATGTCACTTGTCAAGATGTTTCTGTAAAAGCTTTCATTGTAATGTGTTTTACTAAATAATAGATTACTCAGAAAATACATACACAAGTAGAAAATACAATAAATCACTAAGTTGAACTAAATATGTGAAAAAAAATTGAATAAATGAAAAGGATAATAAATGAAATAGAATCTCAGAACTGTACTTTTATATTTGTTGTATGTTATCTTTTTCAATGATTTGTTTATTGTTTTCTAGATGCTAATGAGTGTGAGGTTGAGGGTTCGTGTGATCAGGTGTGCATCAACCGAGAGCAAGGGTTCACCTGCAGCTGTACCCTCGGCTATGACCTGGTGGGGACGTCCTCATGTCAGGCCAAGAATGGTGAGCTGCATCCTGTCACATATAGAAAAATACAACATACGTCTAACAAGTGAAATAATAATCGTCATGTCAACCTTCTCATATCAACCTTTTCTTTGGTCCTCTCTTCAGTGCCTTCGGATGAGCCTGCAACCCTCCTCTATGCTAGCAACTCTGGGCTGGCGCGTCTGTACCTCAATGGCTCCATCATACCGGGGAACACTCATTTCAATCTGCGTTATGCTGTCAACATGGACTTCAACCACAGGAACAACTCAGGTATGTGTGTGTGTGTGTGTGTGTGTGTGTGTGTGTGTGTGTCATGTATTTCTGTGGTCTGGTTTCATCATTAAGTTGCCTATTATTTGTGCATCAGTGATCTCGTGTGTGTGAATGTTTGTTACATCAGCATTTTATCATAATGTTGTAATCATTTTATAAATTTACTCTTAAGTTAATAGTGATGATAATGATGATGATGATTATGATTATGTATTGGTAATGGTAATGATTATAATGGATATGAAGGTGATGTTAATGTTTCTCAATGTACAGTTTGTTGGGTCAACTCCAACAGCACTTGGTCGTCATTTCAATGTGCGTCAGCTGACAACCTGAATGACACTTGGCTCATCCCTCAACCCTCCCAGCATGGCCTTGGCTGTGAGTAACCTTTCACACATACACTTACTTGCATATGCAATCATTTACACATCATATATTCTTGATGATTATGTTATTTATTAAGGTTATTTATGCTTAATAAGTAATCTTTTCTTTATGTCCAACCACTATTAATGGTGGAGAATAATGTGTTACTGCTCCTCCATCCTTCAAAATGACATGTAGAGGAACAGGGAAGGTTTAAAACGAAAAAGTATTATCACCAGGTATTCACAACACAACACACTCAAGTCCATCTCTATTCTCTTAGGTCACCATGTCCTAACACTTCTTTTACTGTACCTAACACGCTATAATTAACACTCTTGGATGTAAACAAATAATTACGGTGTTTTTTCCTCATTTGTTCGTTGTATTTTCCGTTTTTCTTTGTGTTATTGTTTATTTAGGCTTTACTTTCGGTTTGAATAATTTTTATATATTCTATTCTATGGTTTATATTAGTTTAATTTCATTATTATTGCTTTATTCTATTATTCAATTTTATGATTGACCTTAGAAATAAACATTTTTCATGAAATAAATACGAATCAAATATAATAAATGTTTATGTAGGAAACAGATAGGTATTTCAAACGATTTTTTAAAGTATATATAATTGCTTTCCTGTGTATAATAAAAATCTCAATTTTGGTTTTATATATACGTGACCTATCAGTCAACGCACGGCCGCCACCTAATGGTACCTGTTTGTCAGGGCTGAGGTGACTACCAATTAATATTATCTTTTTATAGAGTTGTGGGGAAGAAAAATCATGGAGTATGATACCCCGAATATATTTACACACACACAAATAGCAAACAGTATGCTAAAAGCCAAAATAAATCACCAACGACGAACTGCTCGTAAACAATTACCAGAGCAGGGGTATGACACCCAAATAACTCCCTGTACAGCTGTTTTGAGGGTGAGATGCGTGACAGCAACACTCGGCAACGTAGATTGCTCCTCAGACAGCAGGGAGGGTCGAATGGTGTAGGTACAGTTGAAGGGCACACTGGAAGGGAGCCCAAGTCTCCAGAAATGCCTTCGGAATGTTGAGAACCAGCAGCAGGTGGTGAGGTGTTGTCAGGTGTGAGAGCTGGGGCGTTCTGTCCTTCTCCAAGCCGGTGGCGTGGAGCTTGGCTCGGTTAGACTACCCCCCTACCCCTGAACAAGGGGGTGGGGTAGTGGCGGGGAAGCCGGTGAACAAGCGCCGGCAGACGAGAGTGGTAGTTCAACCACTAATTAGGGGAAGACGAGGCAGGTGCAGTTCCTCACACTGTTGAAACTTGTTGATGTTATTTATTAAGGTTATTTACGCTTAATAGGTAATGTTTTCTTTATATCCAACCACTATTAATGGTGGAGAATAACGTGTTACTGCTCCTCCATCCCTCAAAATGACATGTAGAGGAACAGGGAAGGTTTAAAACGAAGAAATATTATCACCATGTTGGAGGTCCTGTTGGCTGCTAGTGGTCACAAGAAGAAGACCTGTTCTGTTATGTTCTATCAAGTTATTACACTTAATAGGCACTGTTTTCTTTATATCCAACCACTATTAATGGTGAGGAATAATGTGTTACTGCTCCTCCATCCCTCAAAATGACATGTAGAGGAACAGGGAAGGTTTAAAACAAAGAAATATTATCACCGGGTTAGAGATCCTGTCTGGCTGCTAGCGGTACAGGCTCAAGGCTTTTAAATAATTTCTTGGCTTACAGATTTACACATTTTTTATCCTTTTCTTTGGTACAGATGTCAATGATATAGCCCAGGACTGGGTTACGGGCAACTGGTACATTCTGGATCAGCGTGAGATGATCTTCATGTGCAATGCCACCATGCGGGTCTGTCTCACCCTGCTGGACGGCATGATGAATGAGCCTCGGGGCATTGCTCTTGACCCTATCAGCGGGTAAGGTGCCACAAGTCTTAGCCTGTGATAGGTCTATACTTATGTGTATTTGTGTTTTTTCTTCTGTTTTCATGGTTGTCATTATGTGTACAGTGAGGGAAATGTTAAGAATATTGCCAAGTTGTTCCTGGTTTGATCATCTTGGTCTTGATTTTTCTATTTATTGCTCTATTTATGCATTGGCCTGTGACATATAAAATGCAGACATAAAAATCTGAAGAACTGGCAATGGTCTGCTCCAAAAGAAATTTATATTATGAAACTTGTAATAATCAGAGTGAAATCAATCTTTGGATCCTGTTCAAGTTTTGTGATATGTGTGGATATATTCTATTTTTTTCATACATTTGTTGTTAAAATCATGAAGGAAGCAAAATAGGTTTAACACACACACACCCACCCACCCACCCACCCACCCACCCACCCACCCACCCACCCACCCACCCACCCACCCACCCACCCACCCACCTACCTACCCACACACACCCACACACACCCACACACACACACACACAGGAACATTATTGCCTTCACAGTGACTAACCTGCCCTCACCACCACTCAGGAACATGTTCTTCACCAACTGGGGCACAAGACAGCCCATGCTGGAACGTGCACTCATGGACGGCACCAAGAAGACAACCCTCGTCAACACCAAGATTGTTTACCCGTTCGGAGTAGCAGTGGACTTCCCTAATGAACATGTGTATTGGGTGGATGGATACCTCAGTCACGTCGAGAGAGTAGATTACAACGGAGAAAATAGACGCATTATTTTGAAGTTGAAAGCGGTGAGTAAGTGGTCTCTTTGTACCTTTTGTTGTTGTTAGGTTCTTGAGGGATTTATCAGGAATTTAATTGTCTTGATTGTGAAGCTCAGTGAAAGGAGACATGTTGGACTATCATTGTATCTGTTTAAAACTATTAGTGTGACAAGGAATGCATTAATACTTATAACATTTTTGTATTAATAAAGCTTAATGAGTGAGAGAAAGAGAGAGAGAGAGAAAAAAAAGAAGAGAGTATGTATCCCAAACAAAGCCTTTCCCCTTGTTACAGGATGAGCGTCCTTACGGGATCTCAGTGTTTGAAAATTTCCTGTACGTCACCAGCTGGAAGGACGACAGCATCAAGCGCATTGGGAGGTTCCAGGGCCACAATGTCACCACTTTCCCAACCAACCTCACAGAACCCATGCACATCCACGTCTTCCACCGGCAGAGGCAACCTGAGGGTGAGGGAGGCACAGTGCTGGTTACAAAGTCAAGTTTTTAACATAACTTGGCCACTATCATTTGATCTTTTTTTAATTTGTATTGAAATGTTCAGCTGTTGTCTTGCTGCTATTCTGTTTCATTGAAGAAAAAGCCTTAATAATAGACGTCTGGATGGAATATTGTTTAACATGTAACTGTTAACAACTCAATCTAATTTTCTGAACTTAATGTGACCTAGAAGTGTTGTCCATTTCACTGATAGAGATTCTTTCCCCATTGATTTAAAAAAAATTTTCATTATTATTCACTGTGTTTTGTGCTACTTTTGCCTGGATCTGCAGCACACCAAGTGAGGGGAATGTAGTGATGATAGGAATGAGGTGAGTGACACTCATTTAACCTGCATGTCTCTGCCTTCAGTGGTTCACCCGTGTGGTCAGAGGAATGGTGGGTGCCAGCACATCTGCATCCCCCTGTGGAATGGCACACGACCAGTAGCCTCGTGCCGCTGTCAACCAGGACATATTCTCGAACCTCGAGGATCTGGAACCTGTGTAGGTAATGTACTTTTGCTGTATTTTCTTTTTGTACATTGGTCATTGCATGAGTTTGGGATATTTGACATAGTACATATCTCATGTTACCTGTTCTTTCTCTTGGAAATGGTCTTTTATTAAATATCTCAACTGGAAATTTCATATCTTATTTCTAGCTAAACCAGCTTCCATGAATGTGGGTCTTCTGTGTTGTGTGTGGCAGTTTTTTCCCTCCTCCCAGGTGCTAACTCTATACAGGGTCCTTCCCACCCTGGTGTGGAGTACGCCTCACATGTATGCTGGTTTCACTCACACAGCTTTACTTAATAGGATGGAGTCTAAAGCTTTTTCTTTCATCAACTCTCCTTCTTTAACTGATTGTGTTCCATCTTACACACTGCACCACAGTGTTGCATCTTTGACTGTGTTCTGTTGCCTTGCAGCCTCGTGGCACATACTGTTCTACTTACTCTCATCCCCTTGTCTATCCACTTCACTAAACAGAGTTAACCTTCACTCCTTCATCCCTCTCACTGGTAAACTTTGAAACTCTGTATAAATCTGTTTTTCCACTTTCCTACTGCTTGAATGCTTTAGGAGAGCATTGATGTTCAATATCTTTCAGGAGGTGAGAGTATCTTTGTACTTAATGCCACAACAATAAAATTATTTATTCAATTAACTTTTCTTTTTTGTTTAATGTTTTTTGGTATTCACGAGACACCTTCATCTGTCTCCTGCTGGTTTGTTATGAGCTGCTGCTGCTGCTGCTGCTGATGCTGAGGCTGATGGTGAATTCTCTTTGTACTGATCTTCTATGTGTTTCCAGCTCATCAACCTCAAGCCTTCCTCATCTATGCCAAGGGCCGGCCGGGGATGATCAAAGGTTTGAATCTAGACACAGAAGATCCTTCTGAAGTCATGATACCAATCACTTCCCTGATCCGCCCCACCACGCTTGACTATGACGTGCGGTCACAGTTTATTTACTACGCTGACATTCAGAGGTGAGCAAATGGATCAGTTATCTCCCTGTGTAAAGGTGTGTCTAAAGTATATCACAACCTTTGGGAACTTTCTCATGTGCCTTGACAGTGTTGTCCTCAAACGTGTGTCACTCATTCCACATTTTTACATCAACATGCTTCCTCGTTTCTTTCAAAAGTTGATGAACTACATTAAACTTTATACTTTCAATGTACAAAACTTGCTGATGGACTACTATCATACTAGCAGGAGTGAACTAAAATGGGCTCCTGTTCATTTCAGGTTTGTTATTGAGCGAAGGAGTCTCAATGGCACCATAAGGGAGACTGTTGTGACCTCAGCTGTTTTTAATATTGAAGGGTTAGCAGTTGACTGGATGGGCAGAAATATTTACTGGACTGATGAGGTAAGAATTATTGGTTAAGTGATAAACAGTGCTAAGTGTTGGCCTAGTCAGTGAGTGTAAGACATCATTAGCAGGAGTACATTGTGGTATTTTGAGTCTTATTGCTTTGGTTTCTTAGAAAATATGAATATTTAGACAGGTTTAGTAAATTTTATAGGCCACCAGAACCTGACCTACTTCTTTATTGATTGTGTGTATTTTTGTATCAGGATTTTCAGCATAGTGAACCTCCCCATACACCATATTGCATTATATCAAAAGCTTGCTGTATATGGCACCATTAAAATGATATTGTGTCTTCTTTTACTTAGTGGTCTTCCCCCTTTTTTGTGGATTGTCCCTCTCTGCTCACTACAGGAAATTTATTAAGGTTTGATGATGGTGAAGACAATGATGTCTGACAGCAAATCACTTTCTTTCAGGGTGTGTCTTCCATTTATGTTTGCTCAATGGAGAACCCAGAAAAACGTAAAATGTTGTTGCACGGAAACCTGACCAATGCCCGAGCCATTGTGCTTAATCCCCGTGATGGCTACATGTATTGGTCTGTGTGGCACTTCACCACCAGGGGGAGGCAGCTGTCCTACTCCACCAGCCAAAGTGTCATTGAACGTGCCTGGATGGATGGCTCACACCGAGAACCCTTTGTTACCTCAGATCTCCAGTGGCCCAACGGCCTCACAATTGACTTCAAGGAAGGTTTTCTGTACTGGTGTGACGGCTACCACAGTGTGATTGGAAGAGTGCATTTGGATGGCACCGGGTATGAAGTGAGTAGTACATTTTGTTGTATCAGTCTTATTCATTAAGAGTGTCTCACTCGTCCCTAGGATGGACGTGTGGCCTCAAGCTGTTCTCATTGGATGTAGGTCTGCATCTATTGATTTACAATGGTGCTCCAAGGTTCATGACGTCTCAATTCAGCATCAATGTTTGGCAGGAATGGTGTAGTGTATTGGCAGTGTGACCAGTGTATTACATGCTAACACTCAGATGCATGTTAGGTAATGGGCACTAATTGCCTTTCCAGGTGGTGCAAAGAGGTGTGGTGCTGAGCCATCCTTACGGCATTGCTTACCATGAAGGCTTCATCTACTGGTCAGAGTTTCAGAGCGGTGCCATTAAACGTGTTAAGCTTGGCACTGATGAACACCCACAACAACTTAAGGTGGAAAGCCCTTACATATTTGACCTGAAAGTCTTCACAAACAGCAGTCAGCAAGGTCAGTCTTATTCCTACTCCTAATTCTCAATGGGTAAAAAAAAATAAATAAGAATATATGAATAAATATATATATATATATATATATATATATATATATATATATATATATATATATATATATATATATATATATTTATTATATGTAAAAGAACATAATATATCCCCCATTAGATGGCAACGACTGCACGAGTGGAGTCTTGAAATGTATGGACCTGTGCCTGGCCACCCCAGGAGGACCAGTGTGTGCCTGTGCCAAAGGTCTTCAGCCTGACCCCAGTGATGCAAAGCTGTGTGTCGCCATTGCAAATTTTACTGAAGTAAATCCAATCATGTTGTTTATGAATACATGCTGCATGTTTGTGTTGTGTGTGTTGACATCTGAAAGCAATTTTTCATGTCTTAAAGATCCAATTAAGATTTTTCATGTGCTGAATTTACATGTGGCTGAGTGAATAAGGTAGTAGAGAATATGTTCAAGATTTTTAGTTTGTGGTAATTGAAGGATTCAATAAGTGGTAGAATGAGTAAGTGATGATAGTTTACAAAGTTGGATGTTGAATTTTGCAGCCAAGTCTGTGCAATGAAGGACAATTCCAGTGCAAGAAGAATTTACGTTGTATTGACAAACGTTACACCTGTGATGGTGACAACGACTGCATGGATGGTAGTGATGAAGACAGTGCACCGGGCGGCGTCTGTGGTAAGACAATCATTCTAATATATTGATCAAAAGGCTTAACATTTTGTTTGTTAGATCTTTGGTTTTGATTCAAAATTTGAAGAAAGGAAATTTGAATTGTATAAAAACCCGCAATGAAAAATAATAAGTGAAGGGTAGGCTATGAAATTGGAGTCATTGCAAGTCAAACTTGGTAAGCCTTTGTTTGCATAAAGAATATACAGTTTGGTACATTTTTGTTGTGCATAACCAAGAAAGTATGATTTGTTGTTGATTGCCTTTGTCTGACCTTATTGAACCAAGGTATTAATGAACATTATGGGATGTGTTCCAGAGTATGCACAGTGCAAGGATGACATGTTTCAATGTGGCAACAACCAATGCATTGATCCCCATTGGGTGTGTGACGGGGACCGGGACTGTGCTAACGGATCAGACGAGAGTGAGGAGCAGTGCCTCGTCCCTCACTGTCCTGCCGACAAGTTCAGGTAACAGAGTAATGCCAGGGCAAGACTGATGGTCCTGTTATTAGATATATCTTGTATTTATTGATTAATTTTTTATGTTCGTATAAGAATTTAACAGTTTGTAGTATTTATTTTCTTCTATTAATTTACATCATATCTCTTTTGACATGTTCCTTTTCCAGATTTAAAAAATTTTACTTAGGCTTTTATTATATATTCTCCCACTGTGTTATCTTGATAGCTTACATGCAGTCTGAACTTGAAAGTCTCATTTAGCTGTCCTTTTCTCATTAGAGCAAACATAATAAGTAAATAAATCCTTTATACTGAATTTACTGTGTTCTTGAATTATTTTCTTAATCATCGATTTGATAAATAACAATTAAGAGAAGTTAGTTATGGCAGTCATTGTGAAGGTGAGACAACTGATGAGTGAGTTGTGGGTGTGTGATGGGTCCACAGATGCAAGGTGTCGGGCCAGTGCATCCCTCACTCGTGGGTGTGTGACATTGACAGGGACTGTGGCCCAGATGACGACTCAGATGAACACTCGTCTTGTGGTGAGTTTTATCAACACGCTTTTTTGGTTTGATTATTTATTTCCTTCTAAATGTGTATAAGAGATTTGTACAGGGAAATCACATGACTATAATTAGCATCTCCATTATGAAAAAAATATCTATAATGGCTGTGCAAGATTCCCAGAATAACCTGTCATTACATAACTCATTCATTCCACATTACTTCTCCCTCGCATATAATCCTTTACTGCTCTCTTCTCTTCCACGCTAGAAAAGGCCTTACTCTCATTTGTTCTTAAATCACTCCTTAACATTTTCTTCAGCCATCTGTCATCATTCTTTTCTCTGGATATGTCTTTACCTTCTCAGTGTAATCATTCTTATTCATTTTGCAACTCTACATTTTCCTCAGAAATTGTGCGTTTTCATTCCCATGATTTCATTCCTTCATTCTAGTGTCATAGCCATCCACTTTTCACACACTTACCTCCATTCTAAATATGATGATTTCCGATGTCATCATTCTTGAGATATCACTATTACTTGCTGTCCAGGATTCATAACCATTTTTGATCTTTCTGCTTGGGTCCTCAATTTAGGAGGCTAGTGGAGGAGGAGGAAGAGTGGATCAAAGATGGAGAGAAGAGTGGTAGTATCTCCTCTTTCTCCTCCTCCTCCTCCTCCTCCTTCTCCCTTGCAATGATCTTGTGAGGAACTGCACCTGCCTCGTCTTCCCCTAATTAGTGGTTGAACTACCACTCTCGTCTGCCGGCGCTTGTTCACCGGCTTCCCCGCCACTACCCCACCCCCTTGTCCAGGGGTAGGGGGGTAGTCTAACCGAGCCAAGCTCCACGCCACCAGCTTGGAGAAGGACAGAACGCCTCAGCTCTCACACCTGACAACACCTCACCACCTGCTGCTGGTTCTCAACATTCCGAAGGCATTTCTGGAGACTTGGGCTCCCTTCCAGTGTGCCCTTCAACTGTACCTACACCATTCGACCCTTCCTGCTGTCTGAGGAGCAATCTACGTTGCCGAGTGTTGCTGTCACGCATCTCACCCTCCAGACAGCTGTACAGGGAGTTATTTGGGTGTCATACCCCTGCTCTGGTAATTGTTTACGAGCAGTTCGTCGTTGGTGATTTATTTTGGCTTTTAGCCTACTGTTTGCTATTTGTGTGTGTGTAAATATATTCGGGGTATCATACTCCATGATTTTTCTTCCCCACAACTCTATAAAAAGATAATATTAATTGGTAGTCACCTCGGCCCTGACATATTGGCGAGGTCGCCAATATGTCAGGGCCGAGGTGACTACCAATTAATATTATCTTTTTATAGAGTTGTGGGGAAGAAAAATCATGGAGTATGATACCCCGAATATATTTACACACACACAAATAGCAAACAGTAGGCTAAAAGCCAAAATAAATCACCAACGACGAACTGCTCGTAAACAATTACCAGAGCAGGGGTATGACACCCAAATAACTCCCTGTACAGCTGTCTGGAGGGTGAGATGCGTGACAGCAACACTCGGCAACGTAGATTGCTCCTCAGACAGCAGGAAGGGTCGAATGGTGTAGGTACAGTTGAAGGGCACACTGGAAGGGAGCCCAAGTCTCCAGAAATGCCTTCGGAATGTTGAGAACCAGCAGCAGGTGGTGAGGTGTTGTCAGGTGTGAGAGCTGAGGCGTTCTGTCCTTCTCCAAGCTGGTGGCGTGGAGCTTGGCTCGGTTAGACTACCCCCCTACCCCTGGACAAGGGGGTGGGGTAGTGGCGGGGAAGCCGGTGAACAAGCGCCGGCAGACGAGAGTGGTAGTTCAACCACTAATTAGGGGAAGACGAGGCAGGTGCAGTTCCTCACACATGCCCCCACTAAAACATCTGCTGCACAGCTGATGTCGAAGAACTGCAGCTGACCAGGAGACATAAACAAACTTATAATATACTTGAGTGCAGGAAACAAAACTTGTAAAAGACTGGAGTGCAGGAAAACAAAATAAAGAAAAGCTATTGCCGGCTGAGAAGGTCGGCTCCAATGTTGTCTGTCCCGGCAACATGAACAACCCTAAATTTATAGGGTTGAAGACCTAAAGCCCATCGTAGTACTCTATCATTTTTACCTTTGAATTTCTGAAGGTATATTAGAGGCTTGTGGTCTACTTCAAGGATAAATTCCTTACCTCGAAGATAGAAGTCAAACCTATGAATGCCGAATACGATGGCCAGGCATTCCCTCTCGATGGTAGAGTATCGTCGTTCCCGATCCAGTAGTTTCCGGCTGGCGTAAGAGATGGGATGTGGACGATCATCATGGTACTGAAGGAGTACAGCACCTAATCCATAGTTTGAAGCATCGGTACGTAGGACGAAGGTCTGGCTGGGGTCCGGAAGACGCAGAATAGGTCCCGACAGTCAAGGCTTGCTTCAGCAGCTTGAACCGTTCAAGCAGATCTTCAGTCCACTGGAGGGGATCCCGTACCGGCTTCTTCAACAAGTCAGAGAGGGGGCCGGTAAGCTTAGAGGCCTGAGGAATGAAAGCTTTATAAAATGATATCAAACCTAGGAAACTCCGGAGTAACTTCTTGGTGGTAGGAGGAGTCATGGAGGTGATGGCAGTCAACTTGCCAACTTGTGGTTGAAGATGGTCGCGGGACAAAACAAATCCCAGATAGTTGATGGACTCTGCTCCAAACCGGCACTTTTTAAGTTTGACAGTCAGACCGTTTTGTTGTAGTCTATCTAAAACAGATTTGAGGGCAGAGATGTGAGTGGGCCAATCAGATGAATACACAAAAATATTATCAAAATAAAAAGAAACATTGGCCAAGCCAGCAAGCACAATCCTCATTAAGCGAATATAAGTGGCACAGGCCGTAACAAGACCAAAAGGCATCCGAGTAAATTCCATCAGGCCCTTTTGAGTGGGAAACACAGTGAAGCGTCGAGCTTTGGCAGAAAGTGGAACCTGGTAATATGCCTTACTCAAATCTAGCTCTGAGAAGAACTCAGCACCAACGAACTTATGCAGCTCTGTCTCAATACTGCAGGATGGTTCAGCATGGAAAATAGTAACTGAGTTGAGTAACCTGTAATCAATGGCCATCCGATACGTACCGTCGGACTTCCTGACCATGATAACCGGAGAGCAGTGTGGAGAGGTTGAAGGTTGGATGATTCCTTGACTCAACATCTGCTCAACCTCTTCCTGGTAGTAGTGCTGGAGATGGATGTGATGGTAGTGGCAGTAGTAGTAATAATAATAATAGAAGTAGTAGTAATAATAGTAGTAGTAGTAATAATAATAATAATAGTAATAGTAGTAGTAGTAGTAATAATAATAGTAATAGTAGTAGTAATAGTAGTAGCAGTAGAAGTAGTAATTAAGAGGAAAACCAGTGAAGAAATCAATGCAAGTTACAAGGTGACGGTGCCCTTCAGAAGAAGGTGGAGACAAGGGATCTACCAAGTCAATGGCAACTCTGGAGAAGGGTTCAGTTACGACAGGTAACGGTTGAAGAGGTACTGGACGTACCCTTCCCTTAGTTGACATACGTTGACACTTGTCGCAGGAACGGCAGTAATCCCGGATGTCTGCACACATCCCTGGCCAATAAAAGTCTTGCCATACCTTCATCTGGGTCTTCCGGTGGGAGAAATGTCCAGCCAAAGGACCTTCGTGAGCAACACGTAGGATGACGGGACGGCAATCGCTGGGAACAACCAAGGATAAACCATTTACCTTTTGAAGGTGATCCGAGGAGAGACATTTTCGGTACAGGAGGCCGTCCTCATGTATGAACTGGTATGTGGCACCATCCCGTGCCTTCTCAACTTCTTGAGTGGTAGCCTTTGATTGTAAACCCGTCAAGGAAGGACAGGATTCCTGAAGTTGACGAAACTCATCAGGGGTTACAGTCAAAGGATGGAGCTTAGGCAGAACACGAGGGTGGACCCGTTTAGATCGACCGGCTCTGGTCTCCACAACACACACTTGAGTAGTTGAGGACTCAACTGGTGGTAGATGCTGACATCCAGAAGGGCGGTTGTCCTTTTCTTGAGAGGAGAGGGAAGTTCCGGGCGAAGGAGAGTCATCAGGAGGCAACAGAGGATCTTGTAGGGAAGAAAAGTCAGTGGTGGCTTGGTCATGGTCACTATGGAGAAGATGGTTGTCATTACTGAGTAGAGAATCAGGACTATCAGGATCTTGTACTCCGGGAATATTCCCAACTAGAGCACTAGCAAATTTAATTGGGGCCCTTACAGCATCTGTCCAACCAGTGTAAAATGGGCACCGTAAGTAACACTTAACGACAGGAAATTCGTCGATGCGTCCCAAATAGTCAGCAACTTGTACTTTGGGGCAGAGTGATGGGTCAATGTCTGGCAAGGCTTCCTCAGAAATTACAACTCCAGAGCATCCAGTATCCCTAATTATAGAGGAAGACCATGACCCATTAATAGTCCTCGTAACTGAGAAGTTAGGCACTTTATGGTCCTCTAAACAAAATCCAACCTTATAGGGGGGCGTGGTAGTAGTTCCATCCTTGAATGCTCGAGGATTCCTGGGACAGCGTGGTCGTATATGTCCTGCTTCCCCACAATTGTGACAAGTCACGGTTGAGGGAGTCTGACTCCCAGGAGAAGGTAGAGGCTGGAGTGGAGTAGCAAGTCGAGGGGAGATTTTCTTAGCGTTGTTGTTGGAAGAGACCTTAGGATAAGCGTTGTGGGCGGATGCCCAGTCATCCGCTAGTTGTATTGCTTCCTTCAGCTTGGTAGGCCTTCTTTCCTTGATGAACAGGCGTATTTCTGCTGATAAGGAGGACAAAAATTGGTCAAAGCTGATAAACTCCCTTAAATCAGCATAAACATTGGCCACAGAGGAAGACTCAACCCAAGAATCAAACATCCTCGATAACTGGGTAACAAACTGATGGTAGTTCTGTCCTACTCTAATCTTGTTTGACCTGAAATCCACCCGGTAGCCATCTGGAGTTTTACTGAAGCCTGTTAACAAGGCTTGCTTCAGTAACTCGTAATCCTCAGTGGTGGATGACGGAAGGGACGTGTAGAGTTGGGCAGCTTTACCAGTAAGGAGGCAACCCAGACGAACGGCAAAGGTATCTCTGGGTAAAACCAGCATCTCGGCCACACGCTCAAACCTAGTTAAATAGGTGGCAATGTCCTCTTCATCCTTGTATGGTGGTAGACTAGGTCTGGAAACAGGATCATGTGATGGTAGGACTGAGGGCTTACCTTTAGCTGCAATTTCTGCCAGCTTGATCTCTTTCTCCCTCTCAGCTTGTCTTTCTTCTCTTTCCGCTTGTCTTTCTTCTCTCTCAGCTTGTCTTTCTTCCCTTTCGTTTTTCTGTTGTTCAAGGATCCACTGGCCAATTTCCTTGCCCTGCAGACCGAGGGTTTCACCCTGCTCCTTCAGTTCTTGAAAGGAAGACATGGAGAAGACCACACAGAGAACACAATACAAAAACAAAAAAAATTGGATGACACCTCACGTGCAAAAATCTGGCAAAAGCAAGAGTTTGACGGCAATCAAAACACTCATAACATTACTCCCGGGCCTCAGGCAGCAATGGCGCGCAGCAGCGACTTACAGATAACAACCCACAATCTGTAAAATTATAATAAATAATTGGTAGTTCTTATCCTGGCGAGGTCGCCAATATGTCAGGGCCGAGGTGACTACCAATTAATATTATCTTTTTATAGAGTTGTGGGGAAGAAAAATCATGGAGTATGATACCCCGAATATATTTACACACACACAAATAGCAAACAATAGGCTAGAAGCCAAAATAAATCACCAACGACGAACTGCTCGTAAACAATTACCAGAGCAGGGGTATGACACCCAAATAACTCCCTGTACAGCTGTCTGGAGGGTGAGATGCGTGACAGCAACACTCGGCAACGTAGATTGCTCCTCAGACAGCAGGAAGGGTCGAATGGTGTAGGTACAGTTGAAGGGCACACTGGAAGGGAGCCCAAGTCTCCAGAAATGCCTTCGGAATGTTGAGAACCAGCAGCAGGTGGTGAGGTGTTGTCAGGTGTGAGAGCTGAGGCGTTCTGTCCTTCTCCAAGCTGGTGGCGTGGAGCTTGGCTCGGTTAGACTACCCCCCTACCCCTGGACAAGGGGGTGGGGTAGTGGCGGGGAAGCCGGTGAACAAGCGCCCGCAGACGAGAGTGGTAGTTCAACCACTAATCAGGGGAAGACGAGGCAGGTGCAGTTCCCCACAGATCTGTTTATCCATATCTGATCATGACATTACTTATAATTATGTACTCCACAGATTACCCAGAGTGTGATGTGATGGATTTCAAGTGTGACAACAAGCGGTGTATTCCAACCCTGTACGTGTGTGATGGTGATGATGACTGTCGGGATAAAAGTGATGAAAAGTTTTGTGACCAGATCTGTGCCAACACATCTTCATCAACAGGGACTCCCATCTCCCCGCTCTGTGCCAACAACTGCATTAACATTACAAATTCAGTGAGTATGTAAAAAATTATTGTTTATGGAGGTTTAGATGTGGGATTATAAGGACAACACACCAGCTTTGTTACTCTTTATTTGCAGTCAGTATGTGCTGAGACCGAGGGTTGCATGCCTTGTAAGGGCTTCTCCACCTGTCTGGCTGTCTACCAAAAATGTGACAGTGAGTTGAACTGTCCAGATGGCAGTGATGAAGTGGACTGTGAAGAGAAGGTAATTATTCGTCACTTCTTTACTTTTTTTTTTTACAGGAAATCACTCACTCACTCTTCTTGAAATGGTCCTTGATGTGAATAGTTTCTGTTGCTTAAATCCTTGACCTTTGACACATTAAATTTTGTACAATTCATGTCAGTGTTGTTACTATTATTATCTCTGTGTGTCTATGCTTCCGTGCTTGGCCAATCTGCAGGTTGTGTTAGAAATCACACCAAGTATTTGTCACCTAAGATAGATTGCTTGTCTCAAGTTGGGTTGTCATGATCTTTATAGAAATAATTAGAATTAAAATATGAACAAATTACTGTTAAGTAACATTGTTGCTTTATTTCCTTGATGATGGTGTGTGGTGCTTCAGACGTGTGCCTCCGATGAGTACATGTGCCTCAGGACAAGAGAGTGTATTCCCAAAGTACTCAAGTGTGATGGAAATGCAGACTGTATGGACATGACAGATGAAGTGTCTTGTGGTAAGTGTGAGGTTATGTTGCCAGTATTTACTTGCATAGTAATGTTGATAATCTGTCAAAATCCATACTGCTTCTCTCCTCCAGGGATCACTGACATAGATTCCTATTATATTTTCTATATTTATGTATTAGTACTTTTGTTTAATTATTATGAACAGATTCAGTAATGATATCAGGCATTTTATTTTGCAACGCTCATTGAAAAGAATCTTAGTATCACTTACATTTCTCTAGACGGATTATGTTTGAAGTTTTGAATAGTATTTTTGTACAAATTTCATAATAAATTATGGATTTTTTTATATCATAACCACACCACCATCATTATATTATTCTTGAAAACAAACATACTCTTGAGTCTCAAAATTCATAGAATTGTAGTATAACATTGTGAACTTACAATACACTACCCATCACTATGGGTTCACACATTGATATGAACATCAATCTGAAATTTTCTTTTACAGAAAATATTACCTGTTCACACAGTGAATGGAAATGTGCCATCAAGAAGCAGTGCATCCCTGAAATGTGGAAGTGTGATGGTCAGAGGGACTGTCATGATGGTTCTGATGAAGACAACTGCCACAACACCACCATCAAGTGCCCGATGCCCGGCCTCATATGTGACAATTTCACTCGCTGTGTCCAACCCGACACCCTCTGTGACCACCACAACCACTGCAAGGATGGCAGTGATGAAGGCGGGCGTTGTGGTTAGTTACCTTGTGTGGCTCCGTCATCCATGGCTTCCTGTTACAAGGGGATGGATTTAATTTGGTTGTTGGTGGATTGGATTTGTTCATAGAATGAAAAAATTTTGAATCATGATGAATTTCTATGGGAGGGTCATCTATCTTTTCAGAGAAAATTTAATATCCTTTGAAACTTCCTGTATCCATGTAAGTTATTCAATCTTGGCAAGATTTGTCTGAGGAGACCCGGCTTAGAACACTTGTCACTTGTCTTTCCACTGAGTGCAACTGTTGACATAAATCCTTGAGTGTGGCATAATAGACTATTTATGATGAGTTGTTTTACAGAATCCATGAACACAGTACAATTGTATATGATTGTTAAAGATGGCAGACAATACAACACTCATATAGAAAGTGAACTTAACTAATGAGTAACTGCTTTTCCAGGAGAGTCTGACTGTGAAGTGATGGAATGTGAGAAGAATTGTACCCAGGGTCCAGGAGGTCCTGTGTGTACCTGTCCCAAGGGTCAGACTCTGTTACCTGATGGACGGATGTGTTCACACCTTCATCCTTGTGATCAGTGGGGTACATGTTCACAGAACTGTGTGCCTACCAGACATATGTACAAGTGCACTTGTATTGAAGGATACATGATGGAGCCTGACCATTTCACTTGCAAAAGTACAGGTATGAATTTGAGAAGTAGTTCTGTTATTGATTAAACTGAAAGTTTTTTTCATATGCTTGATTTCCCTATGAAGTTTGTTGATTAACTTCATTTAATATGTCATTACTGAAATGGAATGTCAGAGATACAGTGTCAAGAATGTTTTACAAATTTCTTTCTTCTCTCCAGTAATTTTTCGCACAATTGTTCATCCTGGTGTTGTGAGTCCCATGTTCTGGCATCAATACATAAATATTGCATATCATATTTTTACTGTAAGTGTAGAGTGAATGTTAGGTTTTTTATATTTTTTAAAGTATTGCACATCATTTGAAATGATGAAAAGCTTTTTGCATCATTATACACTGAAGCTTTGTTTCTGATTTTGGTTTATATTTTGCACAGTGTAGTTTTACCTTTGATGTCCTTTCTCATCCCCATCACCCATCCTTGTATACTTAAATATTAGCAGCTACCATCTTGTTGTATTATTTCCTGCTTCTACTGTACCATACTTCACCTTCCTTCCCCCAGATCCTGCCATCCCATACGCCATCTTCAGCAACCGGCATGAGCTTCGCAGCATCACTCTCAACAACAAAGGGATGGGCGTGAAGGCTCTCATATCCTCCCTCAAGAACACCATTGCCTTGGACTTCTTCCATTCTGAAGAAGGCAATGCTATCTTTTGGACAGATATTGTGGACGACAAAATCTACAAAGGAACACTCTTGGCTGGATGTAAGGACATTGTACTCCACTTTTATTGATGTACTGAACCTTTATTTCTGCATAAGGATGTCAGAAAAAACAACATTGTAAAGCCTTTTATTGTATTAACTTGCATGAATTTCTAGATTTCATGTTTTTGCACCTCAAATTCAATCAATCAGTTCTGACTTCATGTTATGTTCATTCATGACACATTAACTCGTGCTCTTTTTTCGCTTCATTACAAGATTAATTGACATCATAATTAATGTTAAATATCCTTGATTCACATACTATTCAACATACATCAGTAAAGATCAGAAATCCAACACCATTACATTACTAAGGGGAACTTTCTTTATTTTTCCATACAGTGCTGACCAATATTGAGGTGGTGGTCCAGACTGGGTTGTCCACTGCTGAGGGTCTGGCCGTGGACTGGATGGGTGAGAACCTGTATTGGGTGGAGAGCAACCTAAACCAGATTGAGGTGGCCAAGCTGAATGGGTCATACAGGCGTACACTCATCACCTCAAACATGGAGAATCCCAGAGCCATCTCTCTCGACCCCAGAGTTGGCATGGTGTTCTGGACTGATTGGGAGGTAATTATTAATCTGAGTCTCATGGTTTGATCATTTATTCTCTGCAACCCTGCCATCAAGGCCATTCTAACCATGAATAAACACATATTAATACATACTCATACTTGTGTAGCAGATTTATGGTATATATACATGCTAAACGTGTCTGTCTAAATGCAGAAAGGCAAGTCACGGATTGAGTCAAGCAGCTTGTCAGGAGAAGGGCGGCGAGTGGTGCTCCGGGTGAATGAGGAGGAGGGTGGCGGGTGGCCCAATGGACTCACCTTGGACTATGCCCTTCGGAGGATTTATTGGACGGATGCCAAGTCAGACTCTATCCATACTGCACGCTATGATGGCTCAGATCACAGACGGGTCAGTAATCTCTCCCTCTCTGTTTGTCTCCCTGTCTCTCTCTCTCTCTTTTTGAAAATTGTTTTGCTTTTAAGTATATATAAACTAGTCCTTTAATTTGTTCCTTAAATAAAACATTGAATATCATTAATTGCAACTGAATACACTCGTGCACTAATTTGCAGATCCTTGAGAAGCATCGTCTCCTCTCCCATCCCTTTGCCATTTCTCTGTTTGGCAACTATGTGTACTGGACAGACTGGAAAACCAACTCAGTCATTAGGTGAGTGTTTCAAATAGCTTTTTAGACTCTGTCAGGGCCGAGGTGACTACCAATTAATATTATCTTTTTATAGAGTTGTGGGGAAGAAAAATCATGGAGTATGATACCCCGAATATATTTACACACACACAAATAGCAAACAGTAGGCTAAAAGCCAAAATAAATCACCAACGACGAACTGCTCGTAAACAATTACCAGAGCAGGGGTATGACACCCAAATAACTCCCTGTACAGCTGTTTTGAGGGTGAGATGCGTGACAGCAAAACTCGGCAACGTAGATTGCTCCTCGGACAGCAGGAAGGGTCGAATGGTGTAGGTACAGTTGAAGGGCACACTGGAAGGGAGCCCAAGTCTCCAGAAATGCCTTTGGAATGTTGAGAACCAGCAGCAGGTGGTGAGGTGTTGTCAGGTGTGAGAGCTGAGGCGTTCTGTCCTTCTCCAAGCCGGTGGCGTGGAGCTTGGCTCGGTTAGACTACCCCCCTACCCCTGGACAAGGGGGTGGGGTAGTGGCGGGGAAGCTGATGAACAAGCGCCGGCAGACGAGAGTGGTAGTTCAACCACTAATTAGGGGAAGACGAGGCAGGTGCAGTTCCTCACAGACTCTGTTGTCACTTTTTGCCTCAAGTTTACTACTGTTTGATCTTCCCACAGGCTCAGAGGGTTGGGAATTAGAAAAAATATTCTTTTATATCTGTGTGTATTTGTGTACCTCTATCCGTCTATATACAACTGTCTATAAAGTTGGTTATGGTGATGATGGTGATGGTGATGATGATGATGATGATGGTGATGATCAGGCAAATGTAACTCTTCTCTTCCTCACAGAGCCAACAAATTCCATGGAACAGATGTGGATGATGTTGAACGCACCATAACACAGCCATTTGACATCCAGATCCTTCACCCAAGCCGTCAGCCCAGAGGTAAGTGGAGGAGGAACTACAGCTGTGTTTATATGTGTGTGGCGTTGAAAAGCTGCAAGGGTCACAAACAGAAAGCTGAATGATGTTGGTGGTGGAAAATATCACGCACTCACACACATACACACACACACAAACACCATTATCTTGTACTTTTTTTTTATATATATATACTTTGAGCATACATAATTTTTCTTACCTCTTTCTTTTCCTCATTGGCAACATGAAAAACAGATGTATTTATGTGTAGGATCAAGTAACTTAACATTTGTTGAGTATGCAAATGGAGAAATGCTAAGAGTTTGAAAGGTTACAGAAAAAATACAGATAATACAGAAAATGTATTGAAAAGTAACAGAGAAAGTATGATGTTGCCAGAGTCTTTTTAGTGAACAGGGCTTTCCCTTCTTCTCTCAGATGGTCCGAATCCCTGCAAAGAGAACAATGGAGGCTGTTCTCACCTGTGTCTGCTCAGCTTCAATGGGACTCACCAATGTAACTGTCCACACATCATGAGTCTCGGCTCAGACAACAGGACTTGCATTCGTAGGTTTGGCAAAGTGCTGCTCGGAGAAATTGTGTTGGATTATTGTAGTTTGTGTGACTGATGGAATTAGTCATGTTTGCACAAGTAATGTTTTGATATAAGATCTCATTGTCTTGTTTTGTTTATTTCATGGTATTTGAGAGCATACAGTTTGTTGGTTTGAGTTACATGTGTATTGTAACATTGGATTCTTTGGGTAATATAAATGTGCTCCTTATATTTACAGACAATGAGAAGGTGCTGCTGTTTTCCCTTGAGAATGAGATCCGTGGGGTTGATCTGAGTAAGCCAACACATGACATCATCCCCCGCATCCCATCCCCCAAAGTGAAGCACGTGCCAGCGATGGACTTTTATGCCAGCAAGAAGAGAATATACTGGGTTGATTCTAAGCTAAATAAAGTGATGAGGGTGAGTCTGACCGGCTCCCTCATTGAGACTGTCATAGACACAGTGCTCACCTCTCCCACCGGATTTGTGATTGACTGGCTGTCAGGAAACATGTTTGTCACTTCCCTTGGCACTCCAAAGCAGATCAGTGTGGCAACATTGGATGGGGAATTTCTGATACCAATCATTAAAGAAAATCTATCCCATCCTATGTCCCTGGCTATAGATCCGTATAATGGCAGGATATTCTGGTCAGATATTGGGGACAACCAAGGTGTGTTTATGTCAACGATGGTGGGTAGTGAGATAACTCAGTTGTCTTCACCCAAAGAGAATCCCTTGCTTTCTCAACCCATCAGCCTCTCCTATGATTCAAAAGACAGGCGTCTCTACTGGATTAACTTGGGCACACACACTATTCAGTACAAAGATCTGGAGAGTAACAGTCTTTTCAACTTAGATCCTGAACCTTCTGATTTTGCATACAAGCCAGAAGCACTTGTTGTCTACCAAGACACTATTTACTTTGCTAATAGCTCAGGTACTATCTGCAAAATGGACAAGACCACCGGCCATCAGTTTGAAGTGGTGAGGTCTGGTTTGGGGAAGATTCTTTCCCTTAAGATATATGATGGGTCCGTCCAGAGTGGTAATAATGCCTGCACTCAGAATAGTCTACTTTGTGCTCATTTGTGTCTGCCCACACACAAGACTTCCAAGGAATGTCGGTGTGCTGTAGGGTACAAGGTGGACAGAAGGGTCCTCACACGATGTGTTGGAGATGACGGCGTTCTCATATACTCCAGTGATAGTGGTTTGAATGGACTGAGTGCAATATCTCCTCTTACTAGTGAGGGTGCTGTTGGTGAAGCCTTGACCTCCATATCAGCTGTGGGTTCAGCTACAAGGCTTGATTTTCACTCAGACCATGACCTGATTGTGTGGGCAGATGGTAGTCGGGGAACCATCACCACCATTGGGAGGGACGGCACCAACCGTCAAGTTATTGTCAAGGATTCCAAGGCCATTGAGGGCATTGCAGTGGACTGGGTTTCCGACAACCTGTACTGGACAAATCCTATTGACCATGTGATTGAAGTATGCCGTCTTAATGGGTCTGAGCACTTTGTAATCCTTGCTAATGGTCTGGAGGAGCCAGGAGCCATTACTGTGAATCCCAGCACTGGATTCATGTACTGGGTGGACCATGGCAGCAATGGGGTCAGGATTGAACGTGCAACTCTTGATGGAGGCAACCGCTCTGTTCTGGTGAATGAGTCCCTTCAGTATCCTGTTGACTTGATGGTGGATGTTGAAGGCTTCCACTTGTACTGGGTGGACCGGGGAACCAAAACACTGGAACGAGTGGACTTGGATGGTATGGGACGGATGGTTCTGCTGAATGAGACGACCCTTCAACAGCCAGTGTCTGTATTTGTTTACAACAATAATATCTACTGGGCTGACAAGTAAGTTATCACTCTTGGATATTCTTCTCTAAGCAAAAGAAAAGTAGGCAAGTGTTTTCACTGGAATGGAAATATAATACTATTGGGGACTTTCTTTCCTGGGGTGATTGAACTAAGTGGTTAGTTATAAAGGTATGGCAGACATGTTTGGTGGTAATGATGCATTGCACCTTGACAGGGGTTATGGGGGCGGCTCAGTGAGGACAGCACCAGAGGATGACCTTACACGAGTGTCAACCTTGAAAGACAGCTTGGGGGACTCTGTGAAGGATGTCATCATCATGAACTCAGACACCCAGATTGGTATTAACTATTGTGGTGTGCAGAATGGTGGGTGTGAAGAACTCTGCCTCTACAACGGCACACATGCTAACTGCAGGTGTTATCATGCACAGATTGACACTGATGGCAAGTCCTGTAAAGGTAAGCATCAGGAAACTTTAAGTAATATGAGTATCAGGAAACATTTGTATGTGCCATTCAATTATGATGACTGAACCAAAGTGGAAATGAAAAAGGAATCATCTAAAGGTGAAAAGGTAGCTCTGTGCTTAATAAATTTGTTTCCATTTACAGAATATGATGCTTTCCTCATGTTCTCGAGCATCACCGCCATTGACAGCGTCCACATGTTTGATGAAAAAGAACCCAACACTCCCCTCAAGAAGATTACTTCCAACCTCATGAAGAATGCCATCAGCCTCACCTTTGAGTACTCCACCAAACGCATCTTCTATTCAGACATTCAAAAGGGTAGCATCAACACCGTCTTCTTCGATGGGTCTAATCACACCGTCCTTGTTGAAAGTGAGTACAAAGGTGGAAGAAATGAAGCTGTATATTGCTACTTTATTGGAAACAACACTGGAAACCAGCATTCATGACCACTTGACATTAATAGGTGACCTTATGTGACTTAAGCAATAGCATGTCATTATATCCCATCACACAGAGCAGGGTTCAGTGGAGGGCCTGGCATTTGATGAGAAGGACCGAGACCTCTACTGGACCTGCCAGAGTGACCCTGCCATCAATCGCATGAGTGTGGATCCCAGCAAGCGATGGAAGCACGTGCAGAAGATAGTCCATCTGGAGCCAGCAGACAAGCCAAGAGGCATTGGGGTGGACAGCTGTGAACGGTAGGTGTTGCAAGCCTTCCACCTATATATGTATACATTTATTGATGGCTCAGTAATTATTGCTTTTCCTAGTACATACTTAATAATTATAGAAGAAAGCCACCTCATCTTTGCTGGTACAGCCTTTGAGTAAATGGAAATATAGTAGCACTGCATGAGAATTTTTGACAGTTCATGAAAATGTTAATGATGAGGTAGGCAGCTAACTCACATGAACTCCCTCGCTCTCCAATGGTTGTTATTGTGATTGTCATTTTTGCTGATATTTTTGTAGTTGAATTTCATAAAAGTATGAAAGAAAAAATAAGAAATATATATAGAAAACATAAAAGAAATATATATAGAAAACATAAAAGAATATAAAAATAAGGAAAATTATGAGTATAAAGAAAACATGTATAGTGTCACCAGAATAACCTAGTTCACCCATTGGAAACATTCACTTCTGCCTTTTTCCATCAGCCAGATCTACTGGACTAACTGGAACTCCAAGGCTCCATCAATCCAGCGCTCCTACCTGAATGGCCTTGGTGTGGAGTCCATTGTGACCACCCACATCCGCATGCCTAACAGCCTGGCTATTGACCACATGGCACAGAAGCTGTACTGGGGGGATGCACGTCTTGACAAGATTGAACGCTGCAACTTGGATGGCTCAGACAGGGTGGTTAGTGTCTCCTTGTAGTAACCTTGATAATGTTATACTCAATAATTGGCATGTTTTTACTTTTTTGTCACTAGAAAACCTTTATAGAAGTCCAGCCACTCAGCCTCAGAGCACTAACCTCAGACCCATCAACAGATATTGTTAAAGATCACACCAAGTCACCCGTTTGACCTGGCGCTGTACGGGGACTACATCTTCTGGACGGACTGGGTGCTGCGCGCTGTGGTCCGAGCCAACAAGTACACTGGGGAGGAGGTGGTGAGCCTGCGCAAGGAAGTGGAGTGGCTGATGGGCATCGTAGCCGTGGCCAACGACACCAATGCATGTGTGTGTTTGTGTGTGTTTGTGTGTGCTTCAGGGAGAGGGACCTTAATGTAAAGATCTGAATGGTGTTCTTTTACTTATCTTTATGTATACTACTGTACTCTGGTGCTGATTTATCATGATGCCATCACGGTTTTGCAGGACTTGTTGGGGGACTATATGCATCATAGTTTAAGAAAAATTAATTGTTTAAAATCATTTGTTTCTCTATAATGTGCAGGTGATGGCAGCCCTTGTCAAATACTGAATGGAGGGTGTGAGGACATCTGTCAACTGGATGAACGTGCGCAGGTGCAGTGCCGGTGCTCACCTGGCCGCACGCTGCTGGCTGATGGCCGCAGGTGTGCCGTCATGGTGGCTAATTGCACTGAGGACCAATTTGAGTGTAGCGTTGGTTTCTGCATCCCTTATACCTACTCTTGTGATGGGGTGAAGGAATGTTCTGATGGCTCTGATGAAGATTTAAAGTACTGTGGTGAGTTTAATTTTTCATTGCTTTCTCATGTTTTTGGTGAATTTAGTTTATTTTTTCAACTCCCTGTATGTACTTCCAATAAGGATTTCCAATTAACTTTGTGTTACATGTAGATTTTGATCCTATGGCTGCATCATGTGCTTCACTTATTATGATATATGGAGCAGCATAGAAGGATTTATGACAATTTTTATATATTGTTTTTCTTTCTTAGTGTTCTTTAGTGTTCTCCTTATTTAATGTCGTCTAATTGCCATCCATGGGAAACAGAATTATGATTTCCAGTAATATATTGTATAGAAAATTTGAAGTCAGTCTACTAATACCCACCTTTCCTGCCACATGTTGACACACAGTGGGTCGCACTTGCCGGGAGAATTATTTCTCATGCGGCAATGGTCCATGTGTGCCCAAGGAGGCAGTGTGTGACCGTCATGCCAACTGCCCCAACTTCAGGGATGAAAGTGACTGTGAGTGCCACAATGATGAGTTCCGGTGTCATACATCTGGTCTGTGTATCAACGCTCACCTCAGGTGTGACCACGACCCTGACTGTCCCGATGCCAGTGATGAGATGGGCTGTGGTGAGTAGTGGATCCAATGTGTTACTGGCTGGGAAGGGAGGGTTGGAAACTGTCTTATGCACTGTCTCACGGACTTTCTGGAGGAAATTTGGCATAAGATATAAAGACACAAAAGAGGAGTGATGAAAGTTTGTGTATTTATGAGAAATTTCAGATACACAGTAATTCTCTATTAATTGTGAATAGTTTTACAGTTTCACTTTTTTATAAATTTATTTGTCTATAGTGTCACCATTTACATTTAACTTTTGGTCTTGTTTTCCAATGTTTGTAAAAAGTGCAATGGCTGAGTGTAGTAATTGACAGATAATTGTTATGACAGAGAAGCCTGACTGCTCCACCTACACACTGGAAGGCTTCAACAGCTCTGAACTAATCAATTGTGCAAACACTACCCATTGCATTCATCCCAAGTGGCTCTGTGATGGCGCCAATGACTGCTGGGACAACTCAGATGAACAAAACTGCACCTCAAGTGAGAATTTTTAGTATTTCTGTTTCTTCCTTTCTCATTGTTGGCAAAGATTAATTAGTTTCTTAAACCCCTGAAATATATAATAATGGAGCTTCGTTCAAACCACAAATTATAAAATATTTTTAACCCAGTAGCTGCATTGTAGCTGGCTTTCTATAGTGTATAAAGTTTCAAACAATTCAAGAAGACAGATCTAAGTTTAATATGTAGAACTGAAACTGTGCTGTTTTTCTGTATATTGGTGATAATAGACTCAAGGTGCAGACAATATTGCAAAGCTTGCCATGTGGCTTAATTATATGCATTTTTTGTTATATTCTTTGTTTTGTCTCACGTGAATTACGCTTTCTTTTGTTTGCTGATCTGTCTCATTCTCTTTCTGATTTTATGTCTGAACTTGATTTGGTAATGGATTCTGGTGTGTAATTGTTATGTTGCAATCATTCTCCTTGTTGGCACTTGTTGGAAATGACTTGTATTCACTCTGGTAAACGCTGCACTGCTTGTACTTGTGCTGCTTCCTTCTTGTTTGATAAAACACAATGATCATTTTATGATTGAATGACTGTTAATTGCTTGTTATTTTTATTTATTTTTATTTTTTATTTTGCTTGTAATGCTTTGACTTTGCTATTGTATGCATACTCATTTCATTTTTGTCCTGCAAAAAAATCCAATTCAATTTTGGTATTTCTGTATCATGTTACAAACTGTGGTATTCCTGCCTTGCATGCTTTGTGTTGCTATGTATTGAACTTTAAAGGTCGGAGTGGCACCTGCCCTCCTGGCTTCTTCCTGTGTGATGTTGGCCGATGCTTGCCCATCTCCTGGCGCTGTGATTGGGAGCTTGATTGTTCGGACATGACTGATGAACTTGACTGCAGTGAGTGTTTCTGGAGTAGTGCTTACCAGTACCACATGTAACTTTCTCATTTGTCACTTCTATTATTCTTATTGTATTTATTTATTTATTTTCTGTACATCTGATGTTCCCTAAATGAAGTGGGGAGGCATACAAGGAAAACAGAGTGCATGGATACATTCAAAGTTAAGAAATCTTTGAGGTTTAGATATATTTTAATGCTGAAATTGTACATGTTAGAAGATAATGACTTGCTGTTATGACTAAAGCTTACTGCATGGAGAGACATTATTGTTTCACTCCTTAAGGCAAACAGTGTTCTCCTCGTGCCTGTTTTACATTATCAGAATTATCAAATGACTTCCCTTCCTATGGCATTTTGCTGTCTCTTGCAGAATTCCGTGGATTAATCATTTTAAATGTAGATGAGTAGACAAACAGAGACACTTGCTTCATTATATTGAGGTTATTATATGTCAATAGGCAGTGTGTGGGGGGGGGGAGCAAGTGAGGAAAGAAAACATGGTCTCCGTAGAATACATATTTCATCTTTATTTACACTAGAAGCAGTTTGGAAAGTTTACATATACATTATATCAAGACTTTCCTTTGGGTAGCTCTCTTGTACTTAGATTTACAACACACCAGATTTTAAAAAGTTTACCCTCAACTTACCTATTGACACACTCCTGGCAGTAACTGAAGCAGTGGAGACTTCCTTGTGTCCCAATAGAACTTACCAGTGTAAGAATGGTCGGTGCATTGCCATTGCATTCCTGTGTGATGGTGAGAATGATTGCCAGGATGAAGAAGATGGTGGTCAAGCCAGTGATGAGTCTAGTTGTGTCCACACGTGTCCAGTGGGTGAGTAGGAGACTATTCTTTTTCCTTTGTGCTCCAGTTATTTTTTCGTTGCCTTGTTACTTCTCTCTCCTTGGCTCTAGTAGGTATAACATTTCCTAAGATACATTTAAAACCAGATAATTTCAAGTGTCATATATACATGTATTTTCACATTTTGTTCATATTTTTGTAGCAGCCTGTAGTGTGGAGTGTTGATTGTAATGTTACTTCATTGGTCGCCTCCCACAGATCGTTTTACATGTGAGGACAGTAACTGCATACCCAGAATGTGGCAGTGTGATGGCCACAAGGACTGTCCTGATGGCTCAGATGAACCACCTGACTGTGGTGAGTTTGTATTACTCTATAACACAACAATAGTGTTTGTTTCAGGCCTTCTAACTACTCCTGTACTTTTGACTTCCTTCCTGCTTTGCTATGCTATGGATTACGAAACTTTCATAAGTATTATATAAAGGTCGTCATCTTGCATCTTACTCATGTATATTCTGGAGTTCATTCTTCCCCACTCACTCCAGGCGACCAAACCAAAGTGTTGCCTTTCATCACCTCCACATCAAGAAGATCCTTTCTTCTTTACTAGGCATACTGCACCTCTTTATACACCTTCAGATGAGTCACTATCCATTGTATTCATGTCAGAAGCACATCTCTCATAACTCATTTTTCATTGCTTGGATCCTTGACCTTTGCCTTTCATTCCATGTCCAAGCCTCCTTTGTATACTCTTATATCAGTGTTGGAAATTTTATGCTATCTTGTAGTGCCTTTGTTATCTGTAGGCCTGTTGTCCTTCCTTTCATTATATGCCCATAGGATCCTTTCACGTAAACCTCCTTCTGTTTCCTGTCATGCTTATGTGCTTGATCAATAAAGGTTCAATTTTTCCTTTTAACAGAGTCAAAGGAATGCAAGGAGGAAGAGTTCAATTGCAATGGGACAGGGCGTTGCATCCCCCAAAAGTGGGTGTGTGATGGTGATGATGACTGTGAAGGTGGTGATGATGAGACGCCCCCTGGAGGTTGTCCTGACCCTCCACCAATCTCTTGTTCCATTGGCCAGTTCTCTTGTCCTATTTATGACCGATATGACCGTCGCTGCATCATGGAGGTGAGGAACTCTGCTGTGTTGTCTTCCCCCTTTTCGTTTCTGTAATGATAACTTTGTAATGATAATCGTATAATCAAAGGAAAGACAATTAGCTTGGAGGTAAACAAAAAAAAAGTGATATGGAATAGGATGATAATTCAACACAAAGATAGGCATTGAATATGGAATGAAAATTAAAGATCTGAGATACAAACCGTGGAGAGGAATGGTTTGAAAGATCCCTGTGGTGTGAACTGAGTCAATGTTAGGAGCATTAAACGTGTGTATATATAGAAGGTTTGGTAAGTGTAGTAAAGGGGAAGGAAGGAATTATGGAATGGTTGAGGTGGTGAAATGCAGTACCCTTTGATGGTTAGGTTACCTGGTGAACATGGATGAGACTCAGATGACGAGGAGGATTCACATACAAGAGTTGGATGAATGCTTATCAGTGTAAAGGATTAAGTGTCTATAATATGGGAGGATACAGAAGTAGTGTCTTTGAGAGAGTTGTTATGCTGTTTTAGTGCGCATTTCATGTATCATTTGTTCTTCCTATATGATTGTGTGACATTTTGCCAGGATTTGAACACTAAGAACACTAAACAAAAACCTTCAATTGTTGCCTTTATGTTCAAAATGTATCTAAGTAACAAAAATCTTAACTGCCATTTATTGTTTATGCATCTCCATTAAGGCTTCTTCCTCCTATAACAATTGATATTAACATAATTCTAATCTTGGTTTGTCACAGTCGTACTTCTGCGATGGGCACAAGGACTGTTGGGACGGATCAGACGAGCCAGACTCCTGCGTCCCCCACACTTGCCTTGACTCCCAGTTTACATGTGGTGGCCCAGTTATCAAGTGTATCCCGGTTGTGTGGGTGTGCAATGGGCGGCCGGACTGTGATGATGCGTCAGATGAAGCCAACTGTAGTGAGTGTTCCTATTACCTTTTGTTACCTTTCTCCCTTGCCACCTTCCCTAGAGTGCTGTCATCCCTTCGTTAATGCTCCTTCCTTTCTCTTTCCTTACCATCCTTCGTCGTTTAGTGTCTTCCTTCCTTCCTTCCTTCCTTCCTTCCTTCCTTCCTTCCTTCCTTCCTTCCTTCCTTCCTTCCTTCCTTCCTTCCTTCCTTCCTTCCTTTTCCTCCCTCTCCTCACATTCATACCTACATCCTTTCCTACAACCACTGCTTTCGTGTGCCTTTCACCCATTGTATTGATTTTATATTGCATTTTGTCTTGTTTCATCATCATCATCATCATCATCATCATCATCATCATCATCATCATCATCATCATCATCATCATCATCATCATCATTACCAGGCTGCAAATGCTACTGTACTTCACGAGCACAATTTCAACTTACCTGCTCTTCATTTTGGTGTTTCCCTCATTTACAGAAAGCAAAATATATATTGTTTAGTAAGGCATTGAATACGAAATTTCAACTGATCGATAAACGGCAGGACAGCTGGAAATATTACGTGGTGTTAATAAAGGACTGTCAGACTCTTGTGTGTGTGTGTGTGTGTGTGTGTGTGTGTGCATAGATCATCTCAAGGAAACTATGGCATTGAACCCAACAACAGTGGTATACATAGAGAAGGGTTGGTGTATTATAGGTTGTATTCAGTGATGGGATATAAAACACAACGATACAAGAACAACACAGTGAGAATTTGAATGATTGAGTAATTGATGGATTGATTGACCTTAATTTATTTTAGTCACACACAATACATCATTGCATAATAACTCCTACAAGGATGACCTACTAAATATCACAGACTGTTTTCACCTTCCTACGACTTGGAGTCTGTTAACTGAGAAGCATTAGTAAGGAGACACTTCTGAGACGAGACTGGCTTTCCATTTCAAAGTTCTTCCAATACATACTTTTACGGGAGATTGAATAGACATTTTTGTAGTTTTTTTCTTATTTGGAGTGGGTCAATCTTGTTCATGTAAGAATTAGATCAATAAAAATGCTTGCAAAGATAGATGAACAGTGAAGAGAAATATGTGCAAGAATTATATTGCGTAAATCTCATTCCTGGATCTAATTGAACTAAAAACAAAAATTGACAGAACACATGAACAATTATAACAACACGTGTCATTTACGCTGTACATACTGTTCACTAAATACTTATTACATTCACGTTACCCTCCATGATGTTACGTTACAAATGTAACGAGCGTAACTTTATTGACCCTTCAGGACCAAACAAGCGTTTTTCTTCTGG
>JAPQNM010000049.1:4901650-4906650 GCA_029783475.1 Metacarcinus magister
CTGTCTCTCTCTCTCTCTATCTCTGTCTCTCTCTCTCTCTATCTGTCTCTGTCTCTCTGTCTCTCTCTATCTCTATCTCTGTCTCTGTCTCTCTCTCTCTCGACGAAAGTTATGCTACATTGATTAGCCATTGAGTGAGTCCTCACATATTTTATCGTGTGTGTGTGTGTGTGTGTGTGTGTGTGTGTGTGTGTGTGTGTGTGTGTGTGTGTGTGTGTGTGTGTGTGTAGAACGCTCTGGACTTGTGATCGTTATCGTAGCCCTCCCCGTAAGAATGTGGAGAGAGGAAATCACGATGTTAATTATCATCTTTATTATTATTATTATTATTATTATTATTATTATTATTATTATTATTATTATTATTATTGTTATATTGTTACCTTCACTACTACTACTACTACTACTACTACTATCCTCCTTTACACTCGCAAAAAACTTCTACTTCACCCCATCCCCTCGTCACCCAATTCACCTAATCGTTACCAATCGTCACTGCATCTCCAGCGGTACTTCACCTCGCTGCTCGCATTCATTTCTCCCAATACGAACGATTTTCCTTGCCGCTGCTCCTCTACCTACCACGCCCCACTCCCAGTCAACAGTACAGGCAGAGTAAAAGTGAGCGAAAATACCACACCACGAGGCAGATCACACGCGGAGAAGAAAGGGTGGAGTGAGAGAAAGAGGTAATCGCAACAGACGTGACGGAAAGGAAGAAAAAAAAGTGTGAAAGATGAAAGAGAAGAGGAACAAAATGGGTCTGGGAGGAAGGTCGGCTAGGTGTCGTGTGGGGTGGCGGGATGAGGTAGGTAGGAAGATAGGGAGGGAGGGACAGAGAGGGAAGAAGGGAGAAGGTGGGGCGCATGGTCTAAGGAGGAGTAAGGGTGGGGTATGTTTGGGCGGCCGGGTGGGGAAGAGGGTGAGGGTGGGATGGAGGGATGGGTGACTGGTGTGGTGAGCGGGTGAGCGTGTTAGTTTGGCGAAGAGAGGGATGGTTGGTGTGGTCCAGTGTTCGTACCTCCTCGGGCGATCGTACACCACAGTCGCTCTCTCTCTCTTCCGCTGCCTCACTCCGGCGGTCAAGAGGCGCTTCTCCGTGTTAAGAGTGACATTTAGGTAGCGTGTGATTCGTCTCCGGTTCCCCCGACACGCGTTCCTGGTTGTTGCGTGTATGTAAAGGCTACTACGATGCCATGTGGCTTAATGGTGGACGTCTGCCAAGTTGATATGAGGAGGTGGTGGTGGTATGAGGCGTCTGCGAAGATTAACGCGAGACTGAGTTAAGATTTACGTGTAAGTGCAGCAAGAACTTCCTACTTTGTCAGTTTCGTGCGTCGCCTCGTGGAAATGGAGTGACTTGTGGTGACTTTAATGGTGAATTATGACGGTGACGTGACAGATGTTAAGGGCTGTGTTATTGTGGTGGTGCGGTGGTGGTGATGGTTGGTGGTGGTGGTGGTGGCTTTGTGTCCGAGGTGAAGTGTTTGTAATTGTGGTGTGGTGTTGTACTGGTTCTTGTGGAAGGGGGGGGAGGAGGGGGTGTTGTTGTTTGGGTGGAATGTGGTGGAGGGGTCAGATTCATGGATGTGGAAAAACAGACTTCAACAATAGAAGTTACTAGGTTACTGATGCATTGTGGTAGGCGGTGTAGGATGTAGTAGTGGTGGTAGTGGTGGTGGTGGGGGGGTGCAAAAAGTTGTTGGTTAAGCTGGAGACATTTAGTACATTCGTAATAATGATGATGATAATAATAATAATAATGCGCGTAGTTTATATAGTAATGATAATAATAATGACTCATAGAAGTGGTGGTGGCGACGTCTAGACTAGACTAGACTAGACTATGATAGAACATCACCTTCCTGTCATCATGTCGCTGATTGGCTGATTAATAACCTCTGGGGCATCCTGTTCGCTGATTGGGTAGTCGATCACGTGCTGACTCTGCCCTTCACCAATCAGGGAGTCACGGAGGAAAGATTGGGTTGGACAGCGAATCGTTCCGGTCGTCAGATTGTCGGCGTGGTCGTCTTCGTTTGTTGTGTTGATGTTGTTAGTTCACTTCTAATTATTCGTCATTATTGTGTTGTTGTTTTTGTGGTGGTGGTGGTTGTCTATTTTTAGGTTAGAATCGAGGCGTCAGATTTGGGGTGAGCAAAAGTAGGCAGGCGGTGGGACGGTCATTTGTACGAATTACTTATATTTTTTTACTCTATCTATCTATCTATCTCTCTCTCTCTCTCTCTCTCTCTCTCTCTCTCTCTCTCTCTCTCTCTCTCTCTCTCTCTCTCTCTCTCTCTCTCTCTCTCTCTCTCTCTCTCTCTCTCTCTCTCTCTCTCTCTCTCTCTCTCTCTCTCTCTCTCTATCCGGGCATCCTAACTTCGCCTCTTGAAGCCAAAGTCTTGAGGAGTTGTATTTCTGGGCAGTCCTTGACCTCGTGTATATACGCTTCTCTCTCTCTCTCTCTCTCATCTTCATGGTCTGAGCTGTGGTGGAGGACTTGGCCTTCTTCTACTTCTACTTCTACTTCTTCTTCTTCTTCTTCTTCTTCTTCTTTTTCTTCTCGTAGGTTTTATTTTTAACCTCTTCGTTATCCTCGAACTTAAATTTTCTCAGTTCTTTTTTCGTCTTGTTATTTCTCTCGTACTTCTTATCTTTGGAGGACGTGCCCTTCTTTTTTCTCCTCGTCTTGTCCTTGTGCGCCCTGGCTCTCGGACAGACTCTGGGCTGTTTGTTTGCACGGTGCTGAGGCAGATTTTAGCTTTGTTTATAGCTCTGTCCGGGGCAAAGGGTCCCTGAGCTTCGTCGTGACCCTGTCTGGCGGGCTCCTGTTACACGCCAAGATGGGAGAACTTCGTCGGGAGGCTGTGTGAAGTTGTGAACTATACTCAAGGATCGAAACATAGCACTGAATACCGAGGGAGGGGAACCGTCTTGCTGTATACCTAACCTAACAGAGCATGGAAACTTTGCCATGATTAGGTTTTCCCGCCCTTTTTTTATGATTTTATTATTATTATTGTTATTATTATTATTATTATTATTTTTTTTTAAAGAATGTTACCCTATGATTTTTTTTCTTCTTTGCCACGCTATGACGATCTGGAGGATGTTTATAATTTCACAAAACAATTTATCTCAGTTTAATCACCACAGGATGTTGCTGGTGTATGTATGTATGTGTTACAGTTAAATCTCTCTCTCTCTCTCTCTCTCTCTCTCTCTCTCTCTCTCTCTCTCTCTCTCTCTCTCTCTCTCTCTCTCTCTCTCTCTCTCTCTCTCTCTCATCTTCTCCCCTCCTTCACCGCCACTTCAATACCCTTCTCTCCCCATCACCTCCTCCTCCGTTAGCCTCTCTTCACAATGCTCTTCTCTTCGTTCAGAGTTCTCCCCTTAAACTCTCCCTTCCGTCTTTACCCTCACTTCACATCCCTCTCCCCTTTGCCCTCTATCCTCCTCTTCTTCTTCTACCGAGCACAATAGTGGTTTTGAGTACTTCGTTGTACTACCTTCCTCCTCCTCCTCATTCCCCTCTTCCTCCTCCTCATTCCCCTCCTCCTCCTCCTCCTTCTCCTCCTCCTCCTCCTCCTTCTCCTCCTTTTTTTTGTTGCTGTAGTAGTGCATGGCCTTGTTCCCTTCACGTAGGAATGCTGGAGATAAGATTTTTTTTATTATCTCTTTCCTTCTTCAGCAGATGAAAGAAAAAGAAAGGAGGAAATGTAAGATGTTACTGAAAGACACCATAGCCGAGAGAGAGAGAGAGAGAGAGAGGCTGTGTGTGTGTGTGTGTGTGTGTGTGTGTGTGTGTGTGTGTCTGTCTGTCTGTCTGTCTGTCTCGTAATATGATCTCGACAAAGCCTTATGGGAATCACTCGATAAAATAATAATAAACAATATCTCTCTCTCTCTCTCTCTCTCTCTCTCTCTCTCTCTCTCTCTCTCTCTCTCTCTCTCTCTCTCTCTCTCTCTCTCTCTCTCTCTCTCTCTCTCGACGATGAGAAAGCACATTAATAATAATAGTAATAATAATTTTATTTCGCCTGAAGGCACAGCTAACATGAACAGACAAACTATGATAATAATATTCTAAACTGTTAAAAACAATAGTAATTGTAGTGATGATGATATCAATAGAAATGATAATACAATATAGTGACAATAACAATAATAATAAATAAACACTAATAACAATAATAGTAATACTGATAATAACAATTTGAATGATAATGATGATAATAATTAATAATAATAATAATAATAATGAAAATAAGATAATAATAATAATTATAGTAATGATAAATAATAATAACAATCATACAATACTAAAAGACCTTAATTCTATATACTCAATAGAAAAATGCGAATTACTAAAAACATGTAAACTTAAGGTAGTACATGGTACACTTAGGTACAGCTCCACTACCCTTCACACTGTACAAACAATACACCCAACCATGCCTGTCGTATACAGCCGCATACACAGGCTGAGCTTTGCCTCACGGAGGTGATGGAGTTCTCAGAACGCTCCACCCTACCGTTCATGCTGAGTGTCAGCGAATCACACCCACACTTTACACACCATGCCTGGTGAAGACCAGGGATGAGCTGGTCCACCTGGGTTGCCCCAGAAGCCTCTTAAGGACGTCGTTGTGACATACCCTAAGACGATTCATAGTGACCACCTTAAACCACGACCACAGCAAGTTGCAGTAGAGAGTAGCCGTGACTCCTGAATAATTCCAGCTTCACCTCCGTGTGTGTGCGTCTGCGTCGTAATGTGATCTCGACAATGCCTTATAGGAATCCCTAGATAAAATAATAATAAACAATCTCTCTCTCTCTCTCTCTCTCTCTCTCTCTCTCTCTCTCTCTCTCTCTCTCTCTCTCTCTCTCTCTCTCTCTCTCTCGCGTTGGTAATCCCCACGCACAGCATCGTAGACCACGTCCCTTGAGGAGAAGTATGACGAAAGAGGAGAATTAAAATAGGTGGAGGAAAA
>JAPQNM010000049.1:4914150-4961650 GCA_029783475.1 Metacarcinus magister
GACTTGGATTCCGTGTATTGCTTTACAAAGACATCCTTGAGCAGAAGGCTATCTATCTATTTATCTATCTATCTATCTATCTATCTATCTATATACCAGGTGCGCATATAAAGGCACCTTGAAGATATCAGTGATACAGCATCTCAGGTTACGTTGAGAGAGAGAGAGAGAGAGAGAGAGAGAGAGAGAGAGAGAGAGAGAGAGAGAGAGAGAGAGAGAGAGAGAATTTATTTGAGTGGAAGATGTGTAAGTGGCATGAAGTGAAAGAATTAAGAAAGATCAGAAACACACAAACACAACAACCATTAAGTGTCACTGAGAACAGCCCAGCCTCCCTTGGGTGTGCCTGTCATGCCTCTCCCTGAAACGTTTCTATAATTTATTACCTTTATTAACTAATGCCAAAGAGAGAGAGAGAGAGGGAGAAAGAAAAAAAAGAGAACTTCTGTAAACCTCATAATCGTACATTCCCTGATTATAATGAGTTCTCTTCACATTGTATTTATTTTATCATAGTTTTGTCATATAGTCTCGCAGCCTCGCCGGAAAGTCTTAATTCACGTTTCAATTCATTACTTAAATATGGATGACAAATAATGAAATGTATTACACTAAAATCTCTATAATTCGACCTAATTGGTGGGAGACCTGGGTCGAATTAGATTATTACCTCTAGCCCCTCCACACAATAAGAACTCACTAAAACATGCCAAAACTGCGCATATTGTAGCACTTGTACTCGTCGAAATTTTAACTAAATCAAAATAGTACAGTAATAAGAAAAAATCCTTGTTTGGGAATGAATGAATGAACAAATATATTACTTAGTTAATTGATAAGAATATATATAAATTAATTAAAAGAAATATGTCAGATGTAAAAGATGAAAGTGTTGCGTTGATGAAACATGTTTTGTTTTACTAATCATAAAAAACTTTGATTGTTCTCAACATTTCCAGACAGTTTTGGAATATATGAAGATTACCTTATGTGTACAAATAACATGTGTACTCATGTGAACACTGAACATTACACCCTTGTCTGTCTGCCTGCCTGTCTGCCTGCTTGCCTGCCTGCCTGCCTGCGTTGAGGCTGTTGTCTATTGCATCATGATTTATTTTTGTTTTGATGGGAAGAATCATGCTTCACTTTGGTCGTTTTCTGTTGTTTATAAGCACTACTTACTGCAGTAAATGAATATGACACCGTTCAATGTATACAGGAGTAATAACATCATCATTCACCCTCACTGCCTCTCATCACCATCCCTCACTATATCTGCCCTTCACTCACACTCATTCTTGCCACAGTATCTCAGCGTGATGGACTAATGGAGTGTTTGTTTTACTCTACTTCAGGTACCAATGCCACCGTCCACTGTGCACAGGGCATGTACAACTGCAAGAATGGCATCTGTGTGGAGTACACTCACCTCTGCAATGGTCACGACGACTGTGGAGACTACTCGGATGAGGGACTTTGCAGTGAGTGTTGAAAGTGTTGTCTTCAAGGTGTGATAATGATTATAATAATATTGATGATTTATTCAGGTAAAATGTTGTTGCATGTATCTAGGAAAAGCATGTGGATATCTCGGTGCTAGATTATGCTGTTGAATAATAGTATAGCTTATCATGTATGTGAAAAATAGATTTGTTATTTTTTCTTGGGATGTTTAGTCAGAAACTATGCACCAACATCTTTCAGTTTTCTTACATTATCATACTTTACCTACAGATGTGAATGAGTGTCAAACCATCCCTAAGGTGTGTGCACACAAGTGTATTGACAAGCACATTGGCTACTCTTGTCAATGTCGCGAAGGTTATGTCATCAATGCCAATGACTCCAAGCTGTGTGATGACATAAATGAGTGTGAGGAATCCCCGTGTCCTCACTTCTGCCACAACATTCAGGGCTCCTACCGCTGTGACTGTGCTGAGGATTACGTGGCAGAGAACGATGGTCATAAGTGCCGAGCAAACTCCAGTAAGTGTTGTTGTCTTGGGAAGAGAGTAATGTTGTGTCCCTGGAAAAGTGAGTGGCTTTTCCAAGATTGAAGGTGATATATCTGAACCCGCATGGACTGTTTGAGGAAGCATTTCAGAAGCTTGGATGTGAATGGATAACTTATCTAAACAGTACTTGGAAATTGTATACAATGATAGTGGTTATGTTTCTTCATAAATTTTCTTTATGAACCTTTCAGCTATTCATGCTTGTTGCATCATTGTCATTATGTTTGTTGCAGCGGTGAAGCCATCACTCATCTTTACCAACCGTTACGTGATTCGGGAGATGAATGTTGACGGCACCAATAGTCGGCCACTTGTTGCCAACCTCACCAATGCTGTGGGACTTGACTATGACATGAAGGAAAACTGCATCTACTGGTCAGACGTGACACACATCTCCTCCTCCATAAAGAAAATGTGCAACAACTCCAGACCCGTGGTAGGTGTTGATTGTTGTAATGTTGATTATGTTTAGAATGTAACAGTTCCTTTGTTATGTATTCAGTGATATATGTAACTTCTATACAATATTTGTAGAACATATTGATAATAATAATGTTAATAGGGTCAAGGTGTTGCTAGTCCTGCATCATTTCATTCATCATTATTTAGAAAGGCATATTCCATGTTTACATAGATTTACTTTGCCTCATGATGGCAGCTCAACAAGCTGCATGCAACTTAACTTAACTTGTCAAGTCAAGGCAAGTCAGGAAATCATCTCAAATGTTCTTTAGTGTCCCTACTGGATATCTTCCTTCCACTTCAAAATAACGTACTTCACCTGTTAATTTTTCTCCCTTGTCATCACTCTGGAACTCTCTACCTGAATCTGTATTTCCACTTTCCTACGACTTCAACTCATTTAAGAGAGGAGTATCAACACGCCTGCAACCTTAATTTGGCCTCACTTTTTATTACTCTTTCATCTTTAAGGAACCGGCAATAGCAAGTGGGCTTTTTTTATAACGTTTTTTTATTACCCTTGGCCGGTTCTCCAATAGCATGAAAAATAACATGGATAAAACAATATAATATACTTTTTGTGATCACTTCACTGATAGACATGTGTGTGTACTCAATTTCAAGTCCTCTGCAGAGTGAAACTGTGGAGTTTATATTCTGCTTTTGTTTGTCATAATGTAACCACTGTTTCACATCAATTCAAACTATATAACTGTGTGTGGTATTAGGTGCTGCATTCAGCAGTCCAAAGTCCAGATGGCATTGCACTGGACTGGGTTGGGCGAAACCTGTACTGGTGTGATAAAGGGAAGGACACCATAGAAGTGTCCAAGCTGGACGGCCAATACCACAAGGTGCTCATCAACCAGAGCCTCAAGGACCCCCGGGCCATTGTGCTGGACCCTTACAATGGGTGAGTGCCACACTCACTGGCTCTAAGGTTAACAAAACCATTACCATCATTAGGAAGGAACTGTTGGCTGGTTTATTTATAAATGTAACTCTTTATTTAATTGTTTATTTTATATCTATTTGTTTGTTTGTTTATTTATTTATTTATTTAAAACGAACAAGTAGATAAATTTATTTGTCAATTTATTATTATTAATTTTTTTTTATACCTTTATTGTCTTTTTTTTAATCGTACACAATACTGCACTTGAGTTGATGTGTTTATAACTTTTAACTTCAGTTTAGAGTAATTTTTAAAAATTGATCAAAACAGTGCCATAACTGACATTTGTAAAGGAAGGAACCCAAAAGAAAATGAAACATATACAATTGATGGATTACTTACCCACACATAAATGGAGGTAATTGGTGCTAATTTGTGCCTAGGTATTTGTATTGGACTGACTGGGGCAACCAGCCACACATCGGCAAGGCTGGAATGGATGGATCACAACAAAAAATCATTGTCAACAACTCCCTGGGCTGGCCTAATGCTCTGACTATTTCTTACGTCACCAAGGAACTCTTCTGGGCAGATGCTTATCAGGACTACATCGCTTACTCAGACCTCAATGGCAACAATATAAAGACGATCAGGACGAGAGGTGAGGCAGGAAGCATTGTTGTACCAATTTGATGCTCAATTTACCAAAGTCATCCAGTATTCCCATTTTCCCATTTGATTCTTCCATGTACCTTGGTAGGAATACTTGCTTATACCTTTGTGATCCCCATTTGACCCTTCTTCCTTTTTTTAATCTTTCTGTGTGATGTTTGTTCTTAGGAACTCCCCCCAGAGGATGACCATGGCAAAAGTTTCCATTTATTCCTGTCATTACACTCCTTTCTTGCATGCTCTAAACCTCTCCGTTTCCTCTCTCCTTTCTTTCACATATTCTAGCACTCTGTTTACCCATTTCACTGGCGGCTGTCCTCTTACATGGTGGTACAATTTTCCAGATACATCTCCCAAATATATCCACCACATCTTTGCCATCTCAGTCTTTGAGGATCACCTATACTGGACTGACTGGGAGCTTAAAGGTGTCCTGAAGGCTGAAAAATATACAGGCAAAAACATTGACATAATCTACCACACCACCAACAGGCCGATGGACATCCATATACGTCACCCCTACAGGCAGCTTCCCTGTAAGTCCTCCTCTAGTCTTTTGTTGTGCTTACATAATAGTTTTATTGTTGTCAACTGTATATTTATAAAATGGAAGCATGTTCATTTATTTAGGTGGAGAATTTTGTTTCTGAACTTGTAATGAAGCTATTATGAACACAGAAAAACAAGAAATTAGTAAATCAATCACCAAACATTAGCAACTTGTGATTTCCCATCTTCCCCTCAGTGAAGGACAATCCTTGTGAGAATAATGGAGGCTGCGACACCATGTGCTTGCTGGCTCCAGGTGGCGGGAAGACCTGCACCTGCCCAGAGAACTTTGTGCTGGAGGAAGATGGTGTGTCGTGCCGCAACAACTGTGTCTCCTCCATGTTTGTCTGCAAATCCACCTACAAGTGCATCCCCTTCTGGTGGCAGTGTGATACTCAGGTGAGATGGAAGGTAGTGATCATTAGAGACAGCGTGACTGACTCCAAAGGAAACATAAAGGATCATGTATCCATAGACAACCAAACACAAAGGAGAGGAACAAACTGATGAAAAGCAGGATAAAAGACGGATAAAAGGAAAGAAAGAATGAGGACTGGCAAGATGACACACCAAACTACAGTAAACACAAGTAAAGGGGACAAATAAAAACTCAAATTGTTCTAGTACATTGAGTGACCAAAGTTAATCACATACAAACATACACAATAGAACACACAGACAAACACCACCAAACAGATACAGAGTGCATAAGAAATAACAAGATTTATAATAACATCCTATTTTGCACTGTCCGATAATGCTTAAAATGTACTGATAATGTTTTCAGGATGACTGCGGTGACAACTCTGACGAGCCTGAAGATTGCCGTCCCTACAACTGCGCCCCGGGCCAGTTCCAGTGTAACAACGGCACGTGCATCCATCCTTCCCAGATCTGTGACAACCACAAGCACTGTCCTGATGGTTCTGATGAGCCCGACTGTGATGAGGTGGGTTAGGTGGGTTAGATGCATGACTGTGAGGTGGGTTAGATGCACACTTGTGTTTGCTCTCAATGAAGGTAAAACATCATAGTCTTTTAACATATACATTATTTTGTGGCAGAATCAATAAGATTATAACAAATGCTTCTGACTCATATATTTCTTTGGTGTCTTTTTGCATGTGCAGGAATATATAAAGAATGCTAATTTCCTATACATTTCTTCAATTTCCTAGGCACTAGTAGTTTATTTTTGTGCTTACATTAGTGTTGTAATAGCAGATCACTGTATTTTTGTTTTTATTAATAATATATTGAGTAGATGTATCGTGCTTTTCTTTTTATTGTTTCTTTTTAGTATCTTTTTTTCTCTTTATTTGCCTTTTCTGTATGTTTATCCTGCTTTTTGTTTATCTGATGTTATGAATGTTTCTCCTTTTGACATCACTTTTCACTCCACTTAAGTACAGTAACAGTGACCTTTATTATTTTCCTTTCTTCTTACAATTTCAGTATGTGTGTGTGTTGTCGCAGTTCAAGTGTCCACCCCACAATGGTTCTCACGGATACTGCATTGCAAGCAGCCATAAGTGTGACGGTAAACAGGACTGTCCTGGTGGCCATGACGAGCTGGACTGTCCTGTACCGACCTGTATTGCTGACTGGTTCACATGCAACAACTCCAAGTGTATTCCCCAGGTAAGGCAGTGTGAGTCACCCTCAAAGTATGTAGACACAGATGTTGTGTGACCATCTCAAACACACATAGCCTTTCCCTCTGTCAGATGAACTTCATTTGTGAGATGATGGGATTTTCTACTCCATAACTCTGATAGTGTAGGAAATCAGTGGCGTAGTAAGGGGGGGGGCAGGGGTGTTGGTCCGCTCTGGGTGACAGCTTGAGGGGGGTGCCATGATACAGGTTCAAGTCTAATGGCTAAATTCAGTGACGTAGCTAAGGGAAGGGGTGTGGGGGTCATATATTCTATTATATGGTTTGTATTGGTTTAATTTCATTATTATTGCTTTATTCTATTATTCAATTTTATGATTGATCTTAGAAATAAAAAATTTTCATGAAATAAATACGAATCAAATATAGTAAATATTTATGTAGGGAACAGATAGGTATTTCAAACGATTTTTTAAAGTATATATAATTGCTTTCCTGTGTATAATAAAAATCTCAATTTTGGTTTTATATATGCGTGACCCAGCTTTCAACGCACGGCCGCCACCTAATGGTACCTGTTGAAACTTGTTGATGTTATTTATTAAGGTTATTTATGCTTAATAGGTAATGTTTGCTTTATATCCAACCACTACTAATGGTGAGAAATGATGTGTTACTGCTCCTCCATGTCTCAAATAGACATGGAGAGGAACAGAGAAGGTGTAACACAAAGAAATAATATCACCTCTTTAAAAGTCCGTCTGGTGTCGACTGCTAGCGGTCACCAGAAATATATTATTATGATTATTATTATTATTGAACTACAAATTAATATTATACAAAATGTAGATCAAAAGAAAGAAAAAGCTTTATAATGATAATAAATATGTAATGAACCGATATATATTATAGATTCCATTTAAATGTGAGGTGCTTTGTGTTTACAGTTGTGGGTGTGTGATGGTGACCGGGACTGTCATGACGGCTCGGATGAGATGGTGGACTGTGACACCAGACAGTGTCCTGAGGAGAACTTCAGGTTTGTTTTTGTTCTTCCATTATCCTCTTAAAGTTGTGTTAATGAAGTGGTCATTTGAATGAAGGGTGTGGGCCAGTGTACAGTTATAATATGGATTCATGAATTTGAGTTTGTGTTAGTGTGTTGGAAGTGTTCTTAGGTGTGGATATCTGTCAAGACACTTATGTGGCTTGTATGGTATGTGACTAGTTTTCATGTTTCATCCCTTGCATGTGTCAGCCCTTGATCTCCTAACTCTCCCCACAGGTGTAGCAATGGTCGCTGCATCCCTCGCTCATGGAAGTGTGATGATGAGTATGATTGTCCAAACAAGGAAGATGAATTTAATGATGAGTGCCAAGGCGCCCACACCTGTGAACAGTCTCAGTTCAAGTGTGATAACAGCAAGTAAGTGTTCAGTTACTATAATACATGTTTTCTAACTCGCCCTATTCTTTACATCTTTGTAAGCCTGTTTTCCTTTTCTATCACTATCAACTTAATAATATATTATTGATTTTACTCTATAATATTCAAGTGTAGCATAAGAGAACTTAGAACTTGATATCGCTGTGCACCTATCTTTTTTTTCTTCAAAATCGTGTTAGTTAGTTCATGTGTTACACACTTCATCTCTGTTATGTGTAAATCTTGCACTTTAATCCATTGTTCTTTTGACTTACATGTTACTTGTTTGATGTGGCAGATGTATTCCCTTCCACTGGAAATGTGATGATGAGGATGACTGCCATGACCAGTCTGATGAGATTGGTTGTCCTGAGAAGCACTGTAACGCTACACAGTTCAGATGTGATGATGGAAGGTGAGAGTCTGGATGTAGTATACTCACTTTTGTATTATATAGTTGTTATCATTTATGGGTTTGTGATATTGTTTTGTCGTTAAACTTAAAGAACAAAAGACATGTAAAAAAACAAGTGCATTCACCAATGTATCTTTTGGTTACTGCTTCATGACAAAGGTGTTTAGTGTCCTCTTCCTTTGCCTTTGGTTGTACATACTGTAATATCTCTTTTTATATACATGGGATACGTTTATAATGCCACTTGCAGGTTTACTTGTTCATTAACACTTGCCTCATATCTCTCATTTACTCAGCTGCATAGATAAGAAGAATGTGTGTGACGTCATTGAAGACTGTCCTGATGGGAGTGATGAGAAAAATTGTCAAGCTCTCTGCAGTGACAAGAATATGTTTAGGTGTGAGACACCGCCTCTCTGCATATACAAGTAAGTCATACTTATGTCTTAGTGAAACAGTTTTCACATGTCATTGTGTATACATGTGTCAACCAGATGTGTTTCATGTATTCTTGAAATAGTATAGTATCCAAGTATATAATATTATATAATATGTATGACAGTAAACATGGGTTTTGACTCTAGGCTCCATGAGTAGAATTACCAAGGATGATTAATCATGTTTTTCCATGTTAAGAAGTGTTGGGTCCCTGAACTGATAATCTTAAATGTACACCTCTATTGGAGTAACACTATTGAGTGCAGCTGTATTGTAATGATAAAACATGCTTATAGTCCTTAGTAGCAGCCTGCACAGTTGTACACATGAGTTGATTAGCCCAGGAGGACAGGTACACTTTTCATTGAAAGTATACATGCTGTGTTGTGACAGAGCCTGGGTGTGCGACAAAGATCCTGACTGCACAGACGAATCTGATGAACGGAATTGCAATGGAACATGTGGTCCAGAATACTTCCAGTGCAAGAATGGTCAATGCATTGTCAACTTGTGGGTGTGTGATGCTGAGAATGACTGTACAGACAACAGTGATGAAGATGAAGAGCTTTGTGCTAATCACACCTGTTCACCGGGAAGGTTTGGGTGAGTTTACTCCTAGGTTTTGCTGTCTCACTCACAGTTCTTTTCCAGCTTTATTTGCCATTTTAATGTTATTTTTTAATGACTTGTACAAACCATTATTCCATTACTATAACCTCAAAACACCTTTAAGTTCCTGCGTTGCAATTACTAAAATATTATGACTTATATTCCAGTTGCAAAAACCACAAATGTATTGTTGAGGATTTTGTTTGTGATGGAATACGTCAATGCAGTGATGGCTCGGATGAGGACGTGGAAGTCTGTAAGTGTGTGTGTGTGTGTGTGTGTGTGTGTGTGTGTGTGTGTGTGTGTGTGTGTGTGTGTGTGTGTGTGTGATCAACAAATGTTAAGATATTTAAAATCTCTCCATTAAAGTTTGTTGAAGAATCATTTGTGAATATTTGTAAATCAGCATTACATCAGATTTAACTGATAAATATACATTAAGTTATTTGCTTTTCTCTTTTGAAAAAATATAATGAAACTTTCTTCAAGATTTAAAAACATTTTCTGAAGACATTAAATTTTTGTATTATTATTAAAATTTTCCTTCACTCTATAGTCTGTTGTACATTAGTCTGTTATTGTGTGTGTTTTAAGTGTTACTTCCTATTTCAGGTATAGATAAGAAGGGTTGTGCCCCAGGACAGTTCAGGTGCAAGAATGGTCGTTGTATTGGCAACATGACTGTGTGTGACGGTTATGATGATTGCACAGACAACACTGATGAACTCAACTGTCCAACCGGATGCAGGTGTGTGCTGCTTTCTAGGTGTTCTTACTGCATTATTCTTACCTTATTATTTTTGTACAGGATTGAATCATGCTTGTTGTGTCCAGTCTTTCAATACTATTTCATCACACAGTTTGTGATGTCTCTATCCTTACATCCTTCCTCTAGGTTTGGTGAATGTTCCCAAATCTGTAATGTGAAGAAAGATGGAAACCACACTTGCTCCTGTGCACCAGGCTACTCCCTCAACAGTTACTCCCAGAAGAGACAGAAGTCATGTTCTGCTGATGGTCATCTTGCCTACATGATTGTGGCAAATGATAACTTTCTGCAGAAGTTGTCACCGTATAAACACGGCAACTCTGCCGGCACTCTCCCCCTCACCATGGTAATGATTATTTTATCAACTAGGGTGTCAGGTTGATACAATGCACTGTAGATTGATTTTGTTTGAAATGAATTATTATTTGAATTGTTGTTTGATTGTTATATAAGTAACACATTTTGGTGTTCACATTATTGTACACAGAAGTGATGCACTGTATTACAATTTATGGGTTCAGTATGGTAATGTTATGCATGTAGTAAATCTTTCATTAATAATTATAATCATGGTTTGTTAATACATAGTCAGAAAGTCATTTTGGGGGAATTGCTATTGGTCAACAATGAATATTTCACAATACTAGTGATTTAATAATTATGAAGGAGTGACAAGAGTTCATACTAATACCTTCATCACTACACAGCACGACGGCTCCATCAGAATCCACAGCGTTGATGTTCTTTATGGGGAAAAACCAATTGCCTTCTGGACTAACCTTCACCACCATCAGCTTCATGCCATGGAGATCCCCAAACCCTTTGAACAAAGCAGCTCCATGTCCCAAGGCACCACACAGAATACCTCTCGCATCATTGTAAGTAAAAACACATATATTTGCCCTCTCCAAGTGTTGGTGCTTAGTATAGTATAGTATAGTAGCCAGGATGCTGATGGGGGGAAAAACGTGTCTTTAATGACTTACTGATAGAACTAACACCATTGATAACTGAGATTACATGTATTCACAGTAATGGATTTTATAATATACAGTTGTCCTTTAACATTGGCGGTGGTTATGTGATAGAGATACCTGCAAATGTTATAAATCCACTCAAGTGTGTTGCCCCCTTAATAACACTGCTAGACCCACTATTACCTTATAAAACTAACTTTAGAAACATTATAATTGGCACAAAAGCTGTATACAGTGTAAAAACGAGCTCGTTACAGGCAGGATACACACGACCGATCCTGCAATGGTGCAAGAAAACCAGAAATACCCAATATTATTATGATAATTGAATCCACAAATGTTATCCCACAAATATTAAGAGACAACTGTATCAATTCCAACATTTATAGGAAAGCCACTTTAGAGTTTGTTAGCAGTATTTTATCCTCCATTTTACATTTGTTAATGAAATCAAATTTTGTGTATTTTTTCTATTGAATATTTGAATTAACTCTACAACTACATCCTTATTCAAATGTATGACACTACAATGTGATCAGCAGTACAACTTTCTCTGTGACTTGAGCACAATTTTGTATCCCTAGCAAAAAGAACTGAATTCGCCGATGGGTGTAGCAGTGGACTGGGTGGCTCATGTCCTCTATGTGGTGAACTCGGGTGAAAGAACCATTGTAGCGCTGTCTCTTGATGGTTCCAAGAAGGTTACCATTATCTCCACTATGACGGAACGCATGTATGATCTGGTAGTGGATCCACAATCTGGGTGAGTCTCCATTTGTGTCTGTAATGTAGAGGCAGAAGAAATAGAAGCTAGGGGCTATCTTTATAATTTTTATTCAATCTCTTGTTTCACCAAAACATGATATCAGAAGATTCATGAATATATAATAATAAAAGGGACTTTTTACTAGAAAATGTCAAACTTATAAAAGAACATTAAAGTTTGTGTTTTAGCCGTGAAAATCTGCCTTGCATGATATACATTTTGTTGATTGTGTATTTAGACAGCTGTTCTTTGGAGACTGGGGAAGGCCAGCTATCAATGTGGCACAGATGGATGGCAGCCTCAACCTGCCACTAGTTGTGACCAATATTCAGGCCCCGGCTGGTCTGGCCATTGACTACCCAACTCGCAGACTCTACTGGGCAGACGTGAAGACCAACAAGGTGGAGACTGTGAAGCTGGATGGCTCAGACAGACAGCTGGTGAAACATTTCAGCCATGGTCTGTATTCTTATTGATATTGTTCTAATTGTACATTTTTCTCTTCACTCACTCTTAGTTCCTTTAAGTCAAATTTGCATCTTGCTGTGCTTTATGTTCAAAAGAATGTGTAGGCTTTGTGGTGTATGGATAAAATCTTATAAAGTTATACTTAACAAATATTGTTCAAATTTAATGCCATATAAAACATGATGAAAGTAACCATAAAATTTGAAAACATAAAAAAATCTGCATTAACAATTAATGCATATGTACTTTCCATTTACAGAGGATGGTATTCCATCGAGTCTGGATGTGTTTGAGGACTTTGTTTACTTCACTACCCTCCACACCAACACTGTTAACCAAATCAACAAGTTTGGTAACAAGAACCCCGGGATTATGCCGATTTCACGCCACCCAATGAAGGTCACTGACGTCCTTATTGTACAGGAGCAGAAGCAGGACTTAAGGAGTGAGTGTTGATGGCTGTTGTATGTACACACACACACACACACACACACACACACACACACACACACACACACACACACACACACACACACACACGGTCCGCTAGCGTAGTGGTTAGCACACTCGGTTCACAACCGAGAGGGCCAGGGTTCGATCCCCTGGGCGGACGGAGATTATTTGGGTGTGTCTCCTTTCACGTGTAGCCCCTGTTCACCTAGCAGTGAGTAGGTACGGGATGTAAGTCGAGGAGTTGTGACCTCGTTGTCCCGGTGTGATGTGTGTGAGTGGTCTCGGTCCAACCCAAAGATTGGTCAGTATGAGCTCTGAGCTCTTTCCATAGGGGGACGGCCGGCTGTCTCAAGAGAGACCAGCAGCAGACTGTACAGTGAATACACACACACACGCACGCACACACACACACACACACACACACACACACACACACACACACACACACACACACACACACACACACACACACACACACACACACACACTCCGCTTCCGTGGGTCAGTGGTTAACATAAGAACATAAAAATTGAGGAGACTGTAAGAGGCCAGTTGATGACCTACACGAGGCAGCTCCTTGTCCCCCACCCTTGGAATAATCCAATATTTATCCATCCCACCCGTCATCCCTATCCATACTCTGATCCAACCGTCTTTTAAAGCTACCTATTGACTCACCACTTACTACGTGTCTACCCAGCCTATTCCAATTGTTCACCACTCTGTTAGTGAACAAATATCTACCTATGTCTGTCCTGAATCTAAGTTTTTCTAGCTTGTACCTTGTCAGGGCCGAGGTGACTACCAATTAATATTATCTTTTTATAGAGTTGTGGGGAAGAAAAATCATGGAGTATGATACCCCGAATATATTTACACACACACAAATCGCAAACAATAGGCTAGAAGCCAAAATAAATCACCAACGACGAACTGCTCGTAAACAATTACCAGAGCAGGGGTATGACACCCAAATAACTCCCTGTACAGCTGTCTGGAGGGTGAGATGCGTGACAGCAACACTCGGCAACGTAGATTGCTCCTCAGACAGCAGGAAGGGTCGAATGGTGTAGGTACAGTTGAAGGGCACACTGGAAGGGAGCCCAAGTCTCCAGAAATGCCTTCGGAATGTTGAGAACCAGCAGCAGGTGGTGAGGTGTTGTCAGGTGTGAGAGCTGAGGCGTTCTGTCCTTCTCCAAGCCGGTGGCGTGGAGCTTGGCTCGGTTAGACTACCCCCCTACCCCTGGACAAGGGGGTGGGGTAGTGGCGGGGAAGCCGGTGAACAAGCGCCCGCAGACGAGAGTGGTAGTTCAACCACTAATTAGGGGAAGACGAGGCAGGTGCAGTTCCTCACACATGCCCCCACTAAAACATCTGCTGCACAGCTGATGTCGAAGAACTGCAGCTGACCAGGAGACATAAACAAACTTATAATATACTTGAGTGCAGGAAACAAAACTTGTAAAAGACTGGAGTGCAGGAAAACAAAATAAAGAAAAGCTATTGCCGGCTGAGAAGGTCGGCTCCAATGTTGTCTGTCCCGGCAACATGAACAACCCTAAATTTATAGGGTTGAAGACCTAAAGCCCATCGTAGTACTCTATCATTTTTACCTTTGAATTTCTGAAGGTATATTAGAGGCTTGTGGTCTACTTCAAGGATAAATTCCTTACCTCGAAGATAGAAGTCAAACCTATGAATGCCGAATACGATGGCCAGGCATTCCCTCTCGATGGTAGAGTATCGTCGTTCCCGATCCAGTAGTTTCCGGCTGGCGTAAGAGATGGGATGTGGACGATCATCATGGTACTGAAGGAGTACAGCACCTAATCCATAGTTTGAAGCATCGGTACGTAGGACGAAGGTCTGGCTGGGGTCCGGAAGACGCAGAATAGGTCCCGACGTCAAGGCTTGCTTCAGCAGCTTGAACCGTTCAAGCAGATCTTCAGTCCACTGGAGGGGATCCCGTACCGGCTTCTTCAACAAGTCAGAGAGGGGGCCGGTAAGCTCAGAGGCCTGAGGAATGAAAGCTTTATAAAATGATATCAAACCTAGGAAACTCCGGAGTAACTTCTTGGTGGTAGGAGGAGTCATGGAGGTGATGGCAGTCAACTTGCCAACTTGTGGTTGAAGATGGTCGCGGGACAAAACAAATCCCAGATAGTTGATGGACTCTGCTCCAAACCGGCACTTTTTAAGTTTGACAGTCAGACCGTTTTGTTGTAGTCTATCTAAAACAGATTTGAGGGCAGAGATGTGAGTGGGCCAATCAGATGAATACACAAAAATATTATCAAAATAAAAAGAAACATTGGCCAAGCCAGCAAGCACAATCCTCATTAAGCGAATATAAGTGGCACAGGCCGTAACAAGACCAAAAGGCATCCGAGTAAATTCCATCAGGCCCTTTTGAGTGGGAAACGCAGTGAAGCGTCGAGCTTTGGCAGAAAGTGGAACCTGGTAATATGCCTTACTCAAATCTAGCTCTGAGAAGAACTCAGCACCAACGAACTTATGCAGCTCTGTCTCAATACTGCAGGATGGTTCAGCATGGAAAATAGTAACTGAGTTGAGTAACCTGTAATCAATGGCCATCCGATACGTACCGTCGGACTTCCTGACCATGATAACCGGAGAGCAGTGTGGAGAGGTTGAAGGTTGGATGATTCCTTGACTCAACATCTGCTCAACCTCTTCCTGGTAGTAGTGCTGGAGATGGATGTGATGGTAGTGGCAGTAGTAGTAATAATAATAATAGAAGTAGTAGTAATAATAGTAGTAGTAGTAATAATAATAATAATAGTAATAGTAGTAGTAGTAGTAGTAATAATAATAGTAATAGTAGTAGTAATAGTAGTAGCAGTAGAAGTAGTAATTAAGAGGAAAACCAGTGAAGAAATCAATGCAAGTTACAAGGTGACGGTGCCCTTCAGAAGAAGGTGGAGACAAGGGATCTACCAAGTCAATGGCAACTCTGGAGAAGGGTTCAGTTACGACAGGTAACGGTTGAAGAGGTACTGGACGTACCCTTCCCTTAGTCGACATACGTTGACACTTGTCGCAGGAATGGCAGTAATCCCGGATGTCTGCACACATCCCTGGCCAATAAAAGTCTTGCCATACCTTCATCTGGGTCTTCCGGTGGGAGAAATGTCCAGCCAAAGGACCTTCGTGAGCAACACGTAGGATGACGGGACGGCAATCGCTGGATAAACCATTTACCTTTTGAAGGTGATCCGAGGAGAGACATTTTCGGTACAGGAGGCCGTCCTCATGTATGAACTGGTATGTGGCACCATCCCGTGCCTTCTCAACTTCTTGAGTGGTAGCGTTTGATTGTAAACCCGTCAAGGAAGGACAGGATTCCTGAAGTTGACGAAACTCATCAGGGGTTACAGTCAAAGGATGGAGCTTAGGCAGAACACGAGGGTGGACCCGTTTAGATCGACCGGCTCTGGTCTCCACAACACACACTTGAGTAGTTGAGGACTCAACTGGTGGTAGATGCTGACATCCAGAAGGGCGGTTGTCCTTGTCTTGAGAGGAGAGGGAAGTTCCAGGCGAAAGCGAGTCATCAGGAGGCAACAGAGGATCTTGTAGGGAAGAAACGTCAGTGGTGGCTTGGTCATGGTCACTATGGAGAAGATGGTTGTCATTACTGAGTTGAGAATCAGGACTATCAGGATCTTGTACCCCGGGAATATTCCCAACTAGAGCACTAGCAAATTTAATTGGGGCCCTTACAGCATCTGTCCAACCAGTGTAAAATGGGCACCGTAAGTAACACTTAACGACAGGAAATTCGTCGATGCGTCCCAAATAGTCAGCAACTTGTACTTTGGGGCAGAGTGATGGGTCAATGTCTGGCAAGGCTTCCTCAGAAATTACAACTCCAGAGCATCCAGTATCCCTAATTATAGAGGAAGACCATGACCCATTAATAGTCCCCGTAACTGAGAAGTTAGGCACTTTATGGTCCTCTAAACAAAATCCAACCTTATAGGGGGGCGTGGTAGTAGTTCCATCCTTGAATGCTCGAGGATTCCTGGGACAGCGTGGTCGTATATGTCCTGCTTCCCCACAATTGTGACAAGTCACGGTTGAGGAAGTCTGACTCCCAGGAGAAGGTAGAGGCTGGAGTGGAGTAGCAAGTGGAGGGGAGATTTTCTTAGCGTTGTTGTTGGAAGAGACCTTAGGATAAGCGTTGTGGGCGGATGCCCAGTCATCTGCTAGTTGTATTGCTTCCTTCAGCTTGGTAGGCCTTCTTTCCTTGATGAACAGGCGTATTTCTGCTGATAAGGAGGACAGAAATTGGTCAAAGATAATAAACTCCCTTAAATCAGCATAAACATTGGCCACAGAGGAAGACTCAACCCAAGAATCAAACATCCTCGATAACTGGGTAACAAACTGATGGTAGTTCTGTCCTACTCTAATCTTGTTTGACCTGAAATCCACCCGGTAGCCATCTGGAGTTTTACTGAAGCCTGTTAACAAGGCTTGCTTCAGTAACTCGTAATCCTCAGTGGTGGATGACGGAAGGGACGTGTAGAGTTCGGCAGCTTTACCAGTAAGGAGGCAACCCAGACGAACGGCAAAGGTATCTCTGGGTAAAACCAGCATCTCGGCCACACGCTCAAACCTAGTTAAATAGGTGGCAATGTCCTCTTCATCCTTGTATGGTGGTAGACTAGGTCTGGAAACAGGATCATGCGATGGTAGGACTGAGGGCTTACCTTTAGCTGCAATTTCTGCCAGCTTGATCTCTTTCTCCCTCTCAGCTTCTCTTTCTTCTCTTTCCTTCTCAGCTTGTCTTTCTTCTCTTTCCTTCTCAGCTTGTCTTTCTTCTCTTTCTCTTTCCTTCTCAGCTTGTCTTTGTCTTTCTTCTCTCTCAGCTTGTCTTTCTTCCCTTTCGTTTTTCTGTTGTTCAAGGATCCACTGGCCAATTTCCTTGCCCTGCAGGGTTTCACCCTGCTCCTTCAGTTCTTGAAAGGAAGACATGGAGAAGACCACACAGAGAACACAATACAAAAACAAAAAAAATTGGACAACACCTCACGTGCAAAATCTGGCAAAAGCAAGAGTTTGACGGCAATCAAAACACTCATAACATTACTCCCGGGCCTCGGGCAGCAATGGCGCGCAACAGCGACTTACAGATAACAACCCACAATCTGTAAAATGATAATAAATAATTGGTAGTTCTTATCCTGGCGAGGTCGCCAATATGTCAGGGCCGAGGTGACTACCAATTAATATTATCTTTTTATAGAGTTGTGGGGAAGAAAAATCATGGAGTATGATACACCGAATATATTTACACACACACAAATAGCAAACAGTAGGCTAAAAGCCAAAATAAATCACTAACGACGAACTGCTCGTAAACAATTACCAGAGCAGGGGTATGACACCCAAATAACTCCCTGTACAGCTGTCTGGAGGGTGAGATGCGTGACAGCAACACTCGGCAACGTAGATTGCTCCTCAGACAGCAGGAAGGGTCGAATGGTGTAGGTACAGTTGAAGGGCACACTGGAAGGGAGCCCAAGTCTCCAGAAATGCCTTCGGAATGTTGAGAACCAGCAGCAGGTGGTGAGGTGTTGTCAGGTGTGAGAGCTGAGGCGTTCTGTCCTTCTCCAAGCCGGTGGCGTGGAGCTTGGCTCGGTTAGACTACCCCCCTACCCCTGGACAAGGGGGTGGGGTAGTGGCGGGGAAGCCGGTGAACAAGCGCCGGCAGACGAGAGTGGTAGTTCAACCACTAATTAGGGGAAGACGAGGCAGGTGCAGTTCCTCACATACCCATTTCCACGTGTCCTATCCTGACTACTAATTTCTAAAACCTGATCAATGTTTCCCATATTAATTCCTTTTACCTATTTGAAAACCTCAATCATATCCCCTCTTGCCCTTCTCTCTAGGGAGTGGAGATTAGTAAGACGTTTTAACTTATCTTTGTAGGGTAGATTTCTCAGCCCCTGAATCATCTTGGTCATTATTCTCTGGACTGCCTCCAAGGAGCCTATATCCTTCCTATAATAAGGGGACCAAAATTGAGCTGCATAATCTAGGTGGGGTCTAACTAGCGCTAAATATAACCTCGGTATACCTATCCGGTATACTGATATACCGGTATTTTCGGGGTATTTTGGTTTTATATATACGTGACCCAGCAGTCAACACACGGCCACCACATAATGGTACCTGTTGAAACTTGTTGATGTTATTTATTAAGGTTATTTACGCTTAATAGGTAATGTTTTCTTTATATCCAACCACTATTAATGGTGAGGAATAATCTGTTACTGTTCCTCCATCCCTCAAAATGACATGTAGAGGAACAGGGAAGGTTTAAAACGAAGAAATATTATCATCAGGTTGGAGATCCTGTCGACTGCTAGCGGTCACAAGAAGAAGGCCTGTTCTGTTATGTTTTCTATCAAGTTATTACACTTAATAGGCACTGTTTTCTTTATATCCAACCACTATTAATGGTGAGGAATAATGTGTTACTGCTCCTCCATCCCTCAAATAGACATGTAGAGGAACAGGGAAGGTTTAAAACGAAGAAATATTATCACCGTGTTAGAGGTCTTGTCTGGCTGCTAGCGGTACAGGCTCAAGTCTGAACACCTTCGTCTTCCACCTGGCAAGGCGTAGGATTGAATCCCTCTCAGATCGCTAAGGATTTTTCACTGCCAGGTCATGGTTAATGTTCCCCTTGATCAAGGGGATGGGTGTGTGTGATATGTGAGAGGTCTCAGCCTTACTCTGTGCTTACTCTGTGAGCTCTGAGCTCCGTTGGGGAGGGTGATGGGTGATGATCTTCCAGACCATGGTGAATAACACACATACACATTATCAGTTTTGTGATATATCTGTATCGTGAAGCTCACTTGGTATGATATATATTTTTCTCTTCTTCCAGTCTCCAATCCATGCAGCAACAGCACATGTCACTCCACTGCACTGTGTGTTCTTTCTGGGCCTGGAACCTACTCCTGTCTATGTCCTGATGGCACATTGAAGATCACTGTAGCAGGTCTGTCTTTAGTAGCACATGAGACATTACATTCATTTAGGAACATTGCCTTCTGGGCTGATTATTTAAGTTTATATTGCTATTAATGCTGTTGAGAACTGTTAATCTTTCTTACTTATGTTTAGCTTTCATGAAGTGAAATTTCATCAAAAGAAAGAGAAGTGTTTTTTTATCTATTTATGTGATTCAGAATTTATAGTGATTATGAATAGTTAATAGTTTAATGGTAGTTGACAAACCTTCAGTAGTATAAGGGAAAAATACTTGTCGAGTGAATTTTGTCACTAATCACTAATGCTCTATATTTGGATTTTCCTCATAAGGTGTATTAAAGGTGTCCATCTACTTATTTATGTACTAGGCTTAGATTCTCCCTAAAGGGGGTAGCCAAGGACACAGGAGAAGAAAGATGTTCATGCTGAATGAATTTTTTGTTTATCTTACAGATCACCTAGAGTGTCATGCACAAACCGTCCGTAATGGTGCATGTCCACTATTGTGCTTGAAGGGAGAGTGTGTCCAGACAGATCAAGGTCCCAAGTGTCAGTGTGAACCCATGTATGAAGGAAAATTATGTGATCATTACAGGTGGGCTCTATATCCTTTTTTTTTATATATATATAATTGATAGTTTTCTCTTCTTTAGGGGCTAAGGGAGAGGATTGCATAATGGAAATGAATAGGAGTGTGTGTGTGTGTGTGTGTGTATGTGCCTTATATTGGCTATCCCTCTTTAAGGTGATGTCGGGTTGATATATAGCTATTGTTTTCTATGGTACTGCTTTGAAAATTCTTTTATATTTCAAGATATGAAAGTTAGTAAAAAAGAGTTTCAATCATTGAGATTCGCAAAATTATATCATTGTGTGAAGGTAGGCTTTTCTTCTGTTGCCATCCTCTTAGGAGACGTTCCCTGGGGGAACAAGGCATCAGAGACTATAGATATATAGATAATGGAGCAAAAGTTTACAAATAATGAATAAGAGGGTAGAAGCATATTATAAATGTAGAGTTAGCACTCCTGAACCATTCAGAAGCGATGTCTGAAATAGGAAAGTGACAACACTAACTGAACTAAATATTCTAGATGTTCTGACTACTGCAAGAATGGTGGCTTCTGCAAGGTAGAGAAAGACAATCAGTTGTCATGTGGCTGTCTTGATAACTGGACGGGACAACAATGTGAGTTGCCGTCACCTGCTTGTGAGAATTTCTGCGAGAACAACGGCATCTGCCAGGAAATCGATGGCGAGGCAGCTTACTGCACCTGCAATACCATGTTTACAGGTAGGACTCAGGGTCACTCAGGGATAAAGGAACATGATTCCAGGATACATAAATATTCTGTATTTGTTTTTTTTATATATATACTGCCTTCATTTCAAAGCAATTTATTTTCTCATGTCAACTACTTTATTTTTTATGTATGGACAAACAGGTAAACGCTGTGATCAGTGCAAAGAATTGACTTGTGAAAATGGAGGAACATGTCGGGCAAGAGTGCCCAGGAATGGTACTGTTATCCCCATGTGTTTTTGTGTCACCGGATATCATGGGGTTTCCTGCACTCTTTCCTTCTGTGATAATTACTGCAAAAATGTGAGTATTCATGTACAAAAAAGGAGGAAAAGTAATATATGGGGTACCATATGTTGAAATAAATGCAACTAAATGAATTAATTGCTTTCAAAACACAAACATATAGAACAAAGAGACATTGAATTAAGTCGTAGATATCTTTTATACATTGACATTTAAATAGTTTAATCATCATCATCATCATCATCATCATCATCATCATCATCATCATCATCATCATCATCATCATCATCATCATCGTTATTGTCATCACACTAAGGATGGCCATGGTAGTTGTCCTCAGGATCTCATTTAATACATAACTTTCTCATTCATATTATGTTATGTTAGCATAGGAATGTTATACACATTGACATTTCAACATGTTTTCTGTAAGAGAAAAATATAATCCTTACCTTCATCTATCACTCAAAGTTGTGTTACTTGGTGAGTAATACTGAAATGGATGGTGTGAGAGGCGGTGGTGTTACAGGTGATTCACCTTTGTGTTGATAGTGTTATCATCAGACTCTTAATAAGGTAACACCTGACTTTCAGAATTCTGCCAGTACTCTGCTTGTGACTCTTGCCTGTCTGTAGGTGTTGAATCATTCATGTTGCCATTCACAATACAAACTCTCCTCAAAAAATAAACTTTACTTAGTTCTATCTATTTATAGTCTCTGAAGCTTCTTTCCCTCTGAGAATGTCCCTCTAGAGGATTGCCGTAGCAGGTGGTAGTGGATCAGGTTCAAGCATTGTGAATATTTAATGCAACACACTAAAAATACACGTAATGGTAAATGGATGTATATAGAGAAGGGAAGTGTCATAACTGATGAGGCTGCAAGGTCATTGTGTAAGGCACTAACTAATAAGAATTTGGATTAGTATATAGAGTGTTTTGTGGAGTACTGTTGACTGTCACGGATTACTATTCCACCAAGCTTACTTTTTAAGATTTCTTTTCTTTCCTTTCATTCCTTTTTAATGTATTTTTTATATTTTATTTTTTACAAAGCTTAAACAAAAAGGCCAGATTACTGCAGTTCTCTCAAAAACCAGTACAAGCTTAAAAGTGTGACATTGGAAGATAAGTTTATGGAAGGAAAAATAATATTATATTGACATGCAGATTGATTGTTGATGCTAATTGTTACAGAATCTTTCATGTCTCTGGCTTTTGTTCTTTCACCTTTCCTTGGTGTATATTGGCATCAAGTTATGTTGGGTTTGTGTGTTGCAGGGTCAATGTTTCATCCGGCGAGGGATGCCTCGCTGTGAGTGTGACCCCGGCTGGACGGGAAAGTTCTGTGACACTCGTAAATGCAATGAAGGAGGTGAGGATTATTTATCTATTGTTTTTGGGTTTCTGTGTTCCTTAAGAGTTTTGTTGGAATTTTTTATAATAATAAGAATTTAACAATATATTTTTATTTAGAGTTCTACAAAAACTGAATATAGGAAGAGCTTAGTGTATGTTCTAAAGAGCTTGCATGATATTTTATATTTATCACTGCATCAGTGATGACATCTATAATATGTTACTTATGGCACAGATCAAGATTGTGGCTGCCGTCCTGGCTATCATGGCAACAAGTGTGAGCACTATGTTTGTGAAAACTACTGTCAAAAGGTATTGTGTTTGTTTCATGGCCTCCTAGCCAGTGTTCTTTCCCTTTGTATATTGTATGGGAATGTGTATGATAAGTATATCAGTCTTCCTTTTTAACTGTTGTAGCTCGAGGGCAACCCACTTCCCTCTGAGTTACTTGTTGGTCCTTGCACGAATTAGGCTCCTTGGAGGGAGGAGCACAGGAGGGTAATGAGTGACCTATGTTTTGCACTTTTCAAGACCATGTGCCGTTTTACCTGAAAGTCATAGGCTTCATTGTGAGTTTATTTTTCAGCCAGACCTTAAGGCATTAATTTATATGAAAGTTTATGGTGTTAATGATGTGACTTGTTCTGTTGTATGTTTTATTCATACTAAAAAAGAGAAGGTACCCCACTCCCTTGATAATTAGTTGCCTCTGTGATGAATTTGGTTCAACAACTGTACCTGATGAACCATGGAATTGGATCTCTTTTTTTGTGTTTTTCGTAAGCCACCCTGCATGTACAAGAAAGGGTTAGTTGTTAGAATAAATGTATAGTCTGAAATGTTTCATCTGAGAATTCTAGATTGTTCACTGTTGTGTGCGTATGAGCCTGAAGAGTGTCAACTGCTACCTCCTAAAGTGATGAGGAACCCTTGTAGGTGGTACTCAGTATTTGACTGCCACCTGAATAGCTACTTTTTGTAAGCTGTATATATTTTTTTTCTCCATTTTTTTTTTGGTTTTGTTTACAGTTGCTTGATGGCTAGAAGAAGCTCTTTACAATTGACATTTGGCATTACAGTTGCAAGTCTTTTATAAATAGTAAATCTTTAAAAAGCAAGACATTCATCATGCACTTGATAATGTGCTTCATTTTTTATTGTTGTAAAGAATACCTATCTTTTATTCATGCATGTATTATGAATTATTATTTGATTTTAACACTCGTGCACTTTCTAGCCATGAAGCTGTCCTTTGTTTTGTCTGGTAAAAGCCCTGACATGGTGTTGTAATGTAGTGCATCTCTTTGCTGATGTGCTGGAGCTGAGTAGTGACCTGGCTGTGTGATGCAGGGCCAGTGTGAGGTGAAGGATGGAGAGCCTGTCTGCACGTGCCACCTTGGCTTCAGTGGGGACAAGTGCGAACGTAATGACTGTGATCACTTTTGCCACCGTGTAAGTTTTGTTCAACTACACCTTTGGGGCTTATTGGGGTGGGTTGTTTCTTAACACAATGGCACCATATGAACTTTTTTTCCTTGCCCTCAGTTCTTATTTCTTTAGATAAAATGATGCTTTCTTCCTGAATCATAGCCAGTATTCGGAAAAAAAATAAAACTTAGCAAGATGGTTCAAATTAAAAGAAAATGCTTTGTTCCATGAATTACCCAACATAGGCTCTTGTTCATCCACTTCATCCTTGTATACTCTCCAGTCCTAACTTTCTACCTTGCTCTCTAAATATTCTAATACTATCCTCTCAATCTATTGAAAACCTTCTTCTTGCACACAATATCTATTTCACTTGTATATCTACCTTCTCACCTCATATATTATCATAGTTTCCATTTTTCCATATTCACTACTTCATATAGTGGTTGCCAGTAGAGTTTAGGACTTTTTCCCTTGACATAGGCAGTTTTATAAATTAATATATCAGTCATTGATGGTAGGGATGTGGTAGTATATAGTCTCAATCATTATTATGAACCATATTGAATACACAAGTTATTATTTAGAAGTATACTTTCTGCATTATGCAATAGCCTTAATTTCCTTTGAATTATTATCATACCTCTGTATCAGGCTACTATTTATCTTTTTTGCATATGAGTTCTCCGGATGTTGTAAAAGAGGAGATTCCTTTGCTCTGCTCTGTTAGCCATCACATCTTTATGTCAGATCAACATTTATTTGGTACATCAGATACTTCTTGTAGGGTGTAATAAATATTGTTCACAGGAATTTAGCATGTTAGGCATATTTGCAAGATGTAGTGTGACATTAGTTTATTTCCTTTGATTATTGTCAGGAAAACTTTGCATGGGTGAGATCATGCAATTATCATTACTCTATGCACCATAGTTTTTTTTGAAATACTATGAATTATGAATTAAAAAAATAATCATGATCACTCTACAAAGAAAAATGAATATGGGTGTTTGTGTTGTCACATGCAAACCTTGGAAAACTGGTTCTTGCATTGATCTTATTCACTGTGTGTGTTGCAGGGATCATGTCATGCAACGGAGGACGGCCCGAAGTGCACCTGCGAGGAAGGGTACACGGGGAAGCGATGCATGGATCCAGTCCCCTACGGTCCGTGCAGCCCTTCCCCCTGTGAAAATGGAGGCTCGTGTGTGGTGGTGAGAAGGAAGGGGCTGTGTAGATGTCCCTTGGAGTTCATGGGGGACAAGTGCCAGTATAAAATGAATGCAAGTGAGAACCCATGTTCCACTCTCAACTGCCTTCATGGAGGTGTTTGCCAGGTATTGCTTCACCTGTTTCATGTTTGATGTATTGCTTTGTTTTCAGGTGCTTTGTAACATCTTGTTGTTTCTGTTCATCCCCTTTTTAACACAATTATTTTGCCAAAATAATTTTAAACATGGACATAATTAATTGAAAAGGAGTTTTAAGCCCACAGTTAAAAACATCTTTTGAGATTGAACCCAAAACCATAGATTGCCAGCACAAACCTCTTAACTACTGTCTAAAAAGTTACCATACACGTCAAATGAACAATTCCCTAAGTCACCTGTATTACAGATGGATTACAGTGCTCCAGTGTGTAAGTGTACAGAGGGGTGGGCAGGTGACAACTGTGGCATCCAGACAGCCTGCACGGATAATGTGTGCTTCAATGGAGGAACTTGTCGCCCCAACCCTAACTCAACCCAGCACATCCTCTGCTAGTGAGTTAATACACCTGTCTTTTGAGGGAAGAACAGGCACTTGACAATGCTGAGGATATTTATTCAATTTACTAATTTTCTACTATGCACATTTTTCCTAGTACACACTACTACACATGTGAGACAGTGCTCGGGAAAAAAAAGCAGAAACAAAATTTAACGGAACAAGATTTGATAAGGTCAGATAATGTTAAACTTGTGTATGCTCACTTTATTGCTCATCCAAAACACCTTATTTATATATTTATCCATATTTACATTTCTACCTGGTGTTAGTACTATTACTATTTAGTGTTGAAGTGTTGAGCATAACCCTGGAATGAAATACCAGGCACTGGGATTACACGGTGTCAGTGTTCAGGAGTGTTTAGGAAGTTATCTCTGGATCCTGGACACCTGGGGCACCTGTGGTCTCTGTCCTTCATGAAGCAGCGTCACCACAGGCAGGCACCTCTTGCTGCTCAACTATCTGATCATAAAAACAGTGTTACAGGCCATAATGGTAAAACTTAAAGGAGAATTTAATGTTTGTAGAGTGCAAACATGTCCTCCATTTCATGTTGCATTAACATCTATTAAAGATACTGATTCATGTTTGTATTTGCAGTTGTCCTGAAGGTTACAATGGACCGCTCTGTGAATCTTCCACCAAAGACGAGAGGCTTGATGTCTCTGAGGACTCAACAACCAACACTGCCACTGTCATCATTGGGATATTTGTAGCTGTAAGTGTTTCTTATCTTCACCTACACTACAAGTTTGGTTTTCAATCAATGTCTCAACTTCCCATTGCTACATTGAATATCAGTTGAGTGGAAGTTAACAATTCTTCAATTCTTTCTATCAACTGAAAGTGATGGGTTTGAGGTCAAGCTTAATAAGTTGAAAGTGATTGTTAGGGTGAAGGACTAAACAATTATAATTTGTTTTTTTATTCTGTTCCGTGGTTTACCTGCAGGTGGTGGTGCTGGTGGTGGCAGTTGTGGTGGCGTGGATGTGGCAACGGCAGCGGGCAAAAGGCATCTCTCACGTACGTCTGGAGGAGAATGGCGGCACGGTGGAGATGACGAACCCAATGTACTTGCTTGCATCTAGTGACCAGGACGAAGACCCCAACCCTGTTTTTTCCCTGCATGACTCGGTAAGCCTAGCCGGCACAACCTGGCCTAGTTGGCACACCTTAGTTTAATCTTGCCCTCCCTCTCCCCTCCACACACTGAACCTTGCTACCCTAATGGCCTACCCAACCCAAGCCTCCCTCCCTCCCCTCTGTACCTTGCCTTGCTGCCCCTCTTTTGACTGCCTTCGGTCATGTGTTTATCTCATCTTCTTCCAGGTTACTCTGCCTAGTTGGCAGTAATTTGTGAGTCCTGATCCGAAGCCGTTTGGGGTAATTTATATCTTGACTCTATACACTGTTTGTTCCACTCGCTTGTATGCACTTTATTTGTTTTTATGAATTTTGTTTGTAAATGTACCTTTTTTCTCTCATAAATTATGATTAAAAGAAAAAAAGAAAAAAAAAATTATTCAGAAACTTGTCTTTATAGTGAAAATTTACTCGAAAATATCCAGAGAACAGTGCTTTGAAGTTCTAAGTGAAAACTGAAACCAGATGGGCAGCAAATTTAGGATGTAGTGTAGGTGTTGCATTTGCCTTTGTTAGTCCTTGTTGTGTTGGGTTGCAGTCTGATTTTCAGTCTCATAACTAAGGAATAGAGTCATAATATCAGGACCTCCATGGTATAGGATTAGTTGTACCCATTTAATACGGACTCCCTACCTTCCCCAGCCTGTCAATAATGTAATGTAGGTGAATGTTGTGGGCTCGAGTGTGCTCATTGTTATACTGTGTGACATACAAGCAAATCTCTCTTCACACCTGCATGAAGAAAAATATGATTTATTAGAGTAAATTGGATATTTTTATTGAATATTAAAAAAAGACATAGGTATATCTTGAGGTCGCAGTTAATGCATGTGATGGCAAGTCCTATTCGTAGGTTTAAAGTAGTAGTAGTAGTTCTTAGTGAATATACCAACTTGAAAAATTTACATTAGTGTATTTTTTCCTGATGGTAATTATACTACAGAAAATAATAAAAAATCCATTGTTTTAGATATGATATCAGAAAATACATTCCCCTCATAGACCAGTTAGATCAAGAGATATATTCAAATAGAGAAAAGTATAAATAGACATACCAGTGTGTGTTTGAGTGGGTTGTAGTGAAGCAAAGTTATGTAGCTATAGAAACACCTTCCGTCATCCTGGTCAGTCTAAGCATTAAGAGTTAGCTTTCAATGTCTCAGTTTTTATAGGAAATTCCACTTGATCCATATTGTTCATATATAACTAAGTGATATGATTCTGATATTTGATTTCTATCAAGCTAAAAAAGTATCTGCTATTGTTATCACAACAATCACATTCTTTTATTGCATTATTTTGGCATGTTTATTGTTGTCTTATTAGTTATTGTCCTGATTTTGAGTCATCACTTAATACATTACATTTATAAAGCTGTGTACACATTTTTTTTTATTTCAGACAAGTTTAATTATATAATTAAGCTTCATGTATCTGCTTTGTCAGCTTATTGTTTCTGAGAGGCATTACATCAGAGTTGACCTCAATGCAGCTTAGTGTCAAATGCCTGATACTTTAGCCTGACACCACTCTCAAGAGCACTGCTGCTGCTGCTGCTGCTGCTGCTTGTGAAAAAGACTCAGAAATAGGCCTTAGTTCATTCTTTCTAACATTCTTCCCTTGCAATGGCTGAAATATTTTGTATGATATCTGCAGTTTTGCTTTTATACTTTGAAACCACACTAATTCACACTTGCATTAAGTTGGTGTGACACATGCAACCATTCTTGACACCTTGTAGACAGTGTTGCCAGTGCAAGGGATGGGTGGGTGACTGCTGTGAAGGGAACTCTAATCACTTTATCTCCATCAGCACTGGAATAATAACTTTGGTGTCTTCTCCTTTAGGTCTCTTCATATGCCGCATACCACATTTATGGTCACTGTAAGTCCTCTCCCTTTCTTTTCTCTTCATTTCTTTCACTGCTGCACTGTATCTCTCTCTATTTCCATGCCAGTGCCCATCAGTTATCCCTTTGCTTGGTGCATGACATTTCTCTCTCCTCTTCCCTCTACTTTCCCATGGCAGCTGTACCTGAGGGTGTATCTTGTGCCTCATTTATGTGGTGTTTTGCCTCATGTACCTGTATACATATTTATACTATGCACACATGTATATATGCCCCAATTTCTCCATGGGGTTTAGCTGTTCTGTTATCCTACTTAGAGGGAAAAGCTAGACATCACATCTCATAGTCTGATATAGTGTAGGGTGTATACAAGTAAATCAAGATGGGAAAAAACCCTCACTTTAGGTCATCCATAGGAATCGTTAGTATACTATCGAACTCACAGAAACCTGATAGTTTATATACTAATATTTTTTTCTTGTAGTCTGGAGTATACTTTATAGTTGATTTTTTAATTTTTTAATTTTTATGAAATATAGCTTTTTTTAGTGCTTTAAGTAATTCTGCAATTCAAAAATATGTTCTGATATACAGTAAAACTACCTTTAACTGGACCAATTGAAGAGAAATGTAATACATATTAAACACTCTTTCTAGATATAAACATAAGAGTGTTTCAAATTAGCTATCAAAGGATATTCTGTGTGTCATGTTTATAGGTTTACAGCTGGTAGTGGCTGCGTTCAAGGTATTAGATCGCATTGTTAAGGGATTATGGAAAGATGCATCTCATCTTAGGGTCTGATGGAAAAGTATAATGTAAATACAAGTCATAGTTCAGATTGGTTTGTCATTTATGGTTGATCTGAATTCCTGATGCAATGGGTCTAGACAAGGCAGGTTTTACTGTTACTTGATGTATTCATAGATTCATAATACAACAATAGATCTTTTACGTAGAATTTAATCAAGTTTCTCCATCAGTAATTATACAGTACTTGCCAGAATTATTGTATTGATACCTCATACTGCTTTTTTTTTAGTATATTCTTATCACTTTTTTTTTTCTTCAATATAGATCAAAGTTTATTAAGAGGTATTGTTGTAGGCATCCATCCTTCAGCCGTAAGTATCTCTTAGGAGACCATTAGGATCAAGTTGAAGCCACAGTTAATGTAGTGTTGCAGGTCATCTTGTCTCAACATACATTCATTAGTTTGCATTGTTTTTACTCGGTGTCATGTTGGTGTTATTTGACTTATAAAAATATAAGCTTTAAAAGCATATTCCCAACATAAAATCTGTAATTTGTTATGGGAAAATAAGTGCCTTGTGGCCTCACCTCAACAAAGACTTTAAATCGATGGTTCCTAACCTTTTCTATGCCTCACATAATCAGGAAATATTAAGAAAAAAATGTTTGTATATGATTAACCTGTTTCAGAGAATGTAACAAGAAACCTTCCCCACAAAGAATGCTTTGAATGAATTACAATTCGGTAACAGTTATAGGAAGGGAAACCAAATGTCTCAAACCCATTATATTGTGTAGATTTATGTGGAGTCATCTCTGTATTTTCATTCATAGGAGACCAGCATTTCCCATTATAGATAAGCCCTAATCATCATCTTTTCCCACATCTCCGCTTGACATCTTCAAAACTTTAAAACATGCATTGCCCAAAAACTTTGATCAACCATGATGTAAGGCATTCATTCCCAGTGTCTAATGCTCCGTCCATCCCCTCAGCCGAACACCTTCAAAAACCCGGTGTACGACAGTCTCTACAACAAGGGAGCGGCGGCACCACTCGGCCAGGAAGAGAAAACTGGTTTGCTACAATCGGACCCGCTGGGCGCCCTCGACACAAACGGTCCAACTGGGTCCAAGTCTTAACACCAACCCTCCCTCCTAACCCCTCTCACTTCTCCCACCACCACCACCACATCAACAACAACAACAACAACAGTAGCAGTAGCAGCAGACAGCCAACTTATGTGGACCTGTAGAACACTGATCAGGAGGTGCTGGAAGGCTTGTCAACGTGTGGAAAATATTGTATATGTATATGTGGATGTGTTACTGAATTTTTTGCACAAACGAAGACAGGAAGTGGTGAAAAAATAGAAAAAAAAGGCATGCTTGTTGCCTCTCCATAGAGGAAAGTCAGAGAGAGAGAGAAAGAGAGAAAATTATAATGTTTGTATTTTGCTGTTGGTTTTAGCCTCCCCTCTTGAAATTGCATAAGAAAAAACAGAGGCAAGCTATCTTTAGTTAAAGAGTGAAGAATGCAAAATTCGTTAACTCTTATGGTTGGAAAATTGTGTGTGTGCGTGTGTGGGAAATATACTCATCCCCATACAAATCATGTGAGAGTGGTTATATTTTCTTGAGGAGGCATAGCTTGGAGGCATCAGTGAGTACATAGACTATATGGTGTTTCCCATGTGATAACGTGACTCCTGCCAGAAATAAGAATGACTTCACTCTTCACTTTCCTGAGTGTGCCGTCATCCTCGTCGTGAAGTCAAGAGTGATGAGGCATTACTGTGGAGTGTGTTTATATGGTTAGGGAGATCAAACACTTTTTATACACTAGTGTTTATGCTTGTAAATTTATGCACTACTATGAGAATACCCAGTCATCTTTAATGCTCACTTCTGTATAGTTTCAGTTATATTTACAGGATGGCAGAATTTGTAGTACGTATTGCATTTGCATCTTGAACATTTTAATATTTGATACTTTGTGTCATCACGGTGCAAAAATAAAGGAAATGTCAAGTGAGTGGCTGAGAATACATGAAAACTTGAAACATATCTTTACACTGACTGCTCACTGTCTTGAGTGAACCATATCAAAAGTCATAAATGAATGGAAGAAAGTAAATTATGTAGATTTCTAAAAGAGAAAATGAAAATTAATGTGTGTGTGTGTAATTGCATGCATCCACATCTGCTCACACTCGTATGTGTTGTATGTGTGTGCATAAATGTATGTGAACGAGTGTGTTTTTAGCCTGGAAGTACAGTAAAGTAGTGTTCATTTAGAGCCTGAAAAGGTGAGAACAGAAATTCAGTCAGTTTTGCATTGTGGGTCATTTAGGGTCATGGTCCTTACGTAGTGACCAATCAGGCTTTCTTATTGACCATTTCATCTTTTATTAGGTCAGAGCTGCTGCTGATCCTTTTTAGTGGGGTTATTTTTGAGCAAATGTATGAATGGGAGCAAGTGGAGACTGCTGTGGCCTTGAGAAAGTTCAAAAGGACAAACATCAGAATAATAAATAGATTCCTGATGTTTCTGTGCTGCATTTGAAAACTTTACAAGTACCTGTCAAGTGTCACATATCAACAAAGCAATACACTGGAGTAAAACAATGACAAAAATGTTCAAGTTGTTTGTAATAGAGAAAACTTTTAATTTTGAATTTCATTTTCACTTGGGAAAAAAAAATATCTTACATTTGAATCAACCCAAGTAGAAGCAGATCACTTTGCTCACAAGCAGTTTGCATTTATCCTTTTCACTGCAAGTACAGGTTTTATCCACTTTTTACCAAGTAATTCATAAATTCTTATTTGGATGATACTTAAAATATTGAGGTGAAGTTTTGATATGAAGATTAGCTTACATATATTCTTTGAAAGGGCTGAGGCCTAGTCTCATGTATTTACATGTATTCATCCATCATGAAAGTGCAATAATGGCATTTGGAGACTCAGTGATGCAATGTTTCTAGATAAGAATGAAAATATTCAGTCAACTCACTTATTCGTATTTACTGCCTGCAAGTATCTATACAAGTCATATGCTTCCAAACTGTCAACTTCTGCTCTACAATATCCTATGCAGTTATTTACAATTTACTTCATGATTATTGTGAATTTAACATGACATAATAATATAGTACATCAGTTATTTTTATCATAATTCATAGGATGTGTGTGTGTGTTTGTGTGTGTATATATATATATATATATATATATATATATATATATATATATATATATATATATATATATATATATATATATATATAATATATATATATAATATATATATATAATATATATATATATATATATAAATATATATATAAATATATATAACAGAGGAACACATTTTTCCTGTCCATTTTAGATGCCTGCACTGGTGCCATACTGTACATACTTCTATGCATAAAATAGTGCAGAATACTGTGTGTGTGAGTGAGTGTATGAGTATGTGTGTGCGTGTGTGTGCGTGTGTGTGCGTGTGTGTGCGAAGCTTTGCAACTCGGTACAAGAGTCAAGATAGAGAAGTACAAGAAATCAAGAGTCACCAGTGATAACCATCATAGTGTCTTATGTTCCCTGTGCCTAATAATGCATAATGCTTGGCCTCAGACTGGTGATTCTTGAGGCCAATGACAGCGACACTAGCAGATGGAAGGGAAGCATAACCCTCCCCTCAAGTGTGTGTGTGTGTGTGTGTGTGTGTGTGCAAGTATGTGTGTAGTGTACTCGAGGATACCAGGGGCCATTCCTTGATAGTTTGCCTGTGGACAGGACAAAGATACTTCTTACTTCTACACTGACGTAACTTTGCACATGTTGACATCCTTCTTGATGAGCTTCGGCAAACTTTCAATTCACCTTATACAGTGAGGGCAAAAAATATTCACCTTTGGGGTCCGTTGGGCGAGTGAAGGAAGAAATGAGGCTTTCCAGTAGATATTTTTATTGTCCATAGAACTTACTTATGAGATGCTATGTGTGTATAGAAATGCATAACCCACTAGTTAATGAAGTGAACAATGATGCAACACAAAGCTCAGCCACACTCACTGGTGAAGAAAGTGTTTTTGTTGTCTTGTGGAGTCACCCGACAAAAATAATGTCCTTAACAAGTAAAATGGTGCGATCAAAGGAGATAATGTTCACTACTTCTTTTTCTCTCATAATCAATGATACATGAGTTGCAGCATTGTTATGAAACTAATTAAGATTTACCATGTACATACAAAACATTATTGTGATGTGTATTTACCTATAATTTGTCATCCTGATACATACAGAAGGCATAATATTACTTGCTTAAGGTAATTTAATGTGTTTTTCAATTATGTATTTGAAACTAATTTGCTGTATGTCAAAATGTTTATGTCCTGTCTTAAGTGAGAATTTACAATGGAATGGTCCTGTAGTCATTGGATGGTGAAATGTAAATTAAGGTCAACTATTTTGCTATTGAAAGCTGCCTCTTTTAATACTGTAGATTACCATAGAGGCTCCTCATGACCACATTGAACTGATGATGTTGCATTTAGTGGATGAACTGAAGAATCTTGAATGTGTGGAGTAATTTTGTGTTGGTATGTATGGAGGACAGAAGCCTCCATTGCACAAAAATTGGAGTGAGTGAGAGAAAAGTTGATTACTCTTGTGATTGATGGCAAGTAGTGTATGTAGTGAGGTTGGTGACATTTGCCCACCGATGCAACGTGTTTGTTAGTATGTATGTTCAAGAAAAGTTAGGAAATAGAAAAGTGGAGTGCAATGCAGATTTGTATAGCTAAGTAACAACCATGACATGCTGACACCTCTGTGGCTGAACTCAATTAACATTCATCTCCCTCCTTTCCTCCACACACATTGGAGTTATGATGAAGTGTTTCCCTCCACTTCCCTCCATTAGATTGGTAACTTCAGGAGTCCTCGCACTTAACATGTTTTCTCTCTGTCAGTCGGATAGGTAGTGGCTGAAGGAATGAGAAGCGTGTTTTTGAGATGGCATGAAGTACCTCTGCCATGCTCCTTGTTCTGCCATGGGGAGAGTCTGGCACTAGGTGTGTTTCTATTTAATAAGGTTGTTCTTTCTTTCATGTTCTTTCATGGCAACAAACAGAATTGCTAACGGCCATCTTGTTCATTAGTTGTTTTTTTGTTGCCTCTTCGTTTAGCCTGGCCTGTTGCAGTGTAATAAATTCTGTCCCAAACTGTTTTGCCATTTCCTCTGCAGTGCCACCCTCCTGCTGCACCTCAGTGCATGGAGTGTCAGTGGAAAAGGTGCTAATTTGGGGATTATTGAGGTGTTGGTAAAGACTTTGTAGCAAGAGAGTTCATGATTCATTATTGCCTTTGATCCTCAGTGTTTTTCACTCTGTTATTCAATTATCTTGGCCTGCAATTCCTTAGCAAGGTCGAGGTGATCCTCAAAGTGTGGTTTAGAAGACACTTCTAAAGTTTTGTTGAAGGTTTTGTATGTTACTCCAGTCTATGCAAACAGTTGCTCCATCTTTATTTTGATACGTTCTCTTCTCTGTCATGTTGGTGTTTCATCAAGGGACGTCTGCAATGCAAGAGTCAGCTGCTTTATCTCATCTTCCATCGCTTGGTTCTGACTTTGGAGAGCATTCATCTCATTAAGATTTGTGACTTCCTCCATCACTGTTGTTTGAGGCCAACAACTCCACCTACAGTTGCATCATCTGCTGCCTAAGCTTGGCTATTTCAGCAGCATGAGGATCCCAATTGATGATGGGTTTATTTGTAATCTTGCTGACACGGTCAGCATAGTGAAGAGTACTAAGGGATTCTTCCAGATTACTATCAGCAGGTAACACGGTAACACATGCCACAATTATTGTGTGGGAGTTACCTCCAAGGGAGTCTTGTAATAGTCTAGTCAATTTGGAATCTGTATGGGATATCACCTCGACCTTCCTCGCAATATAATTTCAGCCCTATACGAGGAAGGAATAATTTTTAATCAATACTTCCTTTCAAAGGGCTGGAATGACATTACCAAGAGCCAAGAGACCCCTGTTTATATTGATACCCTTTTTGAACCACTCCCCTTTGTCACCTGTCGTGGCACACCCAGATCCACCATGTGAAACTTGACACACATGGAGAACTTTTCATGTGATCTACTTGAGTACGCCTTTATGACAGTAGGCCTTGTAGCCTGATTTCAAGCACAGTGTTCAAGACATTTCATGGACTCTTGGATGCTGGTGACAGGTATTTTGGTAACCCCAACAATCTTTATTCCTCCTCTTCCATCTTTTTGGATGTCAACAACACATTCTTCCTCATTATTTTTATTACTAAGAATATCAAAACTTCTTATAAAACTCAATAAAGGATATTTTAACCATATACTCATTATCAGTCTGGCTGGTGACACCCTCAGCTTTGTCCTGCACAGCCCGAGGAATGATGTCTGCTCCCTCAGAGTCCTGTACTCCAGGGACATGTGCTGTGCCCTTGGTGTGGGTTTTGCCAGATCCTGTCTGGCCATATTCCAAAACAGTGACATTGTAACCTTTGAGCAAATTCTGAACCACACTTAACAATAATTTAATGAACATAGCCTTGTGTGTTTGTTGCATTGGCATATTCATAAGTGAAGGCTTTGTCGGTTCCTTGGACAACAAATTGTGGGGAAGCGTGGGTAATATCAATACATTTACGGTTCCCTTCACGTATCTCTCTAGAGCCAGGATGACACAGTCGCATCGCTACCCTCACTGGAATCACCTCGCCACCACTGCCCTCGTCATTGGCCTTCGTGTGCCCTGTAAGACCAGTACCTTCCATTCACTTTGATATACGACTGAGGTGTGAGTGATGTCTGCCTATTTTTGTACATAATGAAAATAACAGTGATCACTTTATTAATCTTGTAATCATTTTCCTTTGTGTGTGTGTGTGTGTGTGTGTGTATGTATGTATGTGTGTGTGTGTGCATTTACCTAGTATTCACCTAGTTGTAGTATACAGGGCCTGAGCTACACTTGTGTGGTCCTGTCTCTGTATCTATATTTTTCCAGTTTTTCCTTCAGTTGATGTACATTCTTTGCCTCTTTTTTCTCAATATTAGGTCTTTTCTATCTGTTTCCTCCAGGTTGTTCAACAATTTATATATTATAATTAATTCACCTCTTTCTCTTTCATTTTGTGTGTGTGCGTGTGGTCTTACCTATAATTGTCTTTTGACAGGATTAAGTTAGAGAGGTGGTTTTGTTCCCAAATGTCATATATAGCACACCAGGTCAATAAGTGAATGTTATTCCTATACAGTGACATAGTAACTTATGATTTACAATACTTGGAACATAAATTAGATTTCAACCAGTAGGCTACTCAACCCTATGCAGAGCTTTGACCTGACATTTCAACAGACAACGATTTGATACCATTCCTAGATATTTCTTAGGAGCCTTAGGATAGCCTTCTGTGGAACACGAGGAAGACAAGGCATGGCCTGGCATGGCAAGACAAGGGTGGCAGAGTTAACATTGAACTGGCTGCGACCACTACACCACCCTCACCACCTTCACGGTGGCGCCACTGGTACCGCCAGGACCCCCCTCACCACGGTGGAACACCAGGAGGGTGAACTGGACCAAGTTCCAAGCCTCCCTTGATGAGTGGTGGGGCTCTTACAAGCCACCAGGTGATCTGCACCAGCAGGAAAAGACCTGACAGCAGCCTTGCACAGGGCAGCCGATGCAGCTATCCCCATGAGCTCCCAGGACCGCCACCGCCCTAACTGGTGGTTCTATAACGAGGCGGTCAGAGAACACAACCACCGGTCAAAAAGCGACCAACCCCCACCAACCTGAGGCTACTACAGGACGTGGTGACACGTGCGTGGCAAGTGTCTCAGCAGGCCAGAAAGGCTAATTGGTTGGAATGGTGTGCCACTTTCAGCCAACACACCTCTCTCAGCCAGCTGTGGAGAAATGTCAGGGCTGCTTCTGGTGTAGCCCCGCCCACCCACACCAGTACCAGCCACCTTCTCTGTCCTCAGCCTGTACTACGTGCAGGCTGTGCGCTCCCTGGTGGACTACAATGCACCGGTCCTCATCACACTCTCCAACAACCAGCAGGAGTGCTGAAAGTCCTCCAGAACCACGCCATGAGGACCATGCTCGGGGCACTGAGATGGTGCAGTGCCTGCATAATGCAGATTGTAATCAGAGTAGTTGCCCCTCACCACCAAGGTGGAGTACATCACCATGTGGTGCGACATAAAAGGCGTGACGCAGAGGAGACTCCGGCTGGCCATGACACAGGGCGCTGAGTGTCTCAACCACAACACATGGCTCATCAACACCTCACTAGGCTGTGGCACGAGGCTGACGTCCCTGCCCCCACCTATAGTGCCCCGCCCCATGAGAGCCTTCTGCTGCAGAGGCCGAGGCCTAGTGGCTAGCAGTCGGGCATACCAGCTCAGGGTCCAGCATTCGAGCCCTGGCACGTGCTGGCTACTTTTCTTTGCTACTACCGCTGAGTGACCTGAGATCACCCACATGCTGCCATAACACTATCCTCGATGGGACTGCAAAGCTATATGCTCGAGGAGCTTCCGCTGGCAGCATGAGCCTCTCAATAAGAAACAAGGCGTCACTTAAAAAATCTAACCCGCGCTACTAACGGGCGGAGGCTGACCTTCTAAGGCCTCCATGAAGCCTACCGGTGTCTTGGGGGAAAGATAAAAAAAAAAAAAAAAAAAAAAAAAAAAAAATTGCCTGCCAGCAAAACCCTGTGCACCACCCAGGAGCTGCAGCAGCACGCTCTCATGGCCATGGCACAGGTCACCGAGCCTGACAGCGCCAATTACTTCACTGACGTCTCAATCGACCCAGAGAGCTGCAGGACGGGCGCCGCACTCGTCACAGGTGGAGTGGAGCTGTCATGGAGGACGTCAGATCACTGCTCCAGCCTCCAAACTGAGCTGGTGGCCATCTTGCAGGCCCTGGAGCACACACAGCACGTCCGGGAGGTCACTGTCATCATACACTCCTCCGGTAAGCAGTAGTAGTAATAGTAGTAGTAATAGTAGTAGTAATGGTGGTAGTAGTAGCAGTGGTGGTGGTGGTAGACTGTGAAGTGTGTTCAGCAAAGAAGGAAATGCTTTGGGCAAGGAGTAGTGATGCAAGACCAATGCTGGCCAGTAAGTATTACAGTAATTCAGTTTAACTTTTAAAAAGACAGCAACAGATAATTGACTTTTACACAATTAGAGCATGTATTATAGGATACTTTGAGCTTTGTCATGTTGAAACTGCGAAATCCTTGCAGGTTGCCTAATCTGAAGTGTTGTGGCTTGCTTTATAGTACTACAGTAGTTCATGTGAGGTACACCTGAGCCTCATTATGTGCATCTTCAGACAATTTGAATTTAGTTATGTAATGAACCTTTTTACTACCAATTTTTCCTTGTATGTGTTAGGAAATTATACTATCTAAGGAGAAATGTGGTGATTCTCTAAGAATATCATTAAGGGTGGGTGGGTCAGGATAGATGAGCTAAGTGAGGAAGAGCTGCAGCTCGGGCAGGAGTGTAACAAGGGCAAAATATAAGAATGTGGAATACACAGAAAGGGTATTACAGGTCACACAGTAAGGTCGGTGGGGAATGTGTTGTAAGATAAGAGGGAGTGAGGCTGGTTTGGCTAATACGTAATTGTGTGTTCTTGTGACATGGGTCTGACCAGGGGGAGGTAGATGGTTTAACTGGATAGAGTTTATTAGTTTAGAGGTCAGACCAGAAGGATTGCTAAGGCCTAAGTAGAAAGGAGCTAAAAGGAAGGAAATACTCATAGGTTGGGACTTTCATGAAATGCGACCCTTTAGAATGCATCCTTTTTCTCCATTTAGATTATATACATTATGCATTTTCACACACTGCATCAACTTGGTGGAATGCATCCCTTGTAGATATAGTAAGGCTTTGGTGGACTTACAACACTTGTTCCTGCCTTGTGTTCACCATTCAGTATTGTAGTTTTATTCACTTAATTATGTTTGAGGAAGGATGATAATAATACAACACACACAAAATGTCACTGTTCATTTAAAAAAACAAAATTATAAAGACATGACTTTGGCTCTTAAGTTTACACACACTGGCTAGAAATGGCACTGTGGCATTGCTCTGGGTGCTGCCCTAGCTGGCAGCACACTAGGCAGGCACCCCTAGCCCTCAAGGACTTGACACTTTATTACAAGAAAACCCTAAGTACTGTAACATGTGGTCCTTTTCTTTTTCATCCTTCTACAGCATTGTGTGCGGCAGTCACCTGCAAATCACAGCAGAGACTTGTAGCCCTTGAACACTTGCCAGACCGAAGGACGAGGATTCACCTGCATAGTATTGATGGCAACATTAATGCACACAGGTAAAACAATAAGTGTCAGGGCTTCCATGCAACAAAATGCAGGTTGTGATTATGTATCATGATATAAATTGTTTATTAATGGAATCTTTAAAGAATGAGCACATAACACACTCAGTAATGTAATGTGGTTCCTCATTATACTTTCTTGGGAGGATTATTCAAAAGTAACAAAGTAGAATTTGCATGAATAAAGAGGCTGAAACACAGCAGCAGAGAATTTGGGACAAAAATTTTTTTTTATAATTTATTCTGGTTTACACTGGAACTTGCATTGAATGCCAGGATGCATCACAAAATGGTTTAACCAAGAAAGTTTCCATTGGCAATAATTTGGTGTTGTACACAGTTAAGAAAGTTGTGTAATTATTGTAACACCAAACCTTTAAAATGGCAGCCATTTGTAATATTGGGGTAACGTGTCCATGATTCTGTTGCTGCTGCTGTTATATAATTTGTTTTGCACTTAGTTTTAAAGATTTTACAAGCCCTTGCATTTCAGTCTTCAAAGAGAAAACCTTTGCCTGTAATATATTCTGGTCATTCTTCCCGCTTGTACACGCCTTAACCTTAGTATGCCGAGTATCACTTAGATTATATAAAATGAGGCCACCTTTGAATGCCCACTGTTGATGTAACTAAGTTTTCCCTGCCTGTCATCTTGTAATATTTTAATTGATATGGAATATATGCACAGGTCCTTTCACTGCATTGATGAATGCGAGATATTGCTTAAGCAGCAGCAATTATAGCCGCTATGCAACAGTAGTGAAATAAGCAGCTTGAAAAGGTAAAGTGAATCCAAGTAGAAACAAGAAGTCAATCATATGGCAGCTTCCACACACAGTGTTTTCCACAACATTATACCTGTACTGACACTTCTCTTCTCATTTTCATTTGGATTTACTATACTTTTGGGATTGGTTTGGTAATCTTGTTCTTGTTACACATGATGCTTCTTGTATCTATCACAGTACACGGTTACGGTGCACACCCTTTAAATTACTGGGAAAAAGAGCTTGCAAGTATTTGTGGTTCACACCATGCTACCGTGGACCATATGTAGTAGACATTGTACACCAGACACCTCAGGTCACACAGAACAGAAGAGCAAGTGGCTGATAACCACCTCAGTGCTGCTACAGCTGTGGGGGAGGATGGTGTTATAGCACTTTGTCCCAAGCTTACATTCATATTTCCCTTAACTTTGTTTTTGATGCTACGGTTTGTGTTCCAGTGCATGTTGGTGGATCCCACCAACCTCCTTAGCAAGGAGGTGGCTTGTATTTTGGTCTGGAAGACAGGACAATATTTTCAAAAGTCATTGCTAAGTGTACTGGTTGTGGTGAGAGCACTATCAGGCGCCATAATCTGCGGTTTTCCACCAATTATTGCTCCATTAAAAGAATCTCTAATATCTAGTTTCCTAAGTACTTAACGTCTCATAACTTCTATGTCCTTGCCCCTAGATGTCTTCCTGGGCCTGCCACATTGTTTTTTTTGGGTGGAAGAATGTGGGATGTGGCAGCCAAGCACTTGATGCTCTCACCACAACCACTATACTTAGCAATGACTTTTGAAAATAGTGCCCTGTCTTTCAGACCAAAATACAAGCCACCTCCTTGCTAAGGAGATTGGTGGGATCCATCAGCATGCACTGGAACACAAACCGTAGCATCAAAAACAAAGTTAAGGGAAATGTGAATGTAAGCTTGGGACAAAGTGCTATAATACCATCCTCCCCCACAGCTGTAGCAGCACTGAGGTGGTTATCAGCCACTTGCTCTGTTCTGTGTGACCTCCTGAGGTGTCTGGTGTCTATGGTAGCAGTGTGAACCACAAATACTTTTGTAATCAGCACTTTTCTCAGTAATTTAAGGGCAGGTGCTGTATAGTTTTTGTGTAACTACACTGTCGCTTTGCATTTGCACTTAACTTTTAGTTCTGTTTGGAGCAGCAAAGCAAGAATGGTTATTATCTTTGCTCCATTGTTGACAATTTAACCAGACACTGGATGTAATAAAATTATTTTCTAAAAATATTATTTTATAAATTTGATTAAAAGTATCCAAAAGATAACGCAAACTTAAAATCCAATTTTTTTTTTTTTTTTTTTTTTTTGGCAAAAAGTAATAGTAGTTTGGCCAATGCTATTAGTAGCCTTTTCTTTGTGGATTTTCAGATAAATTACAAAACAATACAATACAATACGTCTTCCCAAGCTTCTTAGGCTACACATAATACTAGAGGTGTGTTATAGGACAAATGGGTAGGAAAATATCTGCTTGTGTTCTGCACCTCTTCCTGAAACAATTGGTTGGCAAGATACATCATCTTTCATGGCTATTTTGTCTCACTGTAATACATTAATCAATTTGTTTATTACGGCCTTAGTAATAATGGACCTAACACTACTTCACCAAGGGTTTTCATAGTGTTGCACAGTGACATGAAGGTTTCAGAACCATTCAGGATGTCTTCACCTGTCAAGAGTGTATGGTGATGTAAAAATATTATCATTTAGGCTCACAGCATGTGTTGGGTATGTAAAAAAAAAGTAAATACCTTATATTTTTTCTCATATCAGCTAATGCAATTACTATGTTTGTTCTGTGGAATGTCATGTAGATGTGAATATATAAGAAAAAATCACCAACATTCACAGTGCCTTGATTAGAATTGTGTGTGAGTAGGCAGCCAGGCTTACAACACCTGTGATAAGCCTGCTGGAGTAGTGTTACATCACTAATTATATTTAATTCACTAGAACTAAGAGTATGGATTAACATTGGCCATGAAAGTCATTGTATTTCAAGAGGAAGTGCAGGGATGAGCAAGCAGATTGATGGTTTGTGTGATATTTACACTGAATGACATGATAAAACCTCCTATGCATCACAGTCTTGCAGTTTGGAGTTCCTTCCACTGGACAGTAGTTGGCACTCCGTCCCCTTATATTGTAGTTCATGGCTGCCACCTTACATTAGTTCATTGTGGGTCTGGAGGGCTGAGGAAGGAGTCCAAGGTTTCAAGTGATGTGGAAACAAAGCTTCCTCCCTCTTTTTTTAAGCCAGCTGCAGCCACAGGTGGCAGTCCATCACTTTCACTGACTGAGAGGTTCTACACCTTCACTGAGCTACCAGTGACTCTCATGGTGCACCTTCTGTTGCTGAAGTGCTGGTGTTGATAGATGACCATGGTGCCTCTGGTCTGAACCTAAACACTTTGAGCAGTGCTGCCCCAGCCTCTAGGAAGGGCAGGGCCAGCAGGGGACTTAATTAAAATCTGGTGGGGGTGGACGGGGCAGAACCACACACAGGACACACCGCATAAGGCACGTTGTAGAGATTCACCAGTGCCACCATCATTTTCTCCTCACACCAGATGCTGGAAGGTCTACCAACCTAGAGGAGGAGTTGGATGTGAAAAACCCCAGCTTGAGCAGCGTTTCCGTGACCCGGCCAACTAGTGGCTCACGGAACCGCCAGATGGTGGTGTCAAGAATGGTGTGGTTCTTGTACTCCTGAGAGCAAGACTTCTTGAGGGTGTTAACACAGTCAGCACGGTAATGCTGGAGATGTGCATCTTCAATGTCCACTGCATAGGAGGAGCAGCTTCCCCCCAGGCAGGCCAACGGGAAGTGGTTGTGCAAGGTGAGTACTCGCTCAGGATCGTGGAAGCACTTCACATACTGCCCTGGCTTGGTGTAGTTGACAGAGCGGTACACATGCTGTAACATGTGCATGTAATGAGGGATCTCCCTGAACCACCCATGGGAGTGGCGCATCGTGTCCATGAAATAGACATTTCGTACGTTGTAGGATGCTCGAGATTCCTTCTTGGTCTTGAGGGCTTTGGGCACCACAATGTCCATGAGTCCCTTCCAGGTCATGGAACTTTTGGGCATGATGATCTCATCCGTGTCTAGTAGTGCTATGTAACGGTAACGATACATGTTCTTGTAGAGGCAGTCGTTGTAGGGGATGAGCTCGTTCTGTCGCTTGTTGGTGACTTTGGACTTGAGGTACATGTGGAGGAGGCCCGGTATGTTGGGCTGCTCTCCCGGCAGAGTGAGTTTGGTCACCTCCACACGACCAAGTGCTTGGTAATGCTCTAACACCTTGGATATATTAGGATGCACCTCCAGGTCATACAGGAACACCTTATTAGCACCCAACACATGAAGCATCTCCAGCCACTCCACCAAGCGCACACTCAAGTCATCATGGAGGAAGTCTAAGCCCTTGACACATACAGCAAAATCCTCCTTTTGACCATTGGGTGGTCTGTTGTTGATGACCCTCAGGTTAGTGGTGGCCATGTCACACGGCCGCTCCACTAGTGACACGGACTGTGGCACAAGGTGGCGGTGGCCCGGTGGCACCTGGCATCCAATGAGGTATGGCTGGAAGAGTCCATTCTTGTAGTTTCCCCATTTCTTGTACCAGATGTATTTGTACTCCCACACCTTGGCAAAGACTGGCTCTTTGTAGCCCTCAAACCACAGCTGACAGAAGGTCTTGACTTTTGGCTCCAGCCGGTCAATCATCCCCAACACACGGATGACGGGCTTCATGGCCACCAGCGTGCGGTTGTCGTAGTATGCACCGTACAGATAGAAGGTGCCGTTGCTGGTCTTCAGGGTCTGCCAGTACATGTTGTTGAAGCTCAGCTCGTACAGCGAAGGAAATTTGGCACATGTCTTGTTCTTGGACATGACCTTCCCTTTATATTTCTGCCAGTAACTGATGGGCAAGTTGGGGATCTTGGCCTGGATCTGCTCTGCCAGGTCCTGGTCTGACAACGATGGTGACCGATCCACCGATGGTTCCTGCTCTAAGGGGTTGAACTCTGTGGTCACGTTGGGTGCTGACTCTGTGGTGGCAAAGGGAGGTGCACGGGTCTCAACAATCTTCTGCAGCAGGAGGCGACCAGTTCCTCCATGTGTGAATCCTGCTTCTTCCTGCCCTGAGAACCTGCGGGAACATAATCTCCATCAGAAAAAAATCTTGCTATTTTCTCCAGTTTGGTATTCACTTTTATATGCAATTGGTCTAATGTTTTGTCTGTCATGAGATTGGTGTTGTCTGCAAATAAAACAATTGAATTTATGACTAGCGTTACCAATATTATTACTGTAAACCCAAACCAACAAAGGTCCCCAAAGTGATCCTTGTGGCACTCCATTGTCAATGTTTATCAGTGCAGATGGATCGTTATGACAGTTAAAACACAGATGAATGATAGGAGTGAGTACAACATCCACGTGAAGGTTTTTGTCTATTTCATCTGAACACGAGGTGGATGTAGCGTGTAACTAAGGAGGAAACGAGAACCAAGAAACAGTGAGGATGAGGAAACCTATAATTATCACACATACACACACACAAGCATATTTAAAGTAAAAAAATAAAATAAAAAAAAATAAATAAATCGATAAAAATAAACAGTACAGCACAACACAACACGTCACCCTCACCTGAAGACGAGGTAGCAGAGGGAGCACCACAGCAGCAGGAGGTAGACGCCGCGACGCAGGGCTCGAGTTGGACACCAGCGACACATCCTCCTCGCCGCACCCATCACGGCCGCCCCGCCACCCTCTGCAAGACAAGTGGTGGTGAGACGTGCGCCCGTTCAAACTCATTACTTAGTGCCCTCACCTGCCTACCACCTGTGTCATTGTAACAGCGACGCTGATCTAGCTATTTCTGATTGACTTATTACTACACACACACACACACGTTCATACACACACACACACAGGTCAGCTAAATTATTCTTACCATCAGCACTTCCACATATTTCAAAAGATTCAAAACAGATTCATTAAGAGTGTATAAAACGTTACTTAGAAATACATTAAAATAAATTTGTAAAGACAAGTAAGACCTAATTTGTGTATAAAAAAAAAAAAAAAAAAATACTATTTGTTCTTGTCGGAAGAGGAGTGTCATTCAGGTTACAAAGATATCGGGTTCACCTTTACCACCCATTGCTACTCTTGCCCTTACTGTGCTATATTGACGTCATGCAGTCAATTATAGAGACAGGAACTATTTTTGTAGTTCCTGCTTCTCTCTCTCTCTCTCTCTCTCTCTCTCTCTCTCTCTCTCTCTCTCTCTCTCTCTCTCTCTCTCTCTCTCTCTCTCTCTCTCTCTCTCTCGTCTCGTCGCTAACAAGCCCCTAACTAAGACTAACAATAATAATAACAATTCAGCGAAGGAGAGAAGAAAAGTTAAGGCCACAGCCGCCACTGTTACGTATCGCTTCATCAACAAAGAGAGATGGAGCGAGTTCTAAAGAGATTTTTGTGTGACCTGTGAGAAAGTTAGAGCTATATGAGAGAGAGAGAGAGAGAGAGAGAGAGAGAGAGAGAGAGAGAGAGAGAGAGAGAGAGAGAGAGAGAGAGAGAGAGACTACCATCACCAATGAGATTACAACCTCTTTCATGCCTGGCAGACCAACCCTGAGAGTTCTTCCAAGTTGGCAGTCTCACAGAGCACCACTAACGAGGAAGTCTGAATATTCATTAGCTCCAACTCGACCCACAATTGGACGAACCTTTGATCCTACCGTTTTCATAGACTACTAAGAACGGGAGGAAGGGGAAGGGGAAGGGAAGAGGAGTTAGTTAGTTCAAGTGTTTCTTTGTTTGTATGGAAGGAAGAATATGATGTGAAGTGAAAATAAATAAATATATGATTATAAGGTAAAGATGAAGGAAATGTTCAAATGAAAGATGAAACTAATGCATTCTGGAAAGCGAGATCATACTACTAATGCAACCTGATAACTACGAAATAACAATAATAATGAAAGGTGTAATGCGATACCAAACGAGGGGACGGAGTGAACGAAAAAGAAAAAAGAAAAGGAAGGAAAATGAGAAACGTGATAACTAAGGAAGAGAAGGACGAAGAAAACTAAAACGTGGAGGATAACGATGAAAAGAGAACTTCACTGCACCCTCTTACCTGCCACACACACACACACACACACACACACAATGAGGGAGATAATGAACCATGCCAGAAGAACAGGTGACACTCCGTACAGGTACAACACTAATTATGCTAAACTGGCAGTGCGGCATAATAATTAAGTTCATTATCTTTTATTATTTCCCTCCGTCCCTCGCTAACCCTCGCTGGGGCTGTGACTGACGCCTGTTTTCTGCCGCGGAAAGTATAGAGTATCGTGTTACTTATCTCCTTCCCTAAATAAATCAATAGCCATGAGGTAATTACTACTACCACCACCGCTGCCACCACTACCACTACCACCATCATCACTACTAGAACTTCGACCACAAATCTTAACAGGTAGAGAACAAGGCAACGAGATTAATAAGACAAATAGAAACCAATAATAACGTTGACCGAAACGAAACCACAACTAAAACTAACACTAAAAAGCAAACAAAACAAAAAAATAAATAAACATACGTAGAAAACACTTATAAACCATTCTTCCTCCTCCTCCTCCTCCTCCTCCTACTCTTCCTCCCTCCCGCCCCCTTAATACCTGTGAACAATGGCGGAGGTAAAGCCTCTTGCCCAAGGTTCAAGGCCAAGGCTGCCCCGTCAGCATACCCGAAAGTGACGTCATGGAAGGTTGGGAAGGGGAAGAGGTAGGGGGAAGGAGAGGGAAGAGAG
>JAPQNM010000049.1:4973618-4986118 GCA_029783475.1 Metacarcinus magister
CTGCATTATGAATATTTGTTCTATGACTAATAATTACGCAGTAAAATGAAACTTAATATTTATATAAAAACATGACTTTTCCTCCTCATTTTCTCGAAAGCTATTAGAGATATTGGAAATATCATTGCAGCATCTGATAGACCTAATTAAACTATACAACTGACATTATGAATATTTGTTCTATGACTAATAATTACGCAGTAAAATGAAACTAATATTTATATAAAAACATGACTTTCCTCCTCATTTTCTCGAAAGCTATTAGAGATATTGGAAATATCATTGCAGCATCTGATAGACCTAATTAAACTGTACAACTGATATTATGAATATTTGTTCTATGACTAATAATTACGCAGTAAAATGAAACTTAATATTTATATAAAAACATGATTTTCCTCCTCATTTTCTGGAAAGCTATTAGAGATATTGGAAATATCACTGCAGCATCTGATAGAGCTAATTAAACTATAAAACTGACATTATGAATATTTGTTCTATGACTAATAATTACGCAGTAAAATGAAACTATATATTTATATAAAAACATGACATTCCTCCTCATTTTCTCGAAAGCTATTAAAGATATTGGAAATATAATTGCAGCATCTGATAGACCTAATTAAACTGTACAACTGATATTATGAATATTTGTTCTATGGCTAATAATTACGCAGTAAAATGAAACTTAATATTTATATAAAAACATGATTTTCCTCCTCATTTTCTCGAAAGCTATTAGAGATATTGGAAATATCACTGCAGCATCTGATAGACCTAATTAAACTATAAAACTGACATTATGAATATTTGTTCTATGACTAATAATTACGCAGTAAAATGAAACTATATATTTATATAAAAACATGACATTCCTCCTCATTTTCTCGAAAGCTATTAGAGATATTGGAAATATCATTGCAGCATCTGATAGACCTGATTAAAATCTACTACTGTCATTATGAATATTTTCACTAGTACTAATAAATAATGAATTTTACTTTTTTTTAAATTACTTTCTTCCTCGTTTTCTCGAAAGCTATTAGAGATATTGGAAATATCATTGCATCATCTGATACAACTAATTCAACTTTACAACTGATATTATGAATATTTGTTCTATGACTAATAATTACGCAGTAAAATAAAACAGTATTTTTATATAAAAACATGACTTTCCTCGTCATTTTCTCGAAAGCTATTAGAGATATTGGAAATATAATTGCAGAATCTGATAGACCTAATTAAACTGTACAACTGATATTATGAATATTTGTTCTATGGCTAATAATTACGCAGTAAAATGAAACTTAATATTTATATAAAAACATGACTTTCCTCCTCATTTTCTCGAAAGCTATTAGAGATATTGGAAATATCATTGCAGCATCTGATACACCTAATTAAACTATACAGCTCTCATTATGAATATTTGTTCTATGACTAATAATTACGCAGTAAAATGAAACTTAATATATATATAAAAACATGATTTTCCTCCTCATTTTCTCGAAAGCTATTAGAGATATTGGAAATATCACTGCAGCATCTGATAGACCTAATTAAACTATAAAACTGACATTATGAATATTTGTTCTATGACTAATAATTACGCAGTAAAATTAAACTGTATATTTATATAAAAACATGACATTCCTCCTCATTTTCTCGAAAGCTATTAGAGATATTGGAAATATCAGTGCAGCATCTGATAGACCTGATTAAAATCTACTACTGTCATTATGAATATTTTCACTAGTACTAATAAATACTGAATTTTACTTTTTTTTAAATTACTTTCTTCCTCGTTTTCTCGAAAGCTTTTAGAGATATTGGAAATATCATTGCATCATCTGATACACCTAATTCAACTGTACAACTGATATTATGAATATTTGTTCTATGACTAATAATTACGCAGTAAAATAAAAGTATTTTTATATAAAAACATGATTTTCCTCGTCATTTTCTCGAAAGCTATTAGAGATATTGGAAATATAATTGCAGCATCTGATAGACCTAATTAAACTGTACAACTGATATCATGAATATTTGTTCTATGGCTAATAATTACGCAGTAAAATGAAACTTAATATTTATATAAAAACATGAATTTCCTCCTCATTTTCTCGAAAGCTATTAGAGATATTGGAAATATCACTGCAGCATCTGATAGACCTAATTAAACTATAAAACTGACATTATGAATATTTGTTCTATGACTAATAATTACGCAGTAAAATGAAACTTAATATTTATATAAAAACATGATTTTCCTCCTCATTTTCTCGAAAGCTATTAGAGATATTGGAAATATCACTGCAGCATCTGATAGACCTAATTAAACTATAAAACTGACATTATGAATATTTGTTCTATGACTAATAATTACGCAGTAAAATGAAACTTATATTTATATAAAAACATGACATTTCCTCCTCATTTTCTCGAAAGCTATTAGAGATATTGGAAATATCACTGCAGCATCTGATAGACCTAATTAAACTGTACAACTGATATTATGAATATTTGTTCTATGACTAATAATTACGCAGTAAAATGAAACTTAATATTTATATAAAAACATGATTTTCCTCCTCATTTTCTCGAAAGCTATTAGAGATATTGGAAATATCACTGCAGCATCTGATAGACCTAATTAAACTATAAAACTGACATTATGAATATTTGTTCTATGACTAATAATTACGCAGTAAAATGAAACTTAATATTTATATAAAAACATGATTTTCCTCCTCATTTTCTCGAAAGCTATTAGAGATATTGGAAATATCACTGCAGCATCTGATAGACCTAATTAAACTATAAACTGACATTATGAATATTTGTTCTATGACTAATAATTACGCAGTAAAATGAAACTATATATTTATATAAAAACATGACATTCCTCCTCATTTTCTCGAAAGCTATTAGAGATATTGGAAATATAATTGCAGCATCTGATAGACCTAATTAAACTGTACAACTGATATTATGAATATTTGTTCTATGGCTAATAATTACGCAGTAAAATGAAACTTAATATTTATATAAAAACATGATTTTCCTCCTCATTTTCTCGAAAGCTATTAGAGATATTGGAAATATCACTGCAGCATCTGATAGAGCTAATTAAACTATAAAACTGACATTATGAATATTTGTTCTATGACTAATAATTACGCAGTAAAATGAAACTATATATTTATATAAAAACATGACATTCCTCCTCATTTTCTCGAAAGCTATTAAAGATATTGGAAATATAATTGCAGCATCTGATAGACCTAATTAAACTGTACAACTGATATTATGAATATTTGTTCTATGGCTAATAATTACGCAGTAAAATGAAACTTAATATTTATATAAAAACATGATTTTCCTCCTCATTTTCTCGAAAGCTATTAGAGATATTGGAAATATCACTGCAGCATCTGATAGACCTAATTAAACTATAAAACTGACATTATGAATATTTGTTCTATGACTAATAATTACGCAGTAAAATGAAACTATATATTTATATAAAAACATGACATTCCTCCTCATTTTCTCGAAAGCTATTAGAGATATTGGAAATATCATTGCAGCATCTGATAGACCTGATTAAAATCTACTACTGTCATTATGAATATTTTCACTAGTACTAATAAATAATGAATTTTACTTTTTTTTAAATTACTTTCTTCCTCGTTTTCTCGAAAGCTATTAGAGATATTGGAAATATCATTGCATCATCTGATACAACTAATTCAACTTTACAACTGATATTATGAATATTTGTTCTATGACTAATAATTACGCAGTAAAATAAAACAGTATTTTTATATAAAAACATGACTTTCCTCGTCATTTTCTCGAAAGCTATTAGAGATATTGGAAATATAATTGCAGAATCTGATAGACCTAATTAAACTGTACAACTGATATTATGAATATTTGTTCTATGGCTAATAATTACGCAGTAAAATGAAACTTAATATTTATATAAAAACATGACTTTCCTCCTCATTTTCTCGAAAGCTATTAGAGATATTGGAAATATCATTGCAGCATCTGATACACCTAATTAAACTATACAGCTCTCATTATGAATATTTGTTCTATGACTAATAATTACGCAGTAAAATGAAACTTAATATATATATAAAAACATGATTTTCCTCCTCATTTTCTCGAAAGCTATTAGAGATATTGGAAATATCACTGCAGCATCTGATAGACCTAATTAAACTATAAAACTGACATTATGAATATTTGTTCTATGACTAATAATTACGCAGTAAAATTAAACTGTATATTTATATAAAAACATGACATTCCTCCTCATTTTCTCGAAAGCTATTAGAGATATTGGAAATATCAGTGCAGCATCTGATAGACCTGATTAAAATCTACTACTGTCATTATGAATATTTTCACTAGTACTAATAAATACTGAATTTTACTTTTTTTTAAATTACTTTCTTCCTCGTTTTCTCGAAAGCTTTTAGAGATATTGGAAATATCATTGCATCATCTGATACACCTAATTCAACTGTACAACTGATATTATGAATATTTGTTCTATGACTAATAATTACGCAGTAAAATAAAAGTATTTTTATATAAAAACATGATTTTCCTCGTCATTTTCTCGAAAGCTATTAGAGATATTGGAAATATAATTGCAGCATCTGATAGACCTAATTAAACTGTACAACTGATATCATGAATATTTGTTCTATGGCTAATAATTACGCAGTAAAATGAAACTTAATATTTATATAAAAACATGATTTCCTCCTCATTTTCTCGAAAGCTATTAGAGATATTGGAAATATCACTGCAGCATCTGATAGACCTAATTAAACTATAAAACTGACATTATGAATATTTGTTCTATGACTAATAATTACGCAGTAAAATGAAACTTAATATTTATATAAAAACATGATTTTCCTCCTCATTTTCTCGAAAGCTATTAGAGATATTGGAAATATCACTGCAGCATCTGATAGACCTAATTAAACTATAAAACTGACATTATGAATATTTGTTCTATGACTAATAATTACGCAGTAAAATGAAACTATATATTTATATAAAAACATGACATTCCTCCTCATTTTCTCGAAAGCTATTAGAGATATTGGAAATATAATTGCAGCATCTGATAGACCTAATTAAACTGTACAACTGATATTATGAATATTTGTTCTATGGCTAATAATTACGCAGTAAAATGAAACTTAATATTTATATAAAAACATGATTTTCCTCCTCATTTTCTCGAAAGCTATTAGAGATATTGGAAATATCACTGCAGCATCTGATAGACCTAATTAAACTATAAAACTGACATTATGAATATTTGTTCTATGACTAATAATTACGCAGTAAAATGAAACTATATATTTATATAAAAACATGACATTCCTCCTCATTTTCTCGAAAGCTATTAGAGATATTGGAAATATCATTGCAGCATCTGATAGACCTGATTAAAATCTACTACTGTCATTATGAATATTTTCACTAGTACTAATAAATAATGAATTTTACTTTTTTTAAAATTACTTTCTTCCTCGTTTTCTCGAAAGCTATTAGAGATATTGGAAATATCATTGCATCATCTGATACAACTAATTCAAACTTTACAACTGATATTATGAATATTTGTTCTATGACTAATAATTACGCAGTAAAATAAAACAGTATTTTTATATAAAAACATGACTTTCCTCGTCATTTTCTCGAAAGCTATTAGAGATATTGGAAATATAATTGCAGAATCTGATAGACCTAATTAAACTGTACAACTGATATTATGAATATTTGTTCTATGGCTAATAATTACGCAGTAAAATGAAACTTAATATTTATATAAAAACATGACTTTCCTCCTCATTTTCTCGAAAGCTATTAGAGATATTGGAAATATCATTGCAGCATCTGATACACCTAATTAAACTATACAGCTCTCATTATGAATATTTGTTCTATGACTAATAATTACGCAGTAAAATGAAACTTAATATATATATAAAAACATGATTTTCCTCCTCATTTTCTCGAAAGCTATTAGAGATATTGGAAATATCACTGCAGCATCTGATAGACCTAATTAAACTATAAAACTGACATTATGAATATTTGTTCTATGACTAATAATTACGCAGTAAAATTAAACTGTATATTTATATAAAAACATGACATTCCTCCTCATTTTCTCGAAAGCTATTAGAGATATTGGAAATATCAGTGCAGCATCTGATAGACCTGATTAAAATCTACTACTGTCATTATGAATATTTTCACTAGTACTAATAAATACTGAATTTTACTTTTTTTTAAATTACTTTCTTCCTCGTTTTCTCGAAAGCTTTTAGAGATATTGGAAATATCATTGCATCATCTGATACACCTAATTCAACTGTACAACTGATATTATGAATATTTGTTCTATGACTAATAATTACGCAGTAAAATAAAAGTATTTTTATATAAAAACATGATTTTCCTCGTCATTTTCTCGAAAGCTATTAGAGATATTGGAAATATAATTGCAGCATCTGATAGACCTAATTAAACTGTACAACTGATATCATGAATATTTGTTCTATGGCTAATAATTACGCAGTAAAATGAAACTTAATATTTATATAAAAACATGAATTTCCTCCTCATTTTCTCGAAAGCTATTAGAGATATTGGAAATATCACTGCAGCATCTGATAGACCTAATTAAACTATAAACTGACATTATGAATATTTGTTCTATGACTAATAATTACGCAGTAAAATGAAACTTAATATTTATATAAAAACATGATTTTCCTCCTCATTTTCTCGAAAGCTATTAGAGATATTGGAAATATCACTGCAGCATCTGATAGACCTAATTAAACTATAAAACTGACATTATGAATATTTGTTCTATGACTAATAATTACGCAGTAAAATTAAACTATATATTTATATAAAAACATGACATTTCCTCCTCATTTTCTCGAAAGCTATTAGAGATATTGGAAATATAATTGCAGCATCTGATAGACCTAATTAAACTGTACAACTGATATTATGAATATTTGTTCTATGGCTAATAATTACGCAGTAAAATGAAACTTAATATTTATATAAAAACATGATTTCCTCCTCATTTTCTCGAAAGCTATTAGAGATATTGGAAATATCACTGCAGCATCTGATAGACCTAATTAAACTATACAAACTGACATTATGAATATTTGTTCTATGACTAATAATTACGCAGTAAAATGAAACTTAATATTTATATAAAAACATGATTTTCCTCCTCATTTTCTCGAAAGCTATTAGAGATATTGGAAATATCACTGCAGCATCTGATAGACCTAATTAAACTATAAAACTGACATTATGAATATTTGTTCTATGACTAATAATTACGCAGTAAAATGAAACTATATATTTATATAAAAACATGACATTCCTCCTCATTTTCTCGAAAGCTATTAGAGATATTGGAAATATCATTGCAGCATCTGATAGACCTGATTAAAATCTACTACTGTCATTATGAATATTTTCACTAGTACTAATAAATAATGAATTTTACTTTTTTTTAAATTACTTTCTTCCTCGTTTTCTCGAAAGCTATTAGAGATATTGGAAATATCATTGCATCATCTGATACAACTAATTCAACTTTACAACTGATATTATGAATATTTGTTCTATGACTAATAATTACGCAGTAAAATAAACAGTATTTTTATATAAAAACATGACTTTTCCTCGTCATTTTCTCGAAAGCTATTAGAGATATTGGAAATATAATTGCAGCATCTGATAGACCTAATTAAACTGTACAACTGATATTATGAATATTTGTTCTATGGCTAATAATTACGCAGTAAAATGAAACTTAATATTTATATAAAAACATGACTTTCCTCCTCATTTTCTCGAAAGCTATTAGAGATATTGGAAATATCATTGCAGCATCTGATACACCTAATTAAACTATACAGCTCTCATTATGAATATTTGTTCTATGACTAATAATTACGCAGTAAAATGAAACTTAATATATATATAAAAACATGATTTTCCTCCTCATTTTCTCGAAAGCTATTAGAGATATTGGAAATATCACTGCAGCATCTGATAGACCTAATTAAACTATAAAACTGACATTATGAATATTTGTTCTATGACTAATAATTACGCAGTAAAATGAAACTGTATATTTATATAAAAACATGACATTCCTCCTCATTTTCTCGAAAGCTATTAGAGATATTGGAAATATCAGTGCAGCATCTGATAGACCTGATTAAAATCTACTACTGTCATTATGAATATTTTCACTAGTACTAATAAATACTGAATTTTACTTTTTTTTAAATTACTTTCTTCCTCGTTTTCTCGAAAGCTATTAGAGATATTGGAAATATCATTGCATCATCTGATACACCTAATTCAACTGTACAACTGATATTATGAATATTTGTTCTATGACTAATAATTACGCAGTAAAATAAAAGTATTTTTATATAAAAACATGATTTTCCTCGTCATTTTCTCGAAAGCTATTAGAGATATTGGAAATATAATTGCAGCATCTGATAGACCTAATTAAACTGTACAACTGATATCATGAATATTTGTTCTATGGCTAATAATTACGCAGTAAAATGAAACTTAATATTTATATAAAAACATGATTTCCTCCTCATTTTCTCGAAAGCTATTAGAGATATTGGAAATATCACTGCAGCATCTGATAGACCTAATTAAACTATAAAACTGACATTATGAATATTTGTTCTATGACTAATAATTACGCAGTAAAATGAAACTTAATATTTATATAAAAACATGATTTTCCTCCTCATTTTCTCGAAAGCTATTAGAGATATTGGAAATATCACTGCAGCATCTGATAGACCTAATTAAACTATAAAACTGACATTATGAATATTTGTTCTATGACTAATAATTATGCAGTAAAATGAAACTATATATTTATATAAAAACATGACATTCCTCCTCATTTTCTCGAAAGCTATTAGAGATATTGGAAATATAATTGCAGCATCTGATAGACCTAATTAAACTGTACAACTGATATTATGAATATTTGTTCTATGGCTAATAATTACGCAGTAAAATGAAACTTAATATTTATATAAAAACATGATTTTCCTCCTCATTTTCTCGAAAGCTATTAGAGATATTGGAAATATCACTGCAGCATCTGATAGACCTAATTAAACTATAAAACTGACATTATGAATATTTGTTCTATGACTAATAATTACGCAGTAAAATGAAACTTAATATTTATATAAAAACATGATTTTCCTCCTCATTTTCTCGAAAGCTATTAGAGATATTGGAAATATCATTGCAGAGTCTGATAGACCTGATTAAAATCTACTACTGTCATTATGAATATTTTCACTAGTACTAATAAATACTGAATTTTACTTTTTTTTAAATTACTTTCTTCCTCGTTTTCTCGAAAGCTATTAGAGATATTGGAAATATCATTGCATCATCTGATACACCTAATTAAACTGTACAACTGATATTATGAATATTTGTTCTATGACTAATAATTACGCAGTAAAATAAACAGTATTTTTATATAAAAACATGATTTTCCTCGTCATTTTCTCGAAAGCTATTAGAGATATTGGAAATATAATTGCAGCATCTGATAGACCTAATTAAACTGTACAACTGATATTATGAATATTTGTTCTATGGCTAATAATTACGCAGTAAAATGAAACTTAATATTTATATAAAAACATGATTTCCTCCTCATTTTCTCGAAAGCTATTAGAGATATTGGAAATATCACTGCAGCATCTGATAGACCTAATTAAACTATAAAACTGACATTATGAATATTTGTTCTATGACTAATAATTACGCAGTAAAATGAAACTATATATTTATATAAAAACATGACATTCCTCCTCATTTTCTCGAAAGCTATTAGAGATATTGGAAATATCATTGCAGCATCTGATACACCTAATTAAACTGTACAACTCTCATTATGAATATTTGTTCTATGACTAATAATTACGCAGTAAAATGAAACTTAATATTTATATAAAAACATGATTTTCCTCCTCATTTTCTCGAAAGCTATTAGAGATATTGGAAATATCACTGCAGCATCTGATAGACCTAATTAAACTATAAAACTGACATTATGAATATTTGTTCTATGACTAATAATTACGCAGTAAAATGAAACTATATATTTATATAAAAACATGACATTCCTCCTCATTTTCTCGAAAGCTATTAGAGATATTGGAAATATCATTGCAGCATCTGATAGACCTGATTAAAATCTACTACTGTCATTATGAATATTTTCACTAGTACTAATAAATACTGAATTTTACTTTTTTTAAATTACTTTCTTCCTCGTTTTCTCGAAAGCTATTAGAGATATTGGAAACATCATTGCATCATCTGATACATCTAATTCAACTGTACAACTGATATTATGAATATTTGTTCTATGACTAATAATTACGCAGTAAAATAAAACCGTATTTTTACATAAAAACATGATTTTCCTCGTCATTTTCTCGAAAGCTATTAGAGATATTGGAAATATAATTGCAGCATCTGATAGACCTAATTAAACTGTACAACTGATATTATGAATATTTGTTCTATGACTAATAATTACGCAGTAAAATGAAACTTAATATTTATATAAAAACATGAATTTCCTCCTCATTTTCTCGAAAGCTATTAGAGATATTGGAAATATCATTGCAGCATCTGATACACCTAATTAAACTGTACAACTGTCATTATGAATATTTGTTCTATGACTAACAATTACGCAGTAAAATGAAACTTAATATTTATATAAAAACATGACTTTCCCCCTCATTTTCTCGAAAGCTATTAGAGATATTGGAAATATCATTGCAGCATCTGATACTCCTAATTAAACTGTACAACTGTGATTATGAATATTTGTTCTATGACTAATAATTACGCAGTAAAATGAAACTTAATATTTATATAAAAACATGACTTTCCTCCTCATTTTCCGAAAGCTATTAGAGATATTGGAAATATGATTGCAGCATCTGATACACCTAATTAAACTGTACAACTGTCATTATGAATATTTGTTCTATGACTAATAATTACGCAGTAAAATGAAACTTAATATTTATATAAAACATGATTATATATATATATATATATATATATATATATATATATATATATATATATGTAAAATATATATATATATATATAAATATATATATATATATATATATATATATATATATATAATATATATATATATATATATATATATATATATATATATATATATATATATATATATATATATATAAATATATATATATATATATATATATATATATATATATATATATATATATATATATATATATATAATATATATATATATATATATATATATGTATATATATATATATATATATATATATATAAATATATATATATATATATATATATATATATATACATATATATATATATATATATATATATATATATATATGTATATATATATATATATATATATATATGTATATATATATATATATATATATATATATATATATATATATATATATATATATACACACACACACAAACGTCCTTTTGCTTTCTGTTTATATACACACACACACACACACACACACACCACACACACACGTTTGGTGAACGCTCGCGCGCGCGCGCGCGCGCGTGTGTGTGTGTGTGTGTGTGTGTGTGTGTGTGTGTGTGTGTGTGTGTGTGTGTGTGTAAACAAAACAACAAGCTGCTATGGGGGTGGTGAGGTGGGTGGGGTATCATACGTCTGGCAACGCGCTTCCCTCGTATCATGGCTTTGAAATCGTTTTGTATTCAACTTCAATGCTGTATAACTTATGTAACTTAAGACTAAACGATGTGTTGATGCTACTGTTCAAATCGGATAAACCAGGAGAAACTTACTATCCTAAGCATATTATTCAATGTATAGATTGAAAAATCATAAATTATTAGATCACAGGCGATACAAGAAATTTTTAGCATTATCACGGTGAATGGGTTAAACAGTAATAAACAAACAATAAAAAAAAACGAAAAGAAAAATACAGAAAAAAAATAATAATGAAAACTTTAATTACAAAAAAAATAAATCTCACTAAAATATATATGTGCACAGGTCGAAGTAATTAACTACAGGTAAAGCTGATTAGTTAGTTACCTGTGACGAGGAATCTCTCTCTCTCTCTCTCTCTCTCTGTGTATCTATCTATCTATCTATCACCCAACACTTTTTTTTCTTCTCCTCTCTGTCTCTCTCCTTTATTCCATGTCCCTCTTCCTTCCCTTCCTTTTAAGTCTTGTTCCTTACACTTAATCTTCTTCCATTTCCTTTTATATGCTTTCCTTCCCTGACCTCCTTCACACCCTTTATCACCTCTCTCTCT
>JAPQNM010000049.1:4991118-4996118 GCA_029783475.1 Metacarcinus magister
CTCCTCCTCCTCCTCCTCCTCCTCCTCCTCCTCCTCCTCCTCCTCCTCCTCCTCCTCCTCCTCCTCCTTCTCCTCCTCCTCCTCCTCTTCCCTTACAGTCTTATCAGATGGCAGGCGACACATTAGTTTCAAGGTTATACTATTCTTGGCGCCCTCTCCCTCTCTCTCTCTCTCTCTCTCTCTCTCTCTCTCTCTCTCTCTCTCTCTCTCTCTCTCTCTCTCTCTCTCTCTCTCTCTCTCTCTCTCTCTCTCTCTCTAAAGTTACGAGATGATTGGAATGAAATAAATTAAGGAAGATAAAGAAAAAAAACACTGCAGATAAGAGGGAGAGAAAGGAGAGAGAGAGAGAGAGAGAGAGAGAGAGAGAGAGAGAGAGAGAGAGAGAGAGAGAGAGAGAGAGAGAGAGAGAGAGAGAGATATCCGGTCCGATGTTGATATCCGGTCTGATGTTATCTCAGCACAGACAACCGGTGAGAGATTTCGGCATAAGTCTTCTTCGGCCCTGACCTCTCCCCCCCCCGCCCCCTCTTTCCCTCCATCCTTCCCTCCCTCCTTTCCTCCATCTCTCCTTCGCCCTTGTAGCTTCCGGTGATTCTAAAAAAAACACTTTATTTACCTTATTCTTTTACATATATTTTTCGGATTTTCTGATTATTATTATTATTACTATTACTATTATTATTATTATTATTATTATTATTATTATTATTATTACTATTACTATTATCATCATTATTGTTATTATCATTATTATTATTATTATTATTATCATCATTATCATTATTATGCAGGTGGTGGTGGTGGTGGTGGTGGTGTCATGGCTGTCTGTCTACGGTGAAAGTGTGTATGTATGTATGTATGTATGGGTGTGTGTATGCGTACATAGAGGAGTGGCTGATGAATATGTAAAAGCCGCTATATGTACACAATAACCATGGGAAAGGCCAGTTAGTGTGTGTGTGCGTGTGCGTGTGTGCGTAATGACCTATACGCAGGTGTACACATGACAATTTGAGTATGCGTACAGACAACATGGGTACATACATGTGCGTGACTTCAATGCCATGTGTATCAAATGTAGAGCTTCGGGTACACATGGGATGATGAAGAGGAGGAGGAGGAGGAGGAGGAGGAGGAGGAGGAGGAGGAGGAGGAGGAGGAGGAGGAGAAGACGAGAAGGTGTGGTCGTTAGCTAATTAGTTTTACCTGCAGGAATGCTTCTCCGCACACCTGTCTAGCCTTCATGTGTGGGTGAAAGTGATGCTACAAGTCACCTCACGAGGGAGGGAAAGGGAGAGGTGAAGGAGGGAGGTAAGGAGGGAGAGGGAGGGAGAAGGAGAGAAGGAGAAGAGAAAGGATGGAGGGAGAGGTAAAGGAGGGAGAGGGAGAGGTAAGGAGGGAGGGGGAAGGAGGGATTAAGGGAAGGAGGGGTAGGTAAGAACAGGTGACCTATGCAAAACACTAAAAAAATACAAAGATATATGATGATGGAAGGAGGGAGGGAGGGAGGAAGCGGAGGAGAGAGGTGAGGGAGGTTGAGGGAGGTGAGGGGGGTGAGGGCAGGTGAGGTGAGGTAAAACAGGTGACTTTAAAACACTAATATAAAAAAAGATAACAAATCACAAGGGTGGCTGGTTAAGGAAGGAGGTAAGGGTAGACACTAGTGACCTATGCTAAAAATAAAAAATAAAATAATAATAAAAAACAGAAGGGTAACAGATGGATGAAGGATGGAAGGAGAGGAAGAGAGTAAAGAGAAGAAGAGGAGAAAGAGAAAGAGAACAGGTGAAACAGGTTACTTTAAACACCTAACAAAATATATTAACCAGCAAGGGAGAGAAAGGAATGGAAAAGAGAAGGAGGAGAAGGAGAGAGAGAGGAGGAGAAGGAGGAGGAGGATAGGTGGTCAATGTGTCCTATTTACCTACCTACATCTCCTTCACCTTTGAGCGTGTTAGGTTAGGTTAAGGAGGAAGGATACTCTGTAGGACTCAAGGAACACCCTCACATCCGGGTTCCTACAGATATCCTATTCTTTATTTCCCAGACAATAAGACTAGGAGCTGCTTAGGGTAAAAATAGGGGGAAAAAAAGAAGTACTAGGGAAGAAATTGGGGAAAACAAATAGGGAAATAAAGTAGAAATGGGGAATAAAGAGTAAATAGATAAGATAATATAAAAAAAAACCAGGAAATAAATAGGAAAAAAAAAAATAATAGGGTAGAAATAGGGGAAAAAAATAACACGAGTAAAAATCAATTCAGATAAAAAAAATAGGCACAACAAAAAAAAAAAAGGGCAGTAACCATAGACAAATTAGACTAAAGTAAAAACAATAAAAAAACAGGTAACACAGGTAAACTCAGGTGTGGTACTGATCGCGACAGGTACGTAGGAGGGGGGTGGGTGGGTAGGGGTGGGTGTGGGGGGCAGGCAGGTAAAAACTAGGTGAGTTATGCCCTGAAGGATGGACTCAGAAACCTAACCTCAAGTCACTCCATACGGTCATAGCATAGAAAGCTGACCACACACACACGCACACACGTACACACACACCACCACCACCACCACCACCACCACAAAGATGCATAGTAATGATTTAACTAACAGACACACACACACACACACACACACACACACACACACACACACACACATTCATAAAAAAGTGTTAATTCCATGATAAATACACATTAGGACTCATTCCCACATTGTCTTGGAAGCTAAAAGTGGGAATCAAGCTCAAATTAAAGGGAATTCTCCAGGAAACTCGACTCTGGCAGGAAATTTAGGACCACCAGGACACAGGGGGAAACTTAGGGAAACGAGACACATCAGAGGAATTTTACATCCTCACACACACACGCACATACAAACACACACACGAAAAAATATATACAAATAACAAAGGAATAAAAAATTACGTAAACACCTCTCTCTCTCTCTCTCTCTCTCTACCTGTATTAATTAATCAGTTACCTTGCTAATGAGGGTAATTAGGTTTGTCTTCCTGTAGGCCTATTATGCCAGGTAATTAGAGTACTTCCCCCCCCTTTCCCCTCCTTCCCCTCTTCGTCCTCAAGGTGTGTGTATCGAGGTGTACCTGCCAATTACCTGAGGAGGAAGAGCAGAGCCACCTGGTGTAAAGGTGTACTGTGTGTGTGTGTGTGTGTGTGTGTGTGTGTGTGTGTGTGTGTGTGTGTGTGTGTGTGTGTGTGTGTGTGTGTGTGTGTGTGTGTGTGTGTGTGTGTGTGTTACGTAATGAGTATGTTTTGTCTTTAATGACCGTCTGACTGACTGACTGACTCTCTCTCTCTCTCTCTCTCTCTCTCTCTCTCTCTCTCTCTCTCTCTCTCTCTCTCTCTCTCTCTCTCTCTCTCTCTCTCTCTCTCTCTCCCTGTGGCTGACTGAAGAGAGATGACATGCAAATTACTGCCTCTCATGTGTTCTTCTGTAGCTCTCTCTCTCTCTCTCTCTCTCTCTCTCTCTCTCTCTCTCTCTCTCTCTCTCTCTCTCTCTCTCTCTCTCTCTCTCTCTCTCTCTCTATCTATCTATCTATCTACTACCTTTCTATCTGCCAGTACATTGATAACAGACACACACACACACACACACACACACACACACACACACACACACACACACACACACACACACACACACACACACACACACACACACACACGGGTCTGATTGCATGCAAGCTGTCAATGATTGCAAATTTGCTTCACAAACTACAAGCAACATTCTGTCAAGGGGAGGAGGAGGAGGAAGAGGAGGAGGAGGAAGATGAAGAAGAGGAGGAAGGAGAGGGGAAACTGAGGGTACTTGAAGGGGGAGGAGAGAGAGAGCAGGCAAGGAGATGCAGTAGAGGAGGAAAATGAGGAGGGAAAGTAAGGAGGAAAAGTAAGGAGGGGAGGAGGAAGGTGAGGGGAGAGAGGGAAGAGTAAGGCGCCATGAAAATTGAGATTAATGAGATAAAAGTCTTAATGAGTCAAGACATGAGGAAGGAAATGGCTGCGGTGGTGGTGGTGGTGGTGGTGGTGGTGGTGGTGGTGGTGGTGGTGGTGGTGGTGTGGTGGTGGTGGTGGTAGTAGTAGTAGTAGTAAGAAAAGTAGTAGTAGTAATAAAAATACAATCAACATACATACATACAAACATACATATATATACACACACACACACACATACACACAAAAACATAATCACATACATATTCATACAATATATTCAAACACTATAATTTCCTTCAATGACATGGCCGTTTATTCTCTCTCTCTCTCTCTCTCTCTCTCTCTCTCTCTCTCTCTCTCTCTCTCTCTCTCTCTCTCTCTCTCTCTTTGGGGATGCAATTTTCCCTCCTCTCCTCCTCCTCCTCCTTCTTGCGCTCATTACTCCTCCTCCTCCTCCTCCTCCTCCCTTCACGGCCCAGTAACTAAGACGCATTACGAGTTACCTGGACGCTAATTAAGCAGGTAAGGACCCCCAGCCTCACCCTTACCTTCAGTCCTCTAGAGCAACTTACCTTAGATACTTGAAATGCACGCTCCCTCAAGGTGGAACTCTGCAAGGTAAGGAAAAGGATGGTTAGTAGATGAAGGATGGAAGGGAGGATGGAAGGAAGGAAGGAAGGAAGGCAGGAAGATAAGAAGGAATATGGAAAGAAAGAAAGAATGAGAGAGAGAGAGAGAGAGAGAGAGAGAGAGAGAGAGAGAGAGAGAGAGAGAGAAAGAGATAAAGATGGTATAAAAGAGATCTAAGAGGGGAGGAACATTGTAAATCTTGGTGTAAGGAAGAAAAACAGCATGAGAGAGAGAGCGAGAGAGAGAGAGAGAGAGAGAGAGAGAGAGAGAGAGAGAGAGAGAGAGAGAGAGAGAGAGAGAGAGAGAGAGAGAGAGAGAGAGAGAAAGCCAGCACACAAGCAAGATAGTAAAGAAGGTAGAACAGGATGATGATGAAGAAGAAAAAGAAGAAAATAATAAGAGAAAGTAGACGAGAAG
>JAPQNM010000049.1:5003618-5006118 GCA_029783475.1 Metacarcinus magister
AGAGAGAGAGAGAGAGAGAGAGAGAGAGAGAGAGAGAGAGAGAGTGGGAGTGTGGGTGTGTGTGTGTGTGTGTGTGTGTGTGTGTGTGTGTGTGTGTGTGTGTGTGTGTGAAGGTATGAGGGGAGAAGAGGAAAAAATTATATAAGGCCATTTAAAGTTTAATATGACAAGGTGAGAGAGAGAGAGAGAGAGAGAGAGAGAGAGAGAGAGAGAGAGAGAGAGAGAGAGAGAGAGAGAGAGAGAGAGAGAGAGAGAGAGAGAGAGAGAGAGAGACAAAGTAAAAAAATAGAAGCTTCAAAGAACGAAAGAATAACAGAATAAAAAAATAATAGCATAATAAAAGAAAGAAAGAGATAGATAGATAGAAATAGAAAGAGGGTTACTTAGGAGGAGGAGGAGGAGGAGGAGGAGGAGGAGGAGGAGGAGGAGGAGGAGGAGGAGGAGGAGGAGGAGGAGGAGGAGGAGGAGGAGAACAATAGTAGTAGTAGTAGTAGTAGTAATAATAATGTTTTTAATAAGAGTAATTAAGGCTAAGCATCACCATCATCATTATTTACTAATTACTTAGAAAGAAGATCCTCATTAATGGGTGAATGAGTCGAGAGTCTTCTGCCCATTACTAGGACGCTGAAAGGAAGGAGGAGGAGGAGGAGGAGGAGGAGGAGGAGGAGGAGGAGGAGGAGGAGGAGGAGGAGGAGAGTGAGAAAGGAGGAGAGAAGATGGAAAATGACAAAGCTTAGTACATTAACATCATTAGATCTCTCTCTCTCTCTCTCTCTCTCTCTCTCTCTCTCTCTCTCTCTCTCTCTCTCTCTCTCTCTCTCTCTCTCTCTCTCTGTCAGGACATAAAAAACACAACACAATAACATGCTTTGCCACAGTGCTCATCTCCGTCTCTTCACTTGGCGGGGAAGAGGATAAAAACACCCCCCTTTTGCCTCCCTTACCTCCCTTCCCCTTCACCCCCTTCCCCCTCACCCCCCTTCCCCCTTTACCCCCTAAACCCATGACCATCAGCGGTAATGGGAGTGGGAAAAAGCAAGGATTTAAAACTAACTCTATCTCTTTCTTTTTCCATTTGCAAGCGGCATTTAGCGGCTCTCTCTCTCTCTAACACACACACACTCTCTCTCTCTCTCTCTCCTCTCTCTCTCTCTCTCCTCTCTCTCTCTCTCTCTCTCTCTCTCTCTCTCTCTCTCTCTCTTTCGTTGGTTCAATTAAAGGGAATTCAAAGAAGACAAAATAGATTATACAGCTAACAAGAAGGCAGGTGTGAAAGGAGGAGGAGGAGGAGGAGGAGGAGGAGGAGGAGGAGGAGGAGGAGGAGGAGGAGGAGGAGGAGGAGAAAGAAGAGGAGGAAGGTGGCGCCTCTTAATGTTAGTCTTTATAAGGAGAAGAGGTATTTAACAGGCTTTTCTCTCTCTTTCTTTATTTTTTTTTCTTTCTTTCTCTCAAATAACTAACTTTGAGCAAATAGAACTGATTGAAATAATGATAATGATAATAATAATAATAATAATAATAATAATAATAATAATGATAATGATAATGATAATAATGTAGAATTTCAACTTACTATAGGAACTTTTATATAAACATGAGGAGAAAAATAAACAATACAATAATTAGTAATAGGAATAAAAAAATATAATAAAGAAGAAAAATAAATAAACAGGTGAAATAGACAAAAGATGAAATGAAACAAGTGAAAAATTAACAAGAAAAATAAAAATAAAAAAATAAACAAGAAAAAACCCAAAATAATAATAATAAAAAAGTAAAAAAAAACAAGATAATCAAACAACAAGAAAAAAATGAAACAACAACAAGAAAAAAAATAAATGAAAACAAGTTAAAAAAAAAACCAAAAAATAAAATAAAAAAAATAATAAAAAAAAACCCAGGTAACAGGAATGAATAATGAGACATGGAAGCCAATGAGGAAAGTTTTGACGGAAAGTTCTGAAGGGAAGAAAAAAAAGTACACGACAAGAAAAATACTCAAAACACACACACACACACACACACACACACACACACACACACACACACACACACACACACACACACACACACACGTATAAGTATATTTTCCCAGGAGGCTAAGGAGTGTATGAAGGAGGCAGGTCAATCATCAAGGAGGAGGAGGAGGAGGAGGAGGAGGAGGAGGAGGAGGAGGAGGAGGAGGAGGAGGAAGACTATGATGGGAGGTGATAATCAAGAAAAAAAGAAAATTCCATTAAAACAATTATAGTGTAGATTTGTCAAGGTAGTGGGGGGTTGGGGGGGGTGGGGGGGCCATGACCTAAAAAAAAAGAGGGGGGGAGGGGAAAGTGTGTTAGTTTAAGGGGAAGACAGAAAGGGGGAAACTTTAAAGGGGAAGAGGTGAAAGAAGGGGAGGGGGAAGGGGTGACATAATTAAGAGACAGGGAATGAGAGTGTGTGGTGAGGAGGAGGAGGAGGAAGGAGAGGAGGAGGAGGAGGAAGAAGAGGAGGAGGA
>JAPQNM010000049.1:5023618-5026118 GCA_029783475.1 Metacarcinus magister
GGAGGGGGAGTTTGAAGACGTTGAGATGCTCGGCGATAAGATTGTGTGTGTGTGTGTGTGTGTGTGTGTGTGTGTGTGTGTGTGTGTGTGTGTGTGTGTGTGTGTGTGTGTGTGTGTGTGTGTTAAAGGGCAAAGGTTTATTGTTTTACTTCTATCTTTTTTTTTCTTTCTTTACTTCTTTTTCTTTCTTTCTTTCATTTTTTATTTATTTATTTATTTATTTTTTTTTAGTCCTTCCCGCTTACTTTCTGCTCGTATTTTTTCTGTTTCTGTCTATCTATATTTACTTTTTTCATTCCTGTTTTTGCATCTCTCTCTCTCTCTCTCTCTCTCTCTCTCTCTCTCTCTCTCTCTCTCTCTCTCTCTCTCTCTCTCTCTCTCTCTCCTTGAATGTGATCGGAGGCTCAAGTCCGTATAAAAGGCAAGGAAGGAGAGCAGAAAAAAAACTCTTTATTGATGGAGTTCGTGAGTTTGAAATACTGAGTGATGAGGATGAGGAGGAGGAGGAGGAGGAGGAGGAGGAGGAGGAGGAGGAGGAGGAGGAGGTTATGATTGTGGCTGACAGGATGCAGTATTAGGACAAGTAACATCCTACACAATATAAATAGAAGCTGACAACGGATGTGTCCCAATGTTTTACTTATCTACTCTCTGTACCCGTTGTAAGCAGAGAGGCAGCAGGGATTGACTCGCTTCCCTGGTTTAGACATTTTCGTTTAAGTTATGTCATGTATTTTTTCGGTTCAAGACACTGGTTTTAAGTGGTATTTAGTTGAATGTCAGTTGATTCTAAGTCTATTTGGTTTTCATGATAGCAAGTTGTATTATTTGTATGTATGTTGTATTATCCCTTGCTATTTGTTTTCTCTCGTTTCATCATCATCATTATCATCATTATCAGCCTCTATAATGTAACTGCCCGATAAAGCCTTTATCTAATCTTCTCCACGTCTAAAACCTGTATCATGACCTAGTTCTTCTTATATAATTTCCTTATTCGTTTTCAATTTCAAGACTTCACAAAAATATTCCAGTATATAATATTCCCTTTACTCTCCTGCCGAAATAACGCATCCCATTGGCAGTACAAAAACGTTAAAGCAACACACACACACACACACACACACACACACACATGAGAAACACACACAACTGTTCAGCCTTCAGCCAGCATCACTACATCGTTAGGACGTGTCGCAGAGTTGAAACACACTGCTCTGAACTTCCAAACCAGTACTGTCAGGAATTGTGTGTGTGTAGTGGTGTGATGCAGACTATTTCCAGTCCTGAGGTGGAAGTGTCATCTCTCCTCCCCTTCCTCCCTTCCTGTCACCTCCAAACACACACACACACACACACACACACACACACACACACACACACACACACACACACACACACACACAGGAAGGATGGACTGCTGGCTCCTGTTCCTGCCCCCCCCCCACACACACACACATACACTCATACACACACACAAACAGACAGAGGTCAGAATCTACGATGTTTCTGTGTGTGTGTGTGTGTGTGTGTGTGTGTGTGTGTGTGTGTGTGTGTGTGTGTGTGTGTGTGTGTGTGTGTGTGTGTGTGTGTGTGTGTGTGTGTGTACAGTGCTTCAAGTCAATAAGTGCATTGTGAAAATCATCAAATCAAAAAGAAAAACAAAACGAAACATCAAAATACATATTGACATGCCTGGACACTGGTAGTTTTTCTTCTTCTTCTTTACTGGCAAGTCTATTTATTTATTTATTTATCTTTATATTGACAACGCGGACAAGGTACAACGAGTCCAGTGAAGATCTCTCAAGCAACACAATACTTTGAAGTGTACCTGCAACACAACCTCGGCCTTGTGTTGAAGTACACCTTGAGGACGGGGAATTAATCTCAACTTGTAAACTAATCATGAAAATATACTCTTTTTACACATTATAAACATTTTTCTTATATAGAACAATATTGTTTTTTTTTTGTTTTTTTTTAATAATAATTTTAGTTTATTTGATCAATGTATTTATCAAAGAAGAATTGAAATGTTGCCTTTGAGTGTTTAGATCCTTTCACTCGCCAATGATAAACTCAATTGAATTATTTAGATGACTTTCTGACACAAAAATAATATAGTCATTAGAGTAATAAGCTTTGGTCCTTTCATCACTGTTGACCTGGTTCCTATTTTTTTTTTTTATAAATGTGTATAATTATATATATGTTTTTTACTACACAGAGAATGAAATTACAGTTCCTAATCAGAGATGTTGATTCTTCCAGGAATTACTGTATTCAATAAACGGAGTGAACTAGAAACACATTGCCTGAGGCTCAAGATATGAATAATTCCATGACTTAACTTTTTTTATAATAATAATAATAATAATAATATCATGTACATCATATGGCACAACATTATTACTGTGTTATTAGTGGAATGTTGTTATTTTTGTTATTATTGTTACTAGTATTACTATTATTATTATCATTATTATTATTATTACGT
>JAPQNM010000049.1:5031118-5046118 GCA_029783475.1 Metacarcinus magister
TTTCGTATTCTTTTCTCTCTCTCACTTTTATTCTTCCATGCCTCCTAGTCTTTTCCTCTTCTCTCCCAGCACCCATTACTCCCCTTCCTTCCTCCCATCACCCCCATCACCTCCCATGGCAGACTGGCTTGCTTGCTGGAGTACTGAGGAGTTCTGTACCCTCGCTCGATACCCTCCCTCCCTCTCTCCCGTGCACTCTAGCCTCCAACTCAAGCACAACACCAAACACAGAGTCAGTAAGTCACTCACTCGATCCAAAACAAACAAAACAAACAAGCAAACACAAAAGCAAATGTACATGAAAGCATAATAAAAGTAAACAAACAAACAAACAAACAAACAAACCCTTTTATCCAGAGTCTCACGAGTACAAGATGAGATTCACATATTTATATTCTCTCTCTCTCTCTCTCTCTCTCTCTCTCTCTCTCTCTCTCTCTCTCTCTCTCTCTCTCTCTCTCTCTCTCGTTTCTTTTGTCCGTCAACTTTCAGGAATCCAAAGAACGTTAAGTGTCATTTAGTTCGAGCAGAATGGATCAATGTTTCATCTTTGCTCGAACGAGACGAGATTCAAAACACTTAACTCACTTACTTACCCTCGAGGAGAGAAAGAAAGAGAGAGGGGAGGAGGAGGAGGGAGGAGGAGGAGGAGGGAAAGGAGGATGGAAAGGAGGAGGAGGAGGAGGAGGAGGAGGTGTATATATAACAGACACGTTACAAGGAAGAGAAGAGGGGAAGGGAAGAAAGAATGGAGGTTAGGGGAGGAAGGAGAGGAGGAGAGACATGTAACAAAGATGGAGGAGAGGAAGGGTAGGAATGAAAGAAAGAAAGAAAGAAAGAAAGAAAAAAAAAGAAAAAAAGAAAGAAGGTTTATAGCAGGTAGGAGGAAAAGTCAGGTAGGGTAGGAAGAGGAGGAGGGAAGAGATAAGTCAGGAAGGAAGGAAAGAAGGAAGGAAGGAAGGAAGGAAGGAAGGATTTCATAGAAGGAAAATAGGAAGGAAGGAAGAAAGGAAAGAAGGCATATACATTGAGAAGGAAGGAAGATAGGAGAAAAGAAATCACAAATGAAGAAAGGATAGGATGGAAGGAAGGAAGGAAGGAAGGAAGGAAGGAAGGAAGGAAGGAAGGAAGGAAGGAAGAAGGAGTATAGAGATAAGAGGCACTGGTAAGAGAAGGAAGTGAAGTAGGCAAGGAGGGAAGAAAGGAGGATAGAAAGGAAGATAAAAAAGAAACAGGAAGGAAGCGACGGAAAGATACGAGAGAGAGAGAGAGAGAGAGAGAGAGAGAGAGAGAGAGAGAGAGAGAGAGAGAGAGAGAGAGAGAGAGAGAGAGAGAGAGAGAGAGAGAGAGAGAGAGAGAGAGAGAGAAGGAGAGAGAGAACAAAGGCGAACAAAGAGATAGACTGATAGCTGATAAATGGAGCTGCACACACACACACACACACACACACACACACACACACACACACACACACACACACACACACAATAACACTCATATAATACATACAGATAATTATATAATCGGAAAACAACACTATTACAATTTCTCACTACCACCACCACCACCACTACAACAACAACAACAACAACAACAACAATAATGGGAAGCTAAAGTGTATGTGTTCCAGCAATACTATGTTCCAGGGAATCGAAACCTGGAACATATGTTTAAGGGAGCAGATTATTTATAGATTACTTAGAGATTCCCATTACACCACCACCACCACCACTACCATTACCACCACCACCACCACCACCATTACCACCACTACCATTAGGAGAAGTAGAAGTAATTACAGTGAACTTATGATAATCGGTAATAGATAGAGAATGATGAAGATAAAAATAGATATATAGATAAAATGATAAGGATAGTAATACAGGAACTTTAACCTTCTAGTATCGTGTTTCTCGTTCTTAACATTATCTATTTACATATCGACATCTGTCTGTGTTTTACATTATTTTTGTTTTCTTCTGTCTATGCGTTACTTCTTCCAATTATTGTTATTTTTACTTATTCATCTCTTCTTGATCAGTACCTTGCTTCTTGGAATCAACCAACACACACACACTGCTTTAATCTCCTGGGCCATAATTCTGGGTCTTTATCTCAAGCTGATAGCGTGGCTGTCTGGCTTCCTTCCCGGGCGCCGACTAGTAGTCCGTTATCAGGGAAGTTCTCGGACAATTAGAGGAACGAAAATAAGAAAAAAAACCAATCACCTTACTATAAATTTCTTTCATACATACTTACAAACATACAAGCAGAAACACACAAATACCTTATAATCCAAAGTGGGCGGCGTTCCCTCGGTGGATGTTCTGGTAGGGTGGTGGGGGCGCCGCGCCACACACACATGACAGGAGCGTGGAGAGATCCAGAACCCCCGCACTCTGCCCCCCGCCAGTCCCTGCCAAGACAAGGATGGGCAAGGGGCATAATGGCTACAGACTCCACGCCCCTGCCAGGCTGTGACACAACGACCCTTGTAGTTGTAGTAGTAGTAGTAGTCTAATGGCGGCAGCTGTGATATAAGAACAATCACATTAATACCACAATCAGAGAGAGGGGGGGGAGCAGTATATATATATATATATATATATATATATATATATATATATATATATATATATATATATATATATATATATATACGTATATATATATATATATATATATATATATATATATATATATATATATATATATATCCTGCAATGCTCCACTAATTGTTCTCTAAACCAAGTAAATAAAATAACAAATAAAAGTGTAATAATGTAAATAATTACCGATAAATTGTCGTCATGGAGTCTTTTCCATAATGACACAATGTGGTCACCTTATCTTGCTTCCATTATTACGGTAATTCATTATTCACAACACATATTCTACACTCAATCTAATCACTAATTACTCGGGATTATAATGGCGGTGTTAACCAATTCAGTTCTTGCGGCACACCGTATTTTCCCGAAAGCTATTAGAAATATTGGAAATATCATTGCAGCATCTGATACACCTAATTAAACTGTACAACTGTCATTTTCAATATTTGTTTTATGACTAATAATTACGCAGTAAAATGAAACTTAATATTTATATAAAAACATGACTTTCCTCCTCATTTTCCCGAAAGCTATTAGAGATATTGGAAATATCATTGCAGCATCTGATACACCTAATTCAACTGTACAACTGTCATTATGAATATTTGTTCTATGACTAATAATTACGCAGTAAAATGAAACTTAATATTTATATAAAAACATGACATTCCTCCTCATTTTCCCGAAAGCTATTAGAGATATTGGAAATATCATTGCAGCATCTGATACACCTACTTAAATTGTAAGACTGATATTATGAATATTTGTTCTATGACTAATAATTACGCAGTAAAATTAAACTTAATATTTATTTAAAAACATGACTTTCCTCCTCATTTTCTCGAAAGCTATTAGAGATATTGGAAATATCATTGCAGAGTCTGATACACCTAATTAAACTTTACAACTGATATTATGAATATTTGTTCTATGGCTAATAATTACGCAGTAAAATGAAACTTAATATTTATATAAAAACATGACTTTCCTCCTAATTTTCTCGAAAGCTATTAGAGATATTGGAAATATCATTGCAGCATCTAATACACCTAATTAAACTGTACAACTGTCATTATGAATATTTGTTCTATGACTAATAATTACGCAGTAAAATGAAACTTAATTTTTATATAAAAACATGAATTTCCCCCTCATTTTCTCGAAAGCTATTAGAGATATTGGAAATATCATTGCAGCATCTGATACACCTAATTAAACTGTACAACTCTCATTATGAATATTTATTCTATGAATAATAATTACGCAGTAAAATGAAACTTAATATTTATATAAAAACATGATTTTCCTCCTCATTTTCTCGAAAGCTATTAGAGATATTGAAAATATCACTGCAGCATCTGATAGACCTAATTAAACTGTAAAACTGACATTATAAATATTTGTTCTATGACTAATAATTACGCAGTAAAATGAAACTATATATTTATATAAAAACATGACATTCCTCCTCATTTTCTCGAAAGCTATTAGAGATATTTAAAATATCATTGCAGAATCTGATAGACCTGATTAAAATCTACTACTGTCATTATGAATATTTTCACTAGTACTAATAAATACTGAATTTTACATTTTTTTAAATTACTTTCTTCCTCGTTTTCTCGAAAGCTATTAGAGATATTGGAAATATCATTGCAGCATCTGATACACCTAATTACACTATAAAACTGATATTATGAATATTTGTTCTATGACTAATAATTACGCAGAAAAATAAAACCGTATTTTTATATAAAAACATGACTTTCCTCGTCATTTTCTTGTAAGCTATTAGAAACATTGGAAATATAATTGCAGCATCTGATAGACCTAATTAAACTGTACAACTGATATTATAAATATTTGTTCTATGACTAATAATTACACAGTAAAATTAAACTTAATATTTATTTAAAAACATGACTTTCCTCCTCATTTTCTCGAAAGCTATTAGAGATATTGAAAATATCATTACAGCATCTGATACACCTAATTAAACTGTACAACTGTCATTATGAATATTTGTTTCATGACTAATAATTACGCAGTAAAATGAAACTTAATATTTTTATATAAACATAACTTTTCTCCTCATTTCCTCGAAAGCTATTAGAGATATTGGAAATATCATTGCAGCATCTGATACAGCTAATTAAACTGTACAATTCTCATTATTGATATTTGTTCTATGACTAATAATTACGAAGTAAAATTAAACTTAATATTTTTATAAAAACCTGAATTTCTTCCTCATTTTCTCGAAATCTATTAGAGATATTGGAAATATCATTGCAGCATCTGATAGACCTAATTAAAATCTACTACTGTCATTATGAATATTTTCACTAGTACTAATAAATACTGAATTTTACTTTTTTTTAAATTACTTTCTTCCTCGTTTTCTCGAAAGCTATTAGAGATATTGGAAATATCATTGCATCATCTGATACACCTAATTCAACTGTACAACTGATATCATGAATATTTGTTCTATGACTAATAATTACGCAGTAAAATAAAACCGTATTTTTATATAATAACATGAATTTCCTCGTGATTTTCTTGAAAGCTATTCGAGATATTCGAAATATAATTGCAGCATCTGATAGACCTAACTAAACTGTACAACTGATATTATTAATATTTGTTCTATGACTAATAATTACGCAGTAAAATGAAACTTAATATTTTTATAAAAACCTGAATTTCCTCCTCATTTTCTCGAAATCTATTAGAGAGATTGGAAATATCATTGCAGCATCTGATAAACCTAATTAAACTGTAAAACTGAAATTATGAATATTTGTTCTATGACTAATAATTACGCAGTAAAATGAAACTTAATATTTATATAAAAACATGACTTTCCTCCTCATTTTCCCAAAAGCTATTAGAAATATTGGAAATATGAATGCAGCATCTGATACACCTAATTAAACTGTACAACTGTAATTATGAATATTTGTTTTATGACTAATAATTACGCAGTAAAATGAAACTTAATATTTATATAAAAACATGACTTTCCTCCTCATTTTCCCGAAAGCTATTAGATATATTGGAAATATCATTGCAGCATCTGATACACCTAATTAAATTGTACAACTTTCATTATGAATATTTGTTGTTTGACTAATAATTACGCAGTAAAATGAAACTTAATATTTATATAAAAACATGATTTTCCTCCTCATTTTCTCGAAAGCTATTAGAGATATTGGAAATATCATTGCAGCATCTGATAGACCTAAATAAAATCTACTACTGTCATTATGAATATTTTCACTAGTACTAATAAATACTGAATTTTACTTTTTTTTAAATTACTTTCTTCCTCGTTTTCTCGAAAGCTATTAGAGATATTGGAAATATCATTGCATCATCTGATACACCTAATTCAACTGTACAACTGATATTATGAATATTTGTTCTATGACTAATAATTACGCAGTAAAATAAAACCGTATTTTTATATAATAACATGAATTTCCTCGTCATTTTCTTGAAAGCTATTAGAGATATTCGAAATATAATTGCAGCATCTGATAGACCTAACTAAACTGTACAACTGATATTATGAATATTTGTTCTATGACTAATAATTACGCAGTACAATGAAACTTAATATTTTTATAAAAACCTGAATTTCCTCCTCATTTTCTCGAAATTTATTAGAGATATTGGAAATATCATTGCAGCATCTGATAAACCTAATTAAACTGTAAAACTGAAATTATGAATATTTGTTCTATGACTAATAACTACGCAGTAAAATGAAACTTAATATTTATATAAAAACATGACTTTCCTCCTCATTTTCCCAAAAGCTATTAGAAATATTGGAAGTATCAATGCAGCATCTGATACACCTAATTAAACTGTACAACTGTAATTATGAATATTTGTTTTATGACTAATAATTACGCAGTAAAATGAAACTTAATATTTATATAAAAACATGACTTTCCTCCTCATTTTCCCGAAAGCTATTAGAGATATTGGAAATATCATTGCAGCATCTGATACACCTAATTAAATTGTACAACTCTCATTATGAATATTTGTTGTATGACTAATAATTACGCAGTAAAATGAAACTTAATATTTATATAAAAACATGATTTTCCTCCTCATTTTCTCGAAAGCTATTAGAGATATTGGAAATATCATTGCAGCATCTGATAGACCTAATTAAAATCTACTACTGTCATTATGAATATTTTCACTAGTACTAATAAATACTGAATTTTACTTTTTTTTAAATTACTTTCTTCCTCGTTTTCTCGAAAGCTATTAGAGATATTGGAAATATCATTGCATCATCTGATACACCTAATTCAACTGTACAACTGATATTATGAATATTTGTTCTATGACTAATAATTACGCAGTAAAATAAAACCGTATTTTTATATAATAACATGAATTTCCTCGTCATTTTCTTGAAAGCTATTAGAGATATTCGAAATATAATTGCAGCATCTGATAGACCTAACTAAACTGTACAACTGATATTATGAATATTTGTTCTATGACTAATAATTACGCAGTAAAATGAAACTTAATATTTTTATAAAAACCTGAATTTTCTCCTCATTTACTCGAAATCTATTAGAGATATTGGAAATATCATTGCAGTATCTGATAAACCTAATTAAACTGTAAAACTGAAATTATGAATATTTGTTCTATGACTAATAATTACGCAGTAAAATGAAACTTAATATTTATATAAAAACATGACTTTCCTCCTCATTTTCCCAAAAGCTATTAGAAATATTGGAAATATCATTGCAGCATCTGATACACCTAATTAAACTGTACAACTGTCATTATGAATATTTGTTTTATGACTAATAATTACGCAGTAAAATGAAACTTAATATTTATATAAAAACATGACTTTCCTCCTCATTTTCCCGAAAGCTATTAGAGATATTGGAAATATCATTGCAGCATCTGATACACCTAATTAAATTGTACAACTCTCATTATGAATATTTGTTGTATGACTAATAATTACGCAGTAAAATGAAACTTAATATTTATATAAAAACATGATTTTCCTCCTCATTTTCTCGAAAGCTATTAGAGATATTGGAAATATCATTGCAGCATCTGATAGACCTAATTAAAATCTACTACTGTCATTATGAATATTTTCACTAGTACTAATAAATACTGAATTTTACTTTTTTTTAAATTACTTTCTTCCTCGTTTTCTCGAAAGCTATTAGAGATATTGGAAATATCATTGCATCATCTGATACACGTAATTCAAACTGTACAACTGATATTATGAATATTTGTTCTATGACTAATAATTACGCAGTAAAATAAAACCGTATTTTTATATAATAACATGAATTTCCTCGTCATTTTCTTGAAAGCTATTAGAGATATTCGAAATATAATTGCAGCATCTGATAGACCTAACTAAACTGTACAACTGATATTATGAATATTTGTTCTATGACTAATAATTACGCAGTAAAATGAAACTTAATATTTTATAAAAACCTGAATTTCCTCCTCATTTACTCGAAATCTATTAGAGATATTGGAAATATCATTGCAGCATCTGATAAACCTAATTAAACTGTAAAACTGAAATTATGAATATTTGTTCTATGACTAATAATTACGCAGTAAAATGAAACTTAATATTTATATAAAAACATGACTTTCCTCCTCATTTTCCCGAAAGCTATTAGAGATATTGGAAATATCATTGCAGCATCTGATACACCTAATTAAATTGTACAACTCTCATTATGAATATTTGTTGTATGACTAATAATTACGCAGTAAAATGAAACTTAATATTTATATAAAAACATGATTTTCCTCCTCATTTTCTCGAAAGCTATTAGAGATATTGGAAATATCATTGCAGCATCTGATAGACCTAATTAAAATCTACTACTGTCATTATGAATATTTTCACTAGTACTAATAAATACTGAATTTTACTTTTTTTTAAATTACTTTCTTCCTCGTTTTCTCGAAAGCTATTAGAGATATTGGAAATATCATTGCATCATCTGATACACGTAATTCAACTGTACAACTGATATTATGAATATTTGTTCTATGACTAATAATTACGCAGTAAAATAAAACCGTATTTTTATATAATAACATGAATTTCCTCGTCATTTTCTTGAAAGCTATTAGAGATATTCGAAATATAATTGCAGCATCTGATAGACCTAACTAAACTGTACAACTGATATTATGAATATTTGTTCTATGACTAATAATTACGCAGTAAAATGAAACTTAATATTTTTATAAAAACCTGAATTTTCTCCTCATTTACTCGAAATCTATTAAAGATATTGGAAATATCATTGCAGTATCTGATAAACCTAATTAAACTGTAAAACTGAAATTATGAATATTTGTTCTATGACTAATAATTACGCAGTACAATGAAACTTAATATTTTTATAAAAACCTGAATTTCCTCCTCATTTTCTCGAAATTTATTAGAGATATTGGAAATATCATTGCAGCATCTGATAAACCTAATTAAACTGTAAAACTGAAATTATGAATATTTGTTCTATGACTAATAACTACGCAGTAAAATGAAACTTAATATTTATATAAAAACATGACTTTCCTCCTAATTTTCCCAAAAGCTATTAGAAATATTGGAAGTATCAATGCAGCATCTGATACACCTAATTAAACTGTACAACTGTAATTATGAATATTTGTTTTATGACTAATAATTACGCAGTAAAATGAAACTTAATATTTATATAAAAACATGACTTTCCTCCTCATTTTCCCGAAAGCTATTAGAGATATTGGAAATATCATTGCAGCATCTGATACACCTAATTAAATTGTACAACTCTCATTATGAATATTTGTTGTATGACTAATAATTACGCAGTAAAATGAAACTTAATATTTATATAAAAACATGATTTTCCTCCTCATTTTCTCGAAAGCTATTAGAGATATTGGAAATATCGTTGCAGCATCTGATAGACCTAATTAAAATCTACTACTGTCATTATGAATATTTTCACTAGTACTAATAAATACTGAATTTTACTTTTTTTTAAATTACTTTCTTCCTCGTTTTCTCGAAAGCTATTAGAGATATTGGAAATATCATTGCATCATCTGATACACGTAATTCAACTGTACAACTGATATTATGAATATTTGTTCTATGACTAATAATTACGCAGTAAAATAAAACCGTATTTTTATATATTAACATGAATTTCCTCGTCATTTTCTTGAAAGCTATTAGAGATATTCGAAATATAATTGCAGCATCTGATAGACCTAACTAAACTGTACAACTGATATTATGAATATTTGTTCTATGACTAATAATTACGCAGTAAAATGAAACTTAATATTTTTATAAAAACCTGAATTTCCTCCTCATTTTCTCGAAATCTATTAGAGATATTGGAAATATCATTGCAGCATCTGATACACCTAATTAAACTGTAAAACTGAAATTATGAACATTTGTTCTATGACTAATAATTACGCAGTAAAATGAAACTTAATATATATATAAAAACATGACTTTCCTCCTCATTTACCCAAAAGCTATTAGAAATATTGGAAATATGAATGCAGCATCTGATACACCTAATTAAACTGTACAACTGTAATTATGAATATTTGTTTTATGACTAATAATTACGCAGTAAAATGAAACTTAATATTTATATAAAAACATGACTTTCCTCCTCATTTTCCCGAAAGCTATTAGAGATATTGGAAATATCATTGCAGCATCTGATACACCTAATTAAATTGTACAACTCTCATTATGAATATTTGTTGTATGACTAATAATTACGCAGTAAAATGAAACTTAATATTTATATAAAAACATGATTTTCCTCCTCATTTTCTCGAAAGCTATTAGAGATATTGGAAATATCATTGCAGCATCTGATAGACCTAATTAAAATCTACTACTGTCATTATGAATATTTTCACTAGTACTAATAAATACTGAATTTTACTTTTTTTTAAATTACTTTCTTCCTCGTTTTCTCGAAAGCTATTAGAGATATTGGAAATATCATTGCATCATCTGATACACGTAATTCAACTGTACAACTGATATTATGAATATTTGTTCTATGACTAATAATTACGCAGTAAAATAAAACCGTATTTTTATATAATAACATGAATTTCCTCGTCATTTTCTTGAAAGCTATTAGAGATATTCGAAATATAATTGCAGCATCTGATAGACCTAACTAAACTGTACAACTGATATTATGAATATTTGTTCTATGACTAATAATTACGCAGTAAAATGAAACTTAATATTTTTATAAAAACCTGAATTTTCTCCTCATTTACTCGAAATCTATTAAAGATATTGGAAATATCATTGCAGTATCTGATAAACCTAATTAAACTGTAAAACTGAAATTTTGAATATTTGTTCTATGACTAATAATTACGCAGTAAAATGAAACTTAATATTTATATAAAAACATGACTTTCCTCCTCATTTTCCCAAAAGCTATTAGAAATATTGGAAATATCAATGCAGCATCTGATACACCTAATTAAACTGTACAACTGTAATTATGAATATTTGTTTTATGACTAATAATTACGCAGTAAAATGAAACTTAATATTTATATAAAAACATGACTTTCCTCCTCATTTTCCCGAAAGCTATTAGAGATATTGGAAATATCATTGCAGCATCTGATACACCTAATTAAATTGTATAACTCTCATTATGAATATTTGTTGTATGACTAATAATTACGCAGTAAAATGAAACTTAATATTTATATAAAAACATGATTTTCCTCCTCATTTTCTCGAAAGCTATTAGAGATATTGGAAATATCATTGCAGCATCTGATAGACCTAATTAAAATCTACTACTGTCATTATGAATATTTTCACTAGTACTAATAAATACTGAATTTTACTTTTTTTTAAATTACTTTCTTCCTCGTTTTCTCGAAAGCTATTAGAGATATTGGAAATATCATTGCATCATCTGATACACGTAATTCAACTGTACAACTGATATTATGAATATTTGTTCTATGACTAATAATTACGCAGTAAAATAAAACCGTATTTTTATATAATAACATGAATTTCCTCGTCATTTTCTTGAAAGCTATTAGAGATATTCGAAATATAATTGCAGCATCTGATAGACCTAACTAAACTGTACAACTGATATTATGAATATTTGTTCTATGACTAATAATTACGCAGTAAAATGAAACTTAATATTTTTATAAAAACCTGAATTTCCTCCTCATTTTCTCGAAATCTATTAGAGATATTGGAAATATCATTGCAGCATCTGATAAACCTAATTAAACTGTAAAACTGAAATTATGAACATTTGTTCTATGACTAATAATTACGCAGTAAAATGAAACTTAATATATATATAAAAACATGACTTTCCTCCTCATTTTCCCAAAAGCTATTAGAAATATTGGAAATATGAATGCAGCATCTGATACACCTAATTAAACTGTACAACTGTAATTATGAATATTTGTTTTATGACTAATAATTACGCAGTAAAATGAAACTTAATATTTATATAAAAACATGACTTTCCTCCTCATTTTCCCGAAAGCTATTAGAGATATTGGAAATATCATTGCAGCATCTGATACACCTAATTAAATTGTACAACTCTCATTATGAATATTTGTTGTATGACTAATAATTACGCAGTAAAATGAAACTTAATATTTATATAAAAACATGATTTTCCTCCTCATTTTCTCGAAAGCTATTAGAGATATTGGAAATATCATTGCAGCATCTGATAGACCTAATTAAAATCTACTACTGTCATTATGAATATTTTCACTAGTACTAATAAATACTGAATTTTACTTTTTTTTAAATTACTTTCTTCCTCGTTTTCTCGAAAGCTATTAGAGATATTGGAAATATCATTGCATCATCTGATACACCTAATTCAACTGTACAACTGATATTATGAATATTTGTTCTATTACTAATAATTATGCAGTAAAATAAAACCGTATTTTTACATAATAACATGAATTTCTTCGTCATTTTCTTGAAAGCTATTAGAGATATTCGAAATATAATTGCAGCATCTGATAAACCTAACTAAATTGTACAACTGATATTATGAATATTTGTTCTATGATTAATAATTACGCAGTAAAATGAAACTTAATATTTATTTAAAAGCATGACTTTCCTCCTCATTTTCTCGAAAGCTATTATTGATATTGGAAATATAATTGCAGCATCTGATAGACCTAATTAAACTGTACAACTGATAGTATGAATATTTGTTCTATGACTAATAATTACGCAGTAAAATGAAACTTAATATTTATTTAAAAACATGACTTTCCTCCTCATTTTCTCGAAAGCTATTAGAGATATTGGAAATATATTTGCAGCAGCTGATACACCTAATTAAACTGTATAACTGATATTATGAATATTTTTTCTATGACTAATAATTACGCAGTAAAATGAAACTTAATATATATTTAAAAACATGAATTTCCTCCTTATGTTCCCGAAAGCTATTAAAGATATTGGAAATATCATTGCAGCATCTGATACACCTAATTAAACTGTACAACTGTCATTATGAATATTTGTTCTGACTAACAATTACGCAGTAAAATTAAACTTAATATTTATTTAAAAACATTACTTTCCTCCTCATTTTCTCGAAAGCTATTAGAGATATTGGAAATATCATTGCAGCATCTGATACACCTAATTAAACTGTAAAACTGAAATTATGAATATTTGTTCTATGACTAATAATTACGCAGTAAAATGAAACTTTATATTTATATAAAAACATGACTTTCCTCGTCATTTTCTCGAAAGCTATTAGACATATTGGAAATATAATTGCAGCATCTGATAGACCTAATTAAACTGTACAACTGATAGTATGAATATCTGTTCTATGACTAATAATTACGCAGTAAAATGAAACTTAATATTTATTTAAAAACATGACTTTACTCCTCATTTTCTCGAAAGCTATTAGAAATATTGGAAATATCATTGCAGCATCTGATACACCTAATTAAACTGTACAACTGTAATTATAAATATTTGTTCTATGACTAATAATTACGCAGTAAAATTAAACTTAATATTTATATAAAAACATGACTTTCCTCCTCATTTTTTTTTTCTCTCTCTCTCTCTCTCTCTCTCTCTCTATATATATATATATATATATATATATATATATATATATATATATATATGTATATATATATATATATATATATATATATATATATATATATATATGTATGTATATATATATATATATATATATATAAATGTATATATATATATATATATATATATAAATATGTATATATATATATATATATATATATATATATATATATGTATATATATATATATATATATATATATATATAAATATATATATATATATATATATATATATATATATATATATAAATATATATATATATATATATATATATATATATATATATGTATATATATATATATATATATATATATATAAATATATATATATATATATATATATATATATATAAATATATATATATATATATATATATATATATATATATATATATGGTGAGGTGGGTGGTGTATCATACGTCTGGCAACGCGCTTCCCTCGTATCATGGCTTTGAAATCGTTTTGTATTCAACTTCAATGCTGTATAACTTATGTAACTTAAGACTAAACGATGTGTTGATGCTACTGTTCAAATCGGATAAATCAGGAGAAATTTACTATCCTAAGCATATTATTCAATGTATAGATTGAAAAATCATAAATTATTAGGTCACAGGCGATACACGAAACTTTTTTCATTATCACGGTCAATGGGTTAATAAATATGTAAATGTGGACTGTACGTGGATGACAGTACCGTTGGCGTCCCAGTCCACACCAGGTCCCCGGACTTCTCCTCTCTCCAAGCCACCCTTGACAGCCTACAGACGAAGACGGAGGTGAACAAAGTGTCCATCAACCACACCATGACCGTGGTGATGCACTTTTGCACCTCCTCACCAGCAGTGCCCCCTCCCCAGCTATCCGTTGGCTCCCACCCCCTCCAAGTATTGCAGTCAACTCGGCTACTTGGCATCACCTTGGACGACCAACTCAACTGGAAGCAGCATGTTACTAATACCATCAGATCAGCCTCCTACAAAATCTACATACTACGAAGGCTCAAATCCCTAGGAACACCGGCCGATGAGCTAAAGGGAGTTTACATTTCCTTTATTTTACCTAAGCTCATGTATGCCTCCCCAGCCTGGTCCTCATCTCTGAACCTAACACAACGCCACCAGCTTGAGAAGGTTC
>JAPQNM010000049.1:5051118-5066118 GCA_029783475.1 Metacarcinus magister
CCTGATCACATTTTTTTCATACATCTGGAACTAGTGGATGAGATGAGATGTTAAGGATAGAAGAAGATCAGTTCCTTAATTTGTGTGGATAATAAAGTTACTACATCAAAGGTTACAGGAATCGATTTGAACAGATAAAAACACGATCTCAACTTTCCACACACACACACACACACACGTCTTTCTCCTGTCCTACCCCTGTCACATACCCAACACGGAGAACTTAAATATAGCCAACACATCACAAACTAATCATTGTGTTACTATGAAAAACAAAAAATATATATACATACTTGTTTATTAACTTTGACAAACGCGATCACAATTTATCATGAAAATAAGACAACTAATAAAAAATCTATATACTAGCCATTTCAAGATTTAGTATGACACATTATTACTTCTATTTATTCCCTTCCGTGATGCATACCATTACATAACTCACAACACAAACAAACACTTCACCGGTTACCTAGCACCCAAGGAACAATAACATATTTCATCCTAGAGAGCACGAGATAACTGCACACGACTATACACAGCAATCTATATATAACGTGCATTGTTAGCAGGTAATGATATGTATGCAATACCATCATACAAATACTGAAGACTATACTGTAGGAATATATATGTATAGGCAATGTAAACTGTATTGATAACTTTAAAATACTGTTTTTTAGTGAGGTTTAAATCAATATTTCAATTAGAAAAAGAAATATTGCTGTTTGAAAATAGTAAAAAGAAAATAGTGATGTTGACTAACTTCAGACTATCACTCCAGCCAAGGAACGAGGTACTCAAGTTGTCAGTCAGACTTTGAGTGTGAATAATTCCGAGTTAAGAGTCCTAAGTTTTAAAGACCTCCACGTTTAGGCTCAAGTCATGTTACGTTACGTTACGTTACGTCTTGTTACATAATCACACTCCCTTTACTTCCCTCTTCTAAAAAATAAACTTAGACAAAACATGACAATCCCTTAGAACCAGTGTGTATGTATGTATGTATGTATATGTTTAAATGCCAACATACATCAAATCCAGATAAAAAAAAATACCATTGCAGCATTGACTAATAAAGAAAACAGAAGCGTAATTGCCAGCTTCATAGTAATTAAAAGTAAATGATGAATACATGTGGGGCAGCGAATCCACCTTAATTAATTCAACACATCTGTAGGTCACTCAGCACACCTTTACACGTGAGGGATGGGGTGATGGGGTGACGGGGTGACAGGGGGCGGGGGGAGGTAGGTGTAAGGAGATGATTCACGGTAGAATAACTGAGTGTTGATTGAATAAGTAGATTATGATAAATGGTCTGTGTGTGTGTGTGTGTGTGTGTGTGTGTGTGTGTGTGTGTGTGTGTGTGTGTGTGTGTGTGTCAGTTACTCAGTTATTTCATGGTCTCTTTATTTTTACCTTCATGTCCTTCATTCGTTACTTTCCCAACACACACACACACACACACACACACACACACACACACACACACACACACACATAAAAAAAAACATACACAAACAAACACTCAACTGGTACACACAAGCTTGCTGATAAAGACGGATAAAAATTAACTTAATCAAGACCACGACCACGACCACCACCACCACCACCACCACCATCACCACCACAACATCAACAACAACAAGTCACGGTGTTATTCCCTTCAATATATGCGTCACAGATCAATAACATCCGCGGGCCACTTTCTGGTTATTCATTACTTATTCACGAGTCATTCATTCGCTCGATAAGTGCCTCATGAAACCCTGCGAGGTGTTCAATATTGATGATGATGATGATGATGATGATGATGATGATGATGATGATGATGATGGTGGTGGTAATAATAATGGTAATGGTAATAACAATAATAATAAAAAATCAATTATTCATTCACAGGTTATGGTATGCATCCTGAACATTATTATTAAATACATAATTATACAACATTAATGAGAACCAATGAAAAAAATAATAATAAAATCTCTATATGACATACCCCCAAAAAAAAATATATAAATGTGTATATTTTTTACCACTAAAAATAAAAATAAAAATCTGATCAGCGATATTTATAACTTGCCATTAGGAAATTATTTATCAAAAGAAAGATGAAAAAAAATTAAATAAAACCATTCGATGATATAAAAAAAGAAAGAAACTACATTAAATAAACGAAAAAATATATAATAAAAATCTGAATTCATCATATTGTAACTAATCTTGCAGTCTATTATAATGATTTTTCCACTACTACTTCTACTACTCCTACTCCTACTACTATTACTATTATTACTTTTACTACTACTACTATTACTACTGTGTTGGCAAATCATTATACCCAATGCTATTTACCATCACCATCACTCACCATCACCATCACCATCATCACCATCATCATCATCATTATCACCACCCATCACCGTTCACCACAACCAATCACCACCAATCATGCCTAAGTGCCACTCATTACTCCCCATCACCACCCACATAGCGATATAAGGGTACAATGAGTAGAAATGAGTACGTATATGTAGTAGCAGTAGTCATAGTAGTAGTAGTAGTAGTAGTAGTAGTAGTAGTAGTAGTAGTAGTAGTAATAATAATAATAATAATGAAGGTACACTCATTTATTCATAACATGTAATGACCTTCTAATATCTTTTTTTTCATAAATCATCTATGTATTTATTCATTTATTTATATGAACAAAGTGAAGTGCTCAGTTGCATAAATAAGATAATGAACTTTATATATTTTTGTTCAATGTAATGCAAGGTTAAATGTGTGTGTGTGTGTGTGTGTGTGTGTGTGTGTGTGTGTGTGTGTGTGTGTGTGTGTGTGTGTGTGTGTGTGTGTGTGTGTGTGGATCGCTGATTACACATATAGGAAATCAAGGAAAACCAAATCTCCTGATCATTAAAAACTATTATAGAATCACCAGATCAAGTAGGTAATGATGATAAGGTGATAACGATAACCTGTAAAGAGGCTACAGGTTATCAGGTCCTTGTCGCGCGCCTTCACCTTCATCGTTACTATCCACAATTACGTTTCTCATAACCACAAGTATTCGATTAACAAAAACTCTTGCTTTTGCATAGCTACCCACAAGTTTATCTCAGTTTTCTATATAGCACTACTACAGAAAATGAAACTAGTTTAATCTATAACTACTACTAATGTTCCTGCTTCCTCCCTCCCTACCTCTTGGCCTTCCACCACACCTTCCTCCTCCAACTGTCTATTCCATCCAATATCAATAACTCCCTTCTAGTCTCCTTGTCCTCATCAACCATTCAGGTAACTTTCGCGTCTTCATCATTTTTCTCCTCTTCTTCTCCCGTAGGCAATCATGGACACTGAGTTGGCTACGATCACCAAAGGGCCGATGGCAATGCAGCCTGAGCCAGGCAGAAAGGATCCGGCCTTGCAGGGGGTGTGGGGGCGGAGGACCGGCATGGAGAAGGTGTTGATGGGGGTGTGTGGTGTGGCCCTGCTGGCCTGCGTGGCACTTGTAGGCGTTGTAGCCACCACATCCACCTCCTCCTCCTCCTCCTCCTCCACCCCTATCTCCTCGTTCTCGGTCACAGAGGAGGAGCAGATGCCACAGTAAGTAAAGGCTTCACACCCCCACCCCCCCCACCCACACCTACACCCCCCCCCCACACACACACACACACACTGAACGGCATCCTTCTCTCCAGGGCACAGCCACTCGTTCTCGTCCAAGAGACCAAGGCCGCCGCTCCTGTGCCGGTGCCGGTGCAGGTTGCCACGCGACCCATCAAGGCCTCACGCCTGCCGGTACTCAAGGGGTCCTCGCAGGCAGAAAAGGAAGTTGAAGTATGCAACACCGTTGAGTGCACGTTGGCCGCCGCCAGTCTCATCCAGGCCATGGACACCTCCGTTGACCCCTGCCAAAACTTCTACAAGTTTGCGTGTGGCGGCTGGATAGACGCCAACCCGGTGCCTGACGACTCTTCACGCTGGGCCCAGTTTGACGTGCTGGACCGCGAGCTGACCCATGCACTGAGCACCATCCTGTCCGAGCCGATCACCGGGGAGGAGGCGCATCCCATCCTGAAGGCCAAGACCTTCTACGAGGGCTGCTTAGACGAGGCGCGGCTGGAGGAGATGGGTCTGAAGCCACTCACAGACTTCTTAGACCAATTCGGCGGCTGGGCCATGACCATCAACGACTGGAACGAGACTTCACTTGACTGGCAGACCGCGATGGCCGAGGCAAAGGTCAAAGTCGGAGCGGATTACTTGTCGAGTGTGTGGGTGTTCGCTGACCAGAGGGACACCTTCAACACGGCCATCTACTTGGATCAAACGTCCCTGGGGCTGCCCCGCTCCGTGCTTGTAAAGCCGGAAAACTACGAGGAACGCATCGCCGCCTACAAGACCTACATCACCACCACCGCCCAGCTGATCGCTGAGGCTCTGAGCCAAACCGTCGACGCCGCCCAGATGGAAAAAGACGTGGAAGACTTATTAACCTTCGAAAAGATGCTTGCGGAAATCACCTCGCCTGCTGAGGATCGGCGGGACATCGATCACATGTACAACCCCATGACGGTGGAGGAGCTGAGCAGCCAAAGCAGCCTGGAATGGCTGCCCATCCTGTCCACCATGTTCTCCCCGGCCGGCATCACGGTGGACAGCAACACCCGCGTCATCCTGCAGGAGCCGGCCTACATCAGCAACATGACAAAACTGATGCAGGAGTCCAGTCCACGAACCATCTCCAACTACATGATGTGGCGGCACGTCAAGTCCCTGGGAGACTCCACTAACCAGGCCATGCGGGAAGCCTCCTTCCAGTACTCCATGGTGGCTACCGGAGTGTCTGCCGCGGAGCCGCGAACCACCGAGTGTGCGAACACTGCCAACGCATTCCTGGGCATTGCACTCGGAACCGAATACGTAAAGACCTACTTCCCGCAGCAGGCCAAGGACGAGGCCAACGAGATGGTGGAGGACCTGCGCGAGGCCTTCAAGGTCCTGCTGCAGGTCAACGACTGGATGGACGCCGAGACCAAACCCAAGGCAGTGGAGAAGGCTGACGCCATCAGCAAGTTCATCGGTTATCCGGACTGGTACGGTAATGAAACCGCACTTGAACTCTACTTCCTGAGCCTCGGGAACATGGACAAGATGACACACTTCGCCAACGTGCTCGCCATCGAGTGAGTATGACCTCATCTTTACATGACCCGACCTGACCTGACCTATGCAACCTTCCACATCACTAAGTTCTCCTTCCATCCTTCTACAGTATATGATCTAGTTGTTTTTTAGACAGAATTCTATAAATGTTTTAAGTACGCTGTCACACACACACACACACACACACACACACACACACACACACACACACACACACACACACACACACACACACACACACACACACACACACACACACACACACACACACACACTGCTAGTCGCTTGTTAGTCTTGTTCAGGTCTGGTTTTAGTATGTATGTGTGTGTGTGTGTGTGTGTGTGTGTGTGTGTGTGTGTGTGTGTGTGTGTGTGTGTGTGTGTGTGTGTGTGTGTGTGTGTGTGTGTGTGTGTGTGTGTGTGTGTGTGTGTGTGTGTATATGTATATGTGTGTGTGTGTGTGTGTGTGTGTGTGTGTGTGTGTGTGTGTGTGTGTGTGTGTGTGTGTGTGTGTGTGTGTGACTGTGTAGGTGAACGAATGCATAATAAATGGGTGCTAAAAAAAAACGAACTAAACCATGAAACTAGCCAACGCTAACCTTTACTTTCGTGTGTGTGTGTGTGTGTGTGTGTGTGTGTGTGTGTGTGTGTGTGTGTGTGTGTGTGTGTGTGTGTGTACAGGGGATGGTCAGCGCGGGAGGAGCTGGCAGACTTCGGACAACCTAGTAAACGTGACCGCTGGTTCTCCCCTCCGACCATCGTTAACGCCTTCTACATGCCAGAGTACAACAGCATCACCTTCCCAGCAGGCATCCTACAGCCGCCCTTCTACCGCTCAAACTCCATCATGGCGCTCAACTACGGCGGCATCGGACAGGTACTGAGTGATCGAGGCCATCTCACCTCAGCGGCTGCGGGGCCACGGGATCAAATCAATATCCAACCCTTCACCCACTTGTAATTGGCCCTCATGGCACCCTGGTACTTGGTCTTTATGGCACTTGGTACGGTGGGTTTAGAAACGTATTTATTTGGTCTCACTTTCATTGCATTTGTTTTAAAGTTATGGTTATGGTACTCTAGTATGCCCTCAAGGTAACATTGTTTTTATAGGTCATACTTAAAAGGTACAAGGAGTCTCAAGTCGCTGTGTAATGCCTCAGGTGTGTAGGTAGGCGTTGTAAGCCAAGCGTCAGGGTAATACATAGCAGCGAGGCAGGGCGGTGCTGGAGGCTGGCTGTACCTCCTCCTCCATTTTAATGATGTTCGAATAAAACGTTCAAGGTGCTACAGGACCTAAAAACGTTGCTAAGACCATATTGTGTGTCTGTAGTTCACCAGCGTGCCGCAGCGGGGTGGGTGTGAGGGTCGGGCTCCTCCCCCAGCAGGCAGATCAGTGACCATCAAGCCACACCCCAGCACGCTGCCTCCGCCACTAACACACGACACTCCTCCTTTGTTCTCAGTCCCTCAGGCGCTCAACACGCCCTCCTAGGTGACTGACTCTGATGACCCCTTAACCCAACGGCCGATTACACCTTTAAAAGCTCTTACCCTCGTGATGAAAACACCCTCCTCCTCCCTAGCCTTTGAATCCCGCCACTTACTCACTCACTCAGCAGGCCTTTACACCACGCTGCTCGGGGCACTCACTCACTCATGCCTCCTCTCCTCCGGCACGGGCGATTAACTACAAATCACACCTTTTAAAACGCTACATCATCAACACTTGATTCCTCTCTTAATACTCGCTATACTTTTTATTCTGATTCTGATAAATAATCCCCTTTCCTCACACACCCTTCCAGCACGCAGCTTCTGAAAGGTCTTCCTCTGCAGGTGATTGGACACGAGATCACGCACGGCTTCGATGACCAGGGCCGCCAGAACGACAAGGACGGGAACGCGCTGCCCTGGTGGACCAACGAGACCCTTAACGCCTTCCAGAGCCGCGCCCAGTGCATCGTGGATCAGTACGGTTCCATCCACCTTCCGGAGCTAAACGATAACCTGCCTAACGCTACCCTTAATGGCATCAACACGCAAGTAAGGACACCCATCTCCCCATCCTTTCCCCTCCTCACCCTCACTCTGCCCTCCTCTCCCTCCCTATCAACCTGTCCCTTATCGTTCATTCTACTGTGTCCTCTTTTTTTTTTTTTTATCATTTTCCTTTCAGTGTATATACGTTATCATTCCTTTACGTCCTATTTTCGTCTTATCAATGCCCTTTCATCACTTTTTTATCACCTTCCTCTCATTATCCCACCATCCCTTACCCCCCCCCCACAGTTACATCACAGCTTATCTAACCTAACCTCACTAAGCTAACCGAACTATCTTCACCTTTAACCCTCACGTACCCTTTCCCTACACTCCTTTAGGGTGAAAACATCGCGGACAACGGCGGTCTTCGGGAGGCGCTTCTGGCTTACGAATTATACGTGGACCGCTATGGGGATGAGCCTCGTCTTCCTGGCCTGACGGAGTACTCACCGATGCAGTTATTCTTCCTTAATAACGCTAACATCTGGTGCTCCTCCATCACCACTGAAGGGCTTCTCAACCAGGTGCTGACAGACCCCCACTCCCCGGGACAGTTCAGAGTCCTTGTGCCAATGCTCAATATGAAGGAGTTCTCGGATATCTGGAAGTGTCCTGTAGGATCTCCCATGAACCCCGAGGACAAGTGTGTGGTGTGGTAGTGTGGTAGTGTGGTGGTGGTGTTGATGATGGTAGATGTTGGTGTATCTCTTTTTTCGTTCTCTCTCTTTTTATTTTTTTTTTAATCTTTCAAATGTGTTAATAAAATGCATATTCTTACATCCAATATCATCTTTTTTTTATATATATATATATAATATAATATATCATATACAAACAAAACGATCTCTTTCTTTATATCAATAACGTCGGAATACATGGGAGTCCCCTCTCTCTCTCTAACTTTATAATACATACATACATTCATATATACATACATACATACATACGGACACATACACAGAACCGATGTATGTACAAAGTCAAACCCACACACACACACACACACACACACACACACACACACACACACAACGTATGGTGTACACAGGGAGGGTATGACAATGTATGTATGTTGATAGCGCAAAGCACACGTCAAATACAATACAACAGGAGGGAGAGTATACAATAAAATGCAATCAAATAATGGACAGAAAATACAGGCAAGAATAAATAGATCAATAAATAAAGCATCTATTCATTTAACTTTTTCAATTAATGTATAAAATAGCCACCAAACGTTACTCCATTTTCCTTTCATATCTATTTATTATCGTTTACGAGAATAGATAAAAATAATAATAATAACAATAATAATAATAATAATAATAATAGTAATATAGATATGTACGTAGCTGTATTTCCTATTCTACACACACCCACACACACACACACACACACACACACACACATACACATACACAAACACAGACATTTAATTAACAAGCATTCGGTCCACGTAACCAGAAATTACATGAGTTTCGTTTGAGTCATGAATAGAAAAAAAAAAAGAAAAAAAGAATAGAGGCAAAAAGAGGGGAAAAAAAAGCCTTCTGTTCACCTATACGACACAAACACACGAGAGCGATACAGAACAGTCCTCCCTTTAAATGTATAGAAAATGAGAAGCCGAAGGAACAAAAGGAAAGGAGGAGAGGCAGACACTATGCAGGTGACTCCCACAATGCAACACCTTTGTTATTATTGTTGTTACGAATGCTATTGTTCAGGTTTTGTTGAATTGTTATCATTGTTGTTGTTATTGTTATTGTTGTTGTTCCTCTGCATGACATTGACACGACAGATGAAGAAAACGAAAGCAGGGATAGATACATGTTTTCAATAAATATAATAATAATGATAATAATAATAATATAACTTATCCTAGTCATTTATTCTACTTAAACTACTAAACTACTGTTGTTAATGACTTGGAATTAGAAGAAGAAGAAGGAAATAAAAAAGATCATATATGCATATCAATGAATCAAGAAAGAAAGAAAGAAAATTAAAGATTATAATATAGACACATGACATAATTTCAGTCACTACATATAACTACGTAAATAGTACACACTTGATAGCTATTGGCTGGCTGGGAAGAGTGCCAGAGACGAGTAACCAATCAGAAACGATGGCTGGAAGGGGCATGGCTTAGGCAGCCAATCACAACAAAGATCACTACATAATAATAATAATAATAATAATAATAATAATAATAATATGATTGTCACTCGAAATTTCCACCTTTTTATATAACTTAACTTTGCTCAGGAATATAAATTAGTTTAACCTTTATTATTATATTTTTTCCTTCAAACTTTATGCAACAGATTTGACTTTCGTAGGAAATGTGAGAGAATGAAATGAAAACTTACTTTGTTTTATTAGTATTGTTCTGACTGTCAATATTGAAATTAAACATCCACTTTGCTATCAACAAGAAGAAGAAGAAGAAGAAGAAAAAAATAATATATTCCTTCATTTAATGTAATAGTTTTTCCTACAAATGACATGTACACAAAATAAAAAGAAATAAGACTAATTTAAATATATTGTAACGAGGTCTAGTTAACAGCAAACTTAATGTAAAGATGATTATAAACTATTAAACCTAACTTAATAAGCTATAACTAATCTAAACACAGCCTAGCTTAACTTAACCTAACCACAGCAAAACAAAGAGTAATCTTAACACAGCAAAAGAAAAAGATAACTTTAAAACAGCCTAACCCAACCTAACCACAGCAAAAATAGGATAATCTTACCACAGCTTAGACTAACCTTTTCCCAACAAAAAAAAGGGTAATCTTAACACAGCCTAACTTAACTTAACCACAGCAAAAACAAGATCATTTTAACACAGCCTATTCTAACCTAACTAAAATGAATAATTTTAACACAGCCTAATCAACCTAACCACAGCATAAAAAGGAAAATAGCTTACCTAACCTAGCCACAGCAAAATGAAAAGGACAATCTTAACACAGCTTACCTAACCTGCCACAGCACAAGAAAATAATCGAACAGCCTATTCTAACCTAACCACAGCAAGATAATAATAATAATCTTACCACAGCCTAACCTAACCAAAAATAATAACCTTAATACAACTTATTCTAACCTAACCAAACCAAAAACAAAATCTTAACCTAGCCTAACTTAACCTAACACATCAAACCAAGGCAATATTAACACCCACAGATTCTAACACATACTTCCTTACCCCACACCAAACCCTAATTAACATACTATATAGACCAGTAGTTCCTAAATATTGTTCAGTCTACTCCCTTCCCCCCCTTGGCTTCCACAACACATACTCTCTCCCCATACATACATACAAACACACACACCTCTTGCTTGATATTAAGTATACTATAAATAAAAAATAATTAACCTAACACTGTAAACTCATCTATATATTTCGGAGGCAAAAAAAATAACCCAGTGAACCGTTTAATTTGGATAATATGGAGATAACATTAGTGTCTTCTCCCGAGGTTAATACTTACATGTCAGATATCTGGTTACAGCCCGGCAGGATTAGGTTAGGTTGTGGTTAGGGTCAGGTCAGGTTAGGTTAGGTTAGGTTAGGTTAGCTTAGAGCCTCAAAATTAGTAGGCTAACCTTATATCCATTTTACCCTTTAATTTATCTTTGTTTTATCGCTAGGAAAGTTACATCTCGCTTCTAATGACTATTCTAAAAGCCATTATCTTTACAGTTTTAATGGCATGGATGTGATTGGTGCAGAGATGTCACCTTGTCAACAGCAGGCTGGAAGCATTCTTAAATCCCAGCGTTCTGTATTTTTCTTTATTTATTTAAAACTATAGACTTAATAGAAATAAAAAAAAAGATGAAAACTATTACTTGGTTCTGATGCCACCCTTACCATCTCCTTGGACAGTTAATCAAATAAATAAATTAAATTAAATAAAAAGAGAAAAATGTGCAACCTAACCTAACAAATTAACTATCAAAACCCAAAACACTCATTCATTTACGAACTGAAGATATGCAATGCACTTTTAATGTTATTTTAACCACCCAAACCTACCCTAGCATAACTTAGCGTAACATAACATAGCCTACCCTAGCATAGCATAGCCTAGCCTAGCCTAACAAATCTCTAACGTATCATAACATAGCCTAACCTAACATAACCTAACGTACCATAACGTAGCCTAGCCTAGCCTAACGTAATATACCAGCTTAACCTAACTTAGCGCTTCCCCTCCCCCTCTCCACCGCTAAACGCCTCATCTCCCGCACCTGCCGATCAACTTGGAACAACACCCTCAGTAACACCCTCCTCAACACCAACATGGGCCAGTATCGCATCGACTCATCACCGCAACCTTGGGTGAGACAGTCTCGCGTGCTGGATGTGACCCCCACGCGCCTTCGCCTCGGCCACACAACACCCACCGCACACCTCCACCGCCCTACTGCCCCTGGTGTAGGAATACTGAGGAGACCGTACCGTAGATCACTTCATGCTACAGTGCCCACGCTTCCACTCCCACTGAGTACTACTACGCAACCAACTTATCGCCCTGAACGTAAACACCTTCGACGTGCTCACCCTAGTGGCGGCGGCGGCGGCGGGCACCCACCCTGACACGCGACCACCCGTCATCCGCCTCACCTGCGCTTTCCTTAGGAGACGGGACAGCTGCCACGCTTGTAACCTTCACATTAATACGCCAGGGCTCATGGGACCGTAATGTGGTTCCGGCCCTAACACAACAAAGAAGAACATAATCTAGCGTAGCCTAACATAGCCTATTGTAACCTAACCTAGCCTAACATAACCGCTTTTAGCCTAGTAGTTAACAAAACCTTCAGTAACTTAATCTAAATCTAACTACTTAAGCCCCTGAAGCTCCACCATAAATCAACACGCATCCAATTCAACCAACACCAGATAATCACATAAAGAGGTGGAAATTAATTATGATAACATGATAACTAGGTATTTAAATCATCAAAGTCTTCCTCTAATCTGCCTCCCTCCAGCCATTGTAAACATAATCTCGTTTATTAATAGAAGTAAACACCGTCAACTCTACCTTTCCTTCGGGTTTGGAGGAAGAAATGGTCTATAGTTCCCGAGAAGCACTTTGCACTATCCTCTCGTGGCCCTGCTCGTAAAATGGCCGTTGGACTTGCAGGTTCATTCCTTGGATGAACCGGAAGAGAACGCACGTGATTGGTTGGCACGGCAGTAAGAACGCACCTGATTGGCTGCCTTAGTTTGAAGCATTGGAATGATCTTCTTTTCAACTCATGCTGCTCCAATGTCTTAAAAAATATGCACACGTGGTTTGAATTACTTTTGTTCCACTAATATTGATCTTAAAAGTTGTTCACACGGGTTTTGTGTTATTTTTTTTCTCTCATTAATATCCACTTAAAAGTATTTACAGAAGTATTATAATAGTAGTTTAGTCATTTCTTAAAGTGCATCGACGAGCCCGAGTTACGTCTACCTGTCCCAACAAGATAATTATAATACATAATACCCAATAATACCTTTACATCACCTTAAAAAACATGTTCTAGCTTGAAAAAAATAACCACCGATCATGTCACGTCTCTCTACAATCGCTACCGTGCAGTAAAGACCAAAAACTAGCCTATATCAAGCATAAAATGTATCGTAAACACTCCATTCTCTTAACATTTTGGCGCCGAAGTAGACTGACGCCGAAAATGAAACTTATTCGATATCCTTTTTATACTCACATACTGCCTACCCTCAGCTCTCCTAATGCTGCAATGTGACACCATTACACGCATTGATCAAGTCGTGAGTTTAATGTCCTAATAAGATAACGGGGTCAGGAGGGAAAAGGAAAAATGTCTAATCTTTTTTTGAGATAATTTGCGATTGTGAAATGTATGTTGTTGTTTTAGATTAGTTTTTGTTAATATGTTTTCCCGGTATGGCGGTGCGCTGCGTGTGAATAATTATAATGAAGTCAACAGGTGATGTAATTAAAGTGTGGATGATTTATTAGTGCATAAACTCGCTTTGAAATTAATAGAAGGGGAGGAGGAAGAAGGGGAAATCTGATTCATCGTTGAAAGTTTCTATAATAATAATAATAATAATAATAATAATAATGATAAGTACTACGAAAATAAACATCAATATAGATCATTTCCTGTTTCTCATTCTTCCTGTTCCAATAATTTTGTTTTGCTTTTTTCTCTCGCCATAAACAAATTAAATAAAGAAAAAAATTAAATGCGCGGCAAAAGTTAAAATCAAATTCATGTTTTATTTTTAGCGAACTTTGCATAACGACAAACAGAATACTTTTTTGTTCAACTATAACCATGGAAACTAAACATCTATAACTGTTTGTTGTTTTTGTATACAGATGCAATGCGAGGACAGACACATTATTTAAATACGACTTCATATGAATTCTCGTCACCCTTTGAACAAACGCATTACGCTTCGTTGCTGTTTCGTATATTTGATTATATCCCTTAGCAACATCTCTCTCTCTCTCTCTCTCTCTCTCTCTCTCTCTCTCTCTCTCTCTCTCTCTCTCTCTCTCTCTCTCTCTCTCTCTCTCTCTCTCGCTTTCACACACACACACACACACACACACACACACACACACACACACACACATACACACATTGATGGATACAAATTATGTTTCCAATTAATTGCCTTGTTTAATAATGTATTTTTTTCTTCCTCCTCCTCCTCCTCCTACAACCTCATTTTTTTTCTCCATCTCCACCTCCTCCTCCTCCTCTACTGTGTGTGTGTGTGTGTGTGTGTGTGTGTGTGTGTGTGTGTGTGTGTGTGTGTGTGTGTGTGTGTGTGTGTGTGTGTGTGTGTGTGTGTGTGTGTGTGTGAGCGAGCAGAGAGGCTTAACGTAAATAAAATAAATCAACATATACATAAAATAATATAAATACACTCAATATTATAATTATTATTATCATTATTAATATTAATATTATTATTATTATTATTATTATTATATTATTATTATTATTATTCCAACATTAACTACAGGTTAGGCGACGACATACAAAAATAAATAATATAAATAATACTTCAGTCTTTCATGATACCAAAACGACACTCAACTTCGAGTAATTTAAAAAGAAAAATGAAAAATATATATAAAACCTACCTTCAAATTACATTTTTCGTACACAAAAGCATTATTTGGACTGGAAATTACATACATAGATAGATCAAGTACAGGCGATGGGTTTCTGTTATTTGTTGAAAACGTGAGTGTGTTAATGTTTTGTTATGCTGTACATACATACGTAGACATCGAGCTATAGCGCTGTGTTGCTGCATTGCTGTGGGGGAGGGAAGATTATACTGCATTATAAGAGCGGGAGACAAGAGCAGTGCGGAGTTTTAAGATCAAGATTAAAGAAAACGAAAACCTAACCAAGACCATTTTTCTTTCCCATTTTCTTCTTCCTTCGCCTCAGTACACTTAATCTTAGAAACATAACTACATTTTTGACTAGTTTCTTTTCCTCTCCTTCACCGTCCTGGGCGATGGTGGAGTAGCGTAGTCAATCATATTATAACTTCACCTTTGAGCCACTTGAATTCATCTCATTTTCCGGGGCTTTGAAGGGGAAAAGAACAATAAGAGATGTTTTCCCAATACTCCGGAGATGCCAGGAGCACTCTGTTGAAATAAATGTTACGTTATGGTGGAGAGAGAGAGAGAGAGAGAGAGAGAGAGAGAGAGAGAGAGAGAGAGAGAGAGAG
>JAPQNM010000049.1:5078618-5088618 GCA_029783475.1 Metacarcinus magister
ATAACAAGCTAGAATCACAAATATGAAAAGCAAATAGATAAAAATAAAATAAATAAAATAATAATAATAGCTGTAATAATAATAATAACAATAATAGTAAAATAAAATAAGATCAAATAAAAATAGAAAAAAAATGAATTGATAAGGATATAAGTCAATAAATAGATCAATAAAATCATACATAAAATTAATTGTGTACATTAATAATTTCACTACAAAGTTTAAATACATCAAAAAAAATCATTATTCAAAAAAACTTTCAAAAAAAATATCCTACTTAACAATTTTGTGAACTAAATCATTAACTTTTTATTTATATTCTTTATTAGATTTACAAGAAGAAAACAAAAATCAAAAACACGAATTTCGGGTTAAAATGGTTTGTCCCAATTTCGAGGCCAATCAAACTGCAATAAAAGAAGAGTGACACTTTTTTTTTATACTTTTTTGAGAGAAAGAGAGAGAATAAAAAAAAGTGATGTAAAAAAAAAACTATAAAATGTTAGCCAAAGGAATAACATGTTCCTGTACTCTTTTACCACTCGCTCTCTCTCTCTCTCTCTCTCTCTCTCTCTCTCTCTCTCTCTCTCTCTCTCTCTCTCTCTCTCTCTCTCTCTCTCTCTCTCTCTCTCTCTCTCTCTCTCTCTCTCTCTCTCTCTCTCTCTCTCTCATCCTACATTTATATTTTAACTTCTTTTTAATTTTCACTTATCTTTTACACAGGAGGAGGATGATATGAGAGAGAGAGAGAGAGAGAGAGAGAGAGAGAGAGAGAGAGAGAGAGAGAGAGAGAGAGAGAGAGAGAGAGAGAGAGAGAGAGAGAGAGAGAGAGAGAGAGAGAGAGAGAGAGAGAGAGAGAATAAGAGAGAAAGAGCACACTCCACACGTTGCAGGGAGTAAGGTGCCTCTGTGCCTCCTGGACTGAACGCGTGTCTTCAGGGGTGATCAGCCTTTCCTCTCCTCACCATCATTAGTCAATAGTTACTGATAGCTTTTTAACCAACACGGCGGAAAAATACATTAATGACCACCAGTTATCTTTCTTCTATAACATATATTTCACTCTGGTTATGTGTATTTACTTTTCATTTCAGTATTTACATTGTTAACTCGGAATAATGAAATGGGCTTAACCCTTACACTGCCGAGGTCTTTTCTAAATGTTCATCGGATAGCCTAGCGTCGTTATCCATACTGAACACAGCACCAGCATTATGAATGTACAGCCTGCCTGCCTGACATCATTCATTCATCCACCCACCTATACATCCACCCACCCATCCATCCATCCATCCACCCACCCATCCACCCACCCACTCATCTACCCACCCATCCACCCACCCATCCATCCACCCACCCATCCATTCACCCATCCATCCACCCACCCACACACCCATTCACCCATCCACCCAGCAACCCCATCCACCATTCATCCATCCTACCACCCAACCATCCACCATCCATCCACCCACCCACCCACTCCTTACAGTGATAAGTTATTTATCTTTTCTTGGGTCGCTGGGTGGTGTGTTTACAAACGTGGCAGTCCTTTTGTGTTTCTGTTCGTTTTGTTAGTCAAAATTATACCACAAATGATAATGATAATAATAAAAATAATAATGAAAATAATAATACACATACTAATAATACTAATGATAAATATAATAATAATGATACGACTACTACTAATAATAATGATAATAATAATGATAATAATAATGATGATAACAATAATAATAGCAATAATAATAATAATAATAATAATAATAATAATGATAATGATAAATATTAATGATAAAAATAAATATTAATGATAAAAATAAATATTAATGATAAAAATAAATATTAATGATAAAAATAAATATTAATGATAAAAATAAATAATAATGATAAAAATAAATATTAATGATAAAAATAAATATAAATGATAAAAATAAATAATAATGATAAAAATAAATATTAATGATAAAAAATAAATAATAATGATAAAATAAATAATAATGATAAAAATATATAATAATGATAAAAATAAATAATAATGATAAAAAATAAATATTAATGATAAAAATAAATAATAATGATAAAAATATATAATAATGATAAAAATAAATAATAATGATAAAAATAAATATTAATGATAAAAATAAATATTAATGATAAAAATAAATAATAATGATAAAAATATATAATAATGATAAAAATAAATATTAATGATAAAAATAAATGATAATGATAAAGTATAAATATTAATGATAAAAATAAGTAATAATGATTAAAATAAATAATAATTATAAAAATATATAATAATGATAAAAATAAATAATAGTGATAAAAATAAATATTAATGATAAAAATAAATATTAATGACAAAAATAAATATTAATGATAAAAATAAATATTATTGATAAAAATAAATATTAATGATAAAAATAAATATTAATGATAAAAATAAATATTAATGATAAAAATAAATGATAATGATAAAGTATAAATATTAATGATAAAAATAAGTAATAATGATTAAAATAAATAATAATTATATAAATATATAATAATGATAAAAATAAATAATAGTGATAAAAATAAATATTAATGATAAAAATAAATATTAATGACAAAAATAAATATTAATGATAAAAATAAATATTATTGATAAAAATAAATATTAATGATAAAAATAAATATTAATGATAAAAATAAATATTAATGATAAAAATAAATATTAATGAAAAAAATACATAATAATGATAAAAATATATTATAATGATAAAAATAAATAATAATGATAAAAATAAACATTAATGATACAAAATAAATATTAATGATATAAATAAATATTAATGATAAAAATAAATATTAATGATAAAAATAAATATTAATGATAAAAATAAATGATAATGATAAAGTATAAATATTAATGATAAAAATAAGTAATAATGATTAAAATAAATAATAATTATATAAATATATAATAATGATAAAAATAAATAATAGTGATAAAAATAAATATTAATGATAAAAATAAATATTAATGACAAAAATAAATATTAATGATAAAAATAAATATTATTGATAAAAATAAATATTAATGATAAAAATAAATATTAATGATAAAAATAAATATTGATAAAAATAAATATTAATGAAAAAAATACATAATAATGATAAAAATATATTATAATGATAAAAATAAATAATAATGATAAAAATAAACATTAATGATAAAAATAAATATTAATGATAAAAATAAATATTAATGATAAAAAATAAATATTAATGATAAAAATAAATATTAATGATAAAAAATAAATATTAATGATAAAAATAAATATTAATGATAAAAATAAATATTAATGATAAAAATAAATATTAATGATAAAAATAAATATTAATGATAAAAATAAATATTAATGATAAAAATAAATGATAATGATAAAGTATAAATATTAATGATAAAAATAAGTAATAATGATTAAAATAAATAATAATTATATAAATATATAATAATGATAAAAATAAATAATAGTGATAAAAATAAATATTAATGATAAAAATAAATATTAATGACAAAAATAAATATTAATGATAAAAATAAATATTATTGATAAAAATAAATATTAATGATAAAAATAAATATTAATGATAAAAATAAATATTGATAAAAATAAATATTAATGAAAAAAATACATAATAATGATAAAAATATATAATAATGATAAAAATAAATAATAATGATAAAAATAAATATTAATGATAAAAAATAAATATTAATGATAAAAATAAATAATAATGATAAAAATAAATATTAATGATAAAAAATAAATATTAATGATAAAAATAAATATTAATGATAAAAAATAAATATTAATGATAAAAATAAATATTAATGATAAAAATAAATATTAATGATAAAAATAAATATTAATGATAAAAATAAATATTAATGATAAAAATAAATATTGATGATAAAAATAAATATTAATGATGAAAATAAATACTAATGATAAAAATAAATAATAATAATAAAAATAAATAATAATGATAAAAATATATAATAATGATAAAAATAAATAATAATGATAAAAATAAATATTAATGATAAAAATAAATATTAATGATAAAAATAAATATTAATGATAAAAATAAATATTAATGATAAAAATAAATATTAATGATAAAAATAAATAATAATGATAAAGTATAAATATTAATGATAAAAATAAGTAATAATGATAAAAATAAATAATAATGATAAAAATATATAATAATGATAAAAATAAATAATAATGATAAAAATAAATATTAATGATAAAAATATATAATAATGATAAAAATAAATAATAATGATAAAAATAAACATTAATGATAAAAATAAATATTAATGATAAAAATAAATATTAATGATAAAAATAAATATTAATGATAAAAATAAATAATAATGATAAAAATAAATAATAATAATAAAAAATAAATAATAATGATAAAAATATATAATAATGATAAAAATAAATAATAATGATAAAAATAAATATTAATGATAAAAATAAATATTAATGATAAAAATAAATATTAATGATAAAAATAAATATTAATGATAAAAATAAATATTAATGATAAAAATAAATATTAATGATAAAAATAAATATTAATGATAAAAATAAATATTAATGATAAAAATAAATATTAATGATAAAAAATAAATAATAATGATAAAGTATAAATATTAATGATAAAAATAAGTAATAATGATAAAAATAAATAATAATGATAAAAATATATAATAATGATAAAAATAAATAATAATGATAAAAATAAATATTAATGATAAAAATAAATATTAATGATAAAAATAAATATTAATGATAAAAATAAATATTAATGATAAAAATAGGTATTAATGATAAAAATAAATAATAATGATAAAAATATATAATAATGATAAAAATAAATAATAATGATAAAAATAAACATTAATGATAAAAATAAATATTAATGATAAAAATAAATATTAATGATACAAATAAATATAAATAATAAAAATAAATATTAATGATAAAAATAAATACTAATGATAAAAATAAATAATAATGATAAAAATAAATAATAATGATAAAAATATATAATAATGATAAAAATAAATAATAATGATAAAAATAAATATTAATGATAAAAATAAATATTAATGATAAAAATAAATATTAATGATAAAAATAAATAATAATGATGGAGTATAAATATTTTTGATAAAAATACGTAATAATGATAAAAATAAATAATAATGATAAAAATATATAATAATGATAAAAATAAATAATAATGATGAAAATAAATATTAATGATAAAAATAAATATTAATGATAAAAATAAATATTAATGATAAAAATAAATATTAATAATAAAAATAAATATTAATGATAAAAATAAATATTAATGATAAAAATAAATAATAATGATAAAAATATATAATAATGATAAAAATAAATAATAATGATAAAAATAAATATTAATGATAAAAATAAATATTAATGATAAAAATAAATATTAATGATAAAAATAAATATTAATGATAAAAATATATATTAATGATAGAAATATATATTAATGATAAAAAAATAAATTTTAATGATAAAAATAAATATTAATGATAAAAATATATATTAATGATAAAAATAAATATTAATGATAAAAATATATATTAATGATAAAAATATATATTAATGATAAAAATATATATTAATGATAAAAAATAAATATTAATGATAAAAATATATATTAATGATAAAAATATATGTTAATGATAAAAATAAATATTAATGATAAAAATATATATTAATGATAAAAATAAATATTAATGATAAAAATAAATATTGGCGCTAATTGGTCCACTGAAGACTATTTAAGAAGGAAGACACAGAGGAGGAGGAGGAGGAGGAGGAGGAGGAGGAGGAGGAGGAGGAGGAGGAGGAGGAGGAGGAGGAGGAGGGGGAGAATATTATGATTTTGCTGTAGGAGTTTGGAGAGAAGGAGAGAGAGAGAGAGAGAGAGAGAGAGAGAGAGAGAGAGAGAGAGAGAGAGAGAGAGAGAGAGAGAGAGAGAGAGAGAGAGAGAGCGTGATAGAGTTAGAGAAATAAATAGAGAGAATAAATAGTTTTAGGCGTATCACACATGCTTATATAGTGTTTAATATTATAGTAATGATGAAACTGAATCCAGATTCGTGTTCAGTTTGACTGAAAACCTTTAGGTACAAATTTTCATGAAATTCTGAGGTGTGGAAATTTTTCACGAAATTTTCAAGGGTGTCACCTTAGATTTTTTTTCATGAAATCATGTTTTTCAAAATAACTCGAAAAGTATGAGGTTTACGTAAAAAACATGCGTAATAGTAAATATAGAGCAAGAGACGCCCGTTCCTTTGAGCTTTACTAGAATGTAATTGGAATGTAAGTAATGGAGATATTGATATATTTGTATTTTACACGAAACTTCTACTTAATCACATTTTTCTCTTAAACCAAAAGAGTAATTTACAAACGGATGACACCATCAGATAGAACTTGTCAAGCTGAACAACTTTGTTTCTATACATCTTTGTTGTAGTACTAATACTCTTCTTGTAAAATGACTAAACTATTTTGGACTCAAATTCTGGTGGAAATCTTCGGGCCAAAAATTTCACGAATCCATTTTCATCACAAATCCACGAAAACTTATATTGAAGTTAAAGGTTTTGAAATTAATAATAATACATGTCAAGGAAGTGTTGCTGTTGGAGTAAATAAATATTAATAATTATAATAATAAATATTAATGATAAAAATAAATATTAATGATAAAAATATATATTAATGATAAAAATATATATTAATGATAAAAATATATATTAATGATAAAAATAAATATTAATGATAAAAATAAATATTAATGATAAAAATAAATATTAATGATAAAAATAAATAATAATGATAAAGTATAAATATTAATGATAAAAATAAGTAATAATGATAAAAATAAATAATAATGATAAAAATATATAATAATGATAAAAATAAATAATAATGATACAAATATATAATAATGATAAAAATAAATATTAATGATAAAAATAAATATTAATGATAAAAATAAATATTAATGATAAAAATAAATATTAATGATAAAAATAAATATTAATGATAAAAATAAATATTAATATATATTTTTATCATTAATATATATTTTTATCATTAATATATATTTTTATCATTAATATTTATTTTTATCATTAATATATATTTTTATCATTAATATTTATTTTTATCATTAATATTTATTTTTATCATTAATATATATTTTTATCATTAATATATATTTTTATCATTAATATATATTTTATCATTAATATATATTTTTATCATTAATATTTATTTTTATCATTATTATTTATATTTCTATTTAATATTTATTTTTATCATTAATATTTATTTTTATCATTAATATTTATTTTTATCATTAATGATAAAAATATATATTAATGATAAAAATATATATTAATGATAAAAAATAAATTTTAATGATAAAAATAAATATTAATGATAAAAATATATATTAATGATGAAAATAAATATTAATGATAAAAATATATATTAATGATAAAAATATATATTAGTGATAAAAATATATATTAATGATAAAAAATAAATATTAATGATAAAAATAAATATTAATGATAAAAATATATATTAATGATAAAAAGAAATATTAATGATAAAAATATATATTAATGATAAAAATATATATTAAGGATAAAAATATATATTAATGATAAAAATATATATTAATGATAAAAATAAATATTAATGATAAAAATAAATATTAATGATAAAAATATTTATTAATGATAGAAATATATATTAATGATAAAAAATAAATTTTAATGATAAAAATAAATATTAATGATAAAAATATATATTAATGATAAAAATAAATATTAATGATAAAAATATATATTAATGATAAAAATATATATTAATGATAAAAATATATATTAATGATAAAAAATAAATATTAATGATAAAAATAAATATTAATGATAAAATATATATTAATGATAAAAATAAATATTAATGATAAAAATATATATTAATGATAAAAATATATATTAATGATAAAAATATATATTAATGATAAAAATATATATTAATGATAAAAATATATATTAATGATAAAAATATATATTAATGATAAAAATAAATATTAATGATAAAAATAAATATTAATGATAAAAATAAATGTTAATGATAAAAATATATATTAATGATAAAAATAAATATTAATGATAAAATAAATATTGGCGCTAATTGGTCCACTGAAGACTATTTAAGAAGGAAGACACAGAGGAGGAGGAGGAGGAGGAGGAGGAGGAGGAGGAGGAGGAGGAGGAGGAGGAGGAGGAGAGGAGGGGGAAAATATTATGATTTTGCTGTAGGAGTTTGGAGAGAAGGAGAGAGAGAGAGAGAGAGAGAGAGAGAGAGAGAGAGAGAGAGAGAGAGAGAGAGAGAGAGAGAGAGAGAGAGAGAGAGAGATAGAGTTAGAGAGATAAATAGAGAGAATAAATAGTTTTAGGCGTATCACACATGCTTATATAGTGTTTAATATTATAGTAATGATGAAACTGAGTCCAGATTCGTGTTCAGTTTGACTGAAAACCTTTAGGTACAAATTTTCATGAAATTCTGAGGTGTGGAAATTTTTCACGAAATTTTCAAGGGTGTCACCTAAGATTTATTTTCATGAAATCATGTTTTTCAAAATAACTCGAAAAGTATGAGGTTTACGTAAAAAACATACGTAATAGTAAATATAGAGCAGGAGACGCCCGTTCCTTTGAGCTTTACTAGAATGTAATTGGAATGTAAGTAATGGAGATATTGATATATTTGTATTTTACACGAAACTTCTACTTAATCACATTTTTCTCTTAAACCAAAAGAGTAATTTACAAACGGATGACACCATCAGATAGAACTTGTCAAGCTGAACAACTTTGTTTCTATACATCTTTGTTGTAGGACTAATACTTTACTTGTAAAATGACTAAACTATTTTGGACTCAAATTCTGGTGGAAATCTTCGGGCCAAAAATTTCACGAATCCATTTTCATCACAAATCCACGAAAACTTATATTGAAGTTAAAGGTTTTGAAATTAATAATAATACATGTTAAGGAAGTGTTGCTGTTGGAGTAAATAAATATTAATAATTATAATAAAAAATATTAATGATAAAAATATATATTAATGATAAAAATATATATTAATGATAAAAATATATATTAATGATAAAAATATATATTAATGATAAAAATAAATATTAATGATAAAAATAAATATTAATGATAAAAATAAATATTAATGATAAAAATATATATTAATGATAAAAATATATATTAATGATAAAAATATATATTAATGATAAAAATAAATATTAATGATAAAAATAAATATTAATGATAAAAATAAATATTAATGACAAAAATATATATTAATGATAAAAATATATATTAATGATAAAAATAAATATTAATGATAAAAATAAATATTAATGATAAAAATAAATAATAATGATAAAAATAAATATTAATGATAAAAATATATATTAATGATAAAAATATATATTAATCATAAAAATATATATTAATGATAAAAATAAATATTAATGATAAAAATAAATATTAATGATAAAAATAAATAATAATGATAAAAATATATATTAATGATAAAAAAATATATTAATGATAAAAATAAATATTAATGATAAAAATAAATATTAATGATAAAAATAAATAATAATGATAAAAATAAATATTAATGATAAAAATATATATTAATGATAAAAATATATATTAATGATGAAAATAAATATTAATGATAAAAATGAATATTACTGATAAATATAAATAAATAATAATGATAAAAATAAATATTAATGATAAAAATATATATTAATGATAAAAATATA
>JAPQNM010000049.1:5096118-5111118 GCA_029783475.1 Metacarcinus magister
GCAAATTGGCTCCACTAACAAACCTTTTATGATCGGCGGTAATGAGTTCAGAGTTAATTCACGGCGGATGGAAGCAAAACCAACACCACCAGCAACACGGAATAAAAGGAAAGGAGAAAGGGATGTAAAAATGAGTATTATACATGCTCTGTCGCCTCTAGGAAGGAAGGAAGGAAGGAAGGAAGGAAGGAAGGAAGGAAGGAAGGAAGGAAGGTGACGCGTGAGTTAATTATTTATTCCTTCATTACTTTGTCGAAATGCTTCACGTGAGCCTCTTTGACTTCACCGATTCCACTCACGAATTTTTTCTCTCTCTATATATATTTTTTTTTCTGACTTTTTCTGATATATATATTTTCCTTTTTGTCTTTTTTCTAAAACATATTTTCTTTTTTGACTTTTAATTAATCCCATAATGTTTTTTTTTTCTTGATCTAATTGCAGAAACATGTGGTGAGTTCTCTTTTTTATCTTGTTTTAGATGAAAAGTAGCGTTAAATAACTAATTTATACTTTTCTTTCTCCGTAATTGATTTTATTATATCTAAAAGAGAAAGTAAATATGTTTCTGAAACGTGCATTGCAGAAAGAGAGAGAGAGAGAGAGAGAGAGAGAGAGAGAGAGAGAGAGAGAGAGAGAGAGAGAGAGAGAGAGAGAGAGAGAGAGAGAGAGAGAGAGAATGTTGTTCCAATAATACTACACCACCACCTAAAAAAATGTATTGAACAGCTTCGTGAATCAAACTAACCCTGACATTCTCTCTCCGTCGTTTACCTGTCCACCACACTTTACACCTACACATAATCAGGGTATTTCTAAACTAATCAACATTTACTCTGATGTACACCAACCTTCCATGACCTCAAGTTACCCGCAAGGAACAACATACTTTTTTTCTTTTTTTTTCTCATAATATCCTTTACCCGTGGCGCTGGTAGGCTTAATGGAGGCCTTAGATGGTCAGCCTCCGCCCGTTAGTAGCGCGGATTAAATTTTTTTAAGTGACGCTTCGTTTCTTATTGTGAAGCTCATGCTGCCGCGGAAGCTCCTCGAGCATATAGATTTGCAGTCCCGTCGAGGATAGTGTTATGGCAGCATGCGGGTGATCTTAGGCCACTCGGCGGTATTACCAAAGAAAAGTGGCCAGCGGGGAACGGGACTCTAACTCGGGACTCTGAGCTGGTATGCCTGACTGCTACCCACTAGGCCACCGTCTCCCCTACACACTGAAATCCTACTGATTACACACACGTAAACGGCATCAAATGGAGAAGGATGCAAAGTACCTCCTTGATCACCCTGTGTCTGTCTACCAAAGGACAATCGTAAGCTACGCCTCTGCACAGATTACCTTCCACTCAACAATGTAACCACACTAGACATCAATTCCTTGCTTCAGTTACATGACTTAATCTATGAGGCTGGACGACCTAAATACATCACAATACAGACTCACTCCGATTCAAACAAACAGGCAGACAAAGAGACAGGCACGAGGTAACAAATAGAAACGAGGGAGAGACAAATAGAGAGATAGAGGTAAAGAGAGAAAGAGACGCTTGCATTGAGCACCTGAGCGAGACTTCAAACGCCCGCCCACTGCCAGCCAAACAAGGTATCTCGTTCACCTGCAACCTTCAAAAGTCTCTGTACAGCTTAGATTTTTTTTTTTCGTGAGTAAATTCTTTTCTTTTTATCTTATTTACGAGTTTGCTGAAAAAAAAAGTATAATTACACAGATGATGTTGAGGGTAAATTAGTGCCATTGTTACCATTGTTGGCTTTGTTATCCTGGTTGTTGTTGTTTCTGTTGTTGTTAAAAGGAAGGATAACAGGAGGATGCAAGAACGAGAGCAGGAAGGAATGGGAGCAATGGAGAGAGAGGAAAAAAGAATAAAAAAAAATAATAAAAAAAAAGAGGACGGATGCATAACCAAATAAAAAAGAGGAATACAAGACTAAGAGAAGGAGGTAAGAGGGGGAAGGAAGGAGTTTAGGGGGGGAATGGACAGCCTGTCTATCACACACACACACACACACACACACACACACACACACACACACACACACACACACACACACACACACACACATTATTATTATCTTTATCTATTAAATTGTTGTAAGAATTTATCTCACCACCACCACCACCATCACCATAATGATGAATAAATACTATAATAATAATAATAATAATAATGAATATGAGGTGATGGTAACGGGAATAATGAAAGTATTTCCTGTATCTCTTATTTTTTTCTATATATTTTTTTAATGTTTGATATTATAGTAATGATGAAACTGAGTCCAGATTCGTGTTCAGTATGACCGAAAACCTTTATGTACAAATTTTCATGAAATTCCGAGGTGTGGAAATTTTCATGAAATTTCCAAGGGTACCACCTTAGATTTTTTGGCAGAAATCATGTATTTTGAAATAACTCGAAAACTATGAGGTTTACGTAATAAGAGTATATAATATAAAAGAAAGAGCAGGACACGCCCGTTCTTTCGAGCTATAGTGATATGGAATTGGAACATAAATATAGATGTAAGAATTGAAAAAAGAAAACATTAATTTTGTTCACAATAATTAACTTTTCTCGAAAGGTATAATAGATATTGGAAATGTGAAGACATCAATCGATAGATATTTTCAAGCTGAATAACTTTGTATATAATCCTTTTTACTGTAAGAGTAATAGTTTCGTAGTAAAATGGCAAAAACATATTCGACCTTAATTCTGGTGGACATTTTCGGACCACAAAATCAAAAATTCCTTACCGTCACAGATACGTGAAAAATGACTTCAATAAAACTTTTAGATATTCTAATTTACAGTAAAATTAGAGACCAGAGGTCAAGCCTTATAATCCTCCATCCTTTTGGTGACCGGGCGCTGTACCATGGCCCGTTTAGTTACCTCTGTCGCTCAGTTTATTTACAACTTTTTTTCCATCACTCATTATTGCCTTCCAGATCGCATTATACTGATATTTTTTGGCACTTATTGTTAGCAAATTTATTCACGATGACATTTTAGTTTCCTTTTTGAAGTATAAGACTTCATACAAGGAAATATTAAGGAAACAATGAAGTGATATCAGGTGTCTGATTATTCACGACACTCAGCCTGTCACTGTCAACCAATCATCTAGCACGGTGTGGTGATGGCCAGCCTCTTACCCAAGTAGGAGGGGCATCCTCAGCCTTCGATTTTGTGTATAGAGTATACTACTACTACTACTACTACTACTACTACTACTACTACTACTACTACTACTACTACTACTACTACTACTACTACTACTCCTACTACTACTACTACTACTACTACTACTACTACTCCTACTCCTACTACTATTACTACTACTACTACTATTTCTACTACTACTACTACTACTACTACTACTACTACTACTACTACTACTACTACTACTACTACTACTACTACTACTACTACTACTACTACTACTACTACTACTGCTACTACTACTAATGCTACTACTACGTAAATTAAACCCTCCAGCCTTATGTCTCATCTTAGGCTTCATCTCAATCTCCGAACAGCACCACCGCCCCCTAGCCCCCCCCCCACATACCAAAGCCTTGAGTCAGTCCTCAGGTGGGTTCGCTCAGCCTAACCCAAAATAAGGGCGATGTAGGAGCCGTCCCTGAGGAGAGATGTTCTGACGGTGAAGAGGAACCGACCACCTACAGGATGTCCTTGGGAAAGCGGATTTGTAGGTATATTCATCTCTCTTTCTTTCTCTTTCTCTTTCTCTTTTTTATCTCTTTCTCTCTCTCTCTTTTTCTTTTTTTCCTCTTTTTGCTTCTGGTTTGTGCATGTATGTGTGTGTTGGTGGGGGGAAGGCTGTTTCACACGTACACATACACACGTACACACATATACACACACACACCACCCACACACACACACACACACCCACACACATACACATACAACCACTAGACATAAGTAAATCCTCTTCCCTCAGGCCCGCATCCTCCTCTTCCTCCCCTTCTTCCTTTCATCTTCCTCTTCCCCTCTCTCTCTTCCTCCCTTTATTTCCTTGTCTCACTCCAACATTTCCTTTTTCCTATATCCTCTTTCTCGCCTTTTTTCTTTTTACATTTCTTTATTTTCCTTCCTTTTACTCTTCTTCCCTTCCTGTTTTTTTTCTTCTTATTTTCCTCCTCCTCCTTCCTTGCATCTTTTCTTCCACTTATCTCATTATACCCTTCCCTTCCCTTCCCTTCCCTTCCCTTCCCTTCCCTTCCCTTCCCTTCCCTTCCCTTCCCTTCCCTGCCTTCCCTTCCTTCCTTCCTCATCTTTTATTTCTTACTTCCTTCCTTCCTTCTTTCCTTCCTTCCTTCCTCCTCTTCTCTAACTCACTCCACGCTTCCCCCCGCCCCACGCCACCCTCATTACCCTCTACAATGACAAAGAAAAACACTTTCCCCTCACACTCGCTGCCTGAGAGTGACTTTCCTGCCTTATGCTGGTTGGGAAAGGGAGAGGGGAGAGAGGGGAGGAGAGAGGGGAGGAGAGGGGGAGAGGGGAAGAGAGGGGAAGAGAGGGGAAAGAGAGGGGAGAGAGAGGGGAAGAGAGGGGAAAGAGGGGAGAGAGGGAAAGAGAGAGGGGATGAGAGGGGATGAGAGGGGAAGGAGAGGGGAAAAGAGGGGATGAGAGGGAAAGAGAGAGGGGAAGAGAGGGAAGAGAGGGGAGGAGAGGGGAAGGAGAGGGGAAGAGAGAGGGAAGAGAGGGGAGAGAGGGGAAAGAGAGGGGATGAGAGGGAGAGAGAGAGGGGAAAGAGAGAGGGGATGAGAGGGGATGAGAGGGGAAAGAGAGGGGAAAGAGAGGGGAAAGAGAGAGGGGAGAGAGGAGAGGGAAAGAGAGGGGATGAGAGGGGAAGAGAGGGGAGAGAGGGAAAGAGAGGGGAAGAGAGGGGAAAGAGAGGAGAAGAGAGGGGAGGAGAGGGGAGAGGGGAAGAGAGGGGAAAGAGAGGGGAAGAGAGGGGAAGAGAGGGGAAAGAGAGGGAAAGAGAGAGGGGATGAGAGGAGAAGAGAGGGGAAGAGAGGGGATGAGAGGGGATGAGAGGGGATGAGAGGGGAAGAGAGGGAAAGAGAGGGGAAAGAGAGGGGAGGATATGAAAGAAGAGGGTGAGAGAATGAGCTTTCGAAAGGCATTGTTATCCTATAAATATGTTTACTCTTTCTCTCTCTCTCTCTCTCTCTCTCTCTCTCTCTCTCTCTCTCTCTCTCTCTCTCTCTCTCTCTCTCTCTCTCTTAAGCCTACATTAATTTAGTCCACTTAGGATGGTCCATACAGTGTGTTGATTCGTATTTCCATGCAAATCTATGTAAATCTCTCTCTCTCTCTCTCTCTCTCTCTCTCTCTCTCTCTCTCTCTCTCTCTCTCTCTCTCTCTCTCTCTCTTTTCTGTGGCTGCTTTATTTTGCCTGGTGTTGCGTTACAGCAAAGAGAGAGAGAGAGAGAGAGAGAGAGAGAGAGAGAGAGAGAGAGAGAGAGAGAGAGAGAGAGAGAGAGAGAGAGAGAGAGAGAGAGAGAGAGAGAGAGAGAGAGAGAGAGAGAGAGATTTCCAAAACTGAAAAACAGGAATTGACTCCTTCGACGAAAACAAACAATGAAATATCAATTCAACTGAACACTCGTTTTTTTTTTTTCTTTTTTCTTTCGTTTTTTTTTTCAAGGTTATCGACAAACAAAAAAAAATAAATAACATAAATAAATTGGAGTTTCAGAAAAAAAAAATAGTAATGTTTATTTTGTGTAATCTCTTTATTATTAAGTTAAAAAAAAAAAGAGTTACTGAATTGTATACATGACAAAAAAAAACATATAATTACTGTCCAAGGTATTTCATTTTTTTAATTAATGGTTGCTGTGGACATAAGAGAGAGAGAGAGAGAGAGAGAGAGAGAGAGAGAGAGAGAGAGAGAGAGAGAGAGAGAGAGAGAGAGAGAGAGAGAGAAGGGCCGTGTTTGTCTTGTGAGGTAAGCAATCCCTTTTCAGTCTTCTCTTTCCCCTTGTTTCCCCCCTTGCCTCCACCTCCCCTCGGAATGGTTGTTCTTCCCCTCCGTCCATGTTCCTCTCTTTCGTTCCATGTCTTTTCTTCCCTCTGTTCTCTCTTCTACCTTTTCAGTTTATTCTGTTCCCCTCAAATCGTACCTTCCTCCTATTCTCCTATCTTTTTCTCCTCTCCTTTTCCTCTCGATTATAGACAATAGTATCATTATTATTGCAGTTTGCCCTTATCTCCTCTCTCCCTTCTGTTGTCTCTCGCCTTTCATCTCTTCCACTTGCTTTGTATTCATCCTTCTAACTTTACCTATCTATCTATCTCTCTATTTATCTATCTATCTATCTATCTATCTATCTATTTATCTATCTATTTATCTATCTATCTTTCTATCTATGTATCTATCTACCACCTTGCTTGCTGTGAGTCATAAGATAAACATTATAACCAAAAATTTCGTTCCAGCCCTGAAGAAAGTCCATTGTGTGTGTGTGTGTAGAAAGACCAACCTAAAATAAGGATTAATTTTGGTTCCAAGAAAGCACGCATTTAGTTTTTTTTTTCACCGACTCTTTTCTTAAGTCTCTTTGGGGGTGGAGTTTTATAGCAAATTAGTGTGTTTTTTTGATAGGAAAGAAAGGAAGGAAGGAAGGAAGGAAAGAAAGAAAGAGAGAAGTAAAGAACGAGTGACGGAAGGAGGGAGGAAAGAAAAGAAAAAGAAAGAGAGGCAGGAAGGAAGGAGAGGAAAGGAAAGGAAAGGAAAGGATGAGGGAGTAATATTTGACTATATCTATCTTGGTTGATTTCCATTCTATCATATTTTTCTATTGATCTTCATACGTATAATTCAGCTTAATCTCTCTCTCTCTCTCTCTCTCTCTCTCTCTCTCTCTCTCTCTCTCTCTCTCTCTCTCTCTCTCTCTCTCTCTCTCTCTCTCTCTCTCTAGTACCTAATCGTCAAAACCATCAACTGTATGTCTATTTCTCTCCATATCAGTCCATTATCTTTCACCCATGAGCATTCTAATGGTCGAGGAGGGGAGGAAAATTGGATGAGTGAGAGAGAGTAAGAGGGAGACAGGGAGAGGCGGGGGGGGAGAGACAGGGCATGAGGTAGAGAGGATAAAGATGAATTAGGATTGATGCAAAGAGTGTGGGATGAAACTGAGGGAGGGAGGGAGAGTTTGTGTAGGGGAGAGAGGAGGTAAGTAAGGTAGGAGTGGAAGAAGGGAAAAGTGGGTGAGAGTGAGGGAAAAGAGGGAAGTGTAAGGGAGGTAATGGTGGTGTCGTGTCCTCTAGAGTAATATAGCGTTTCAAGATCTCCCTCAGAGCCTCCTTCACACCCTTCCTTCCTTCCTTCCTTCCTTCCTTCCTTCCTTCCTTCTTTCCTTCGTTCCCTCCTTCCTTGCTTCCTTCATTCATTCCTCTATCCCCCTCTTTCCTTCAATCCTCTTTCATATTCCTTCTATTCACTCCTTCCCTCCTTTGATCACACACAATATCTCTCTCTCTCTCTCTCTCTCTCTCTCTCTCTCTCTCTCTCTCTCTCTCTCTCTCTCTCTCTCTCTCTCTCTCTCTCTCTCTCTCTCTCTCTCTCTCTCTCTCTTCCATACCTCATCACATCTCTAATCTACAAAATTTCCTCTTTCCTTTTCACTCTTCCTATCTCGCCTCCCTTATAATCACCTCCTATATTCCCCTCCATCCTTCATTCCTTTGACTCTCTCCCTCCTTCTATCCCTCCTATTCCTCCTTCTTCCCCTCTTCATTCTCTCCGTCCTCTCCTTCCCCTCGCTGTGCATTCATTATAGATCCTGACTGCAGTGTTCCAGCGTGCTAAATCCTTAATGTGGAGCTGGGGAGGGAGGAAAAGAAAAGGCGTGGGAGGACAGGAAGGGAGTGTGAGTGAAAGAAAAAAATAAGGGAGTTTATGATTGGACGGAAAGGATGATTGACTTTTCTTTCAAATTATGGATTAACTGAGGGAGAGAAAAGAGGAGGGAGGGAAAAAATAGGGTGTGAAAGTCGAGAGGAATGAGGGGAGAGCGAGCGAGAGAGATAACACACTGTAGCATAGATAGGAGGAGGAGGAGAGAGGGAGCGAGTGGGAGTGGGGAAGAAAATAGTGGTTTCTGAGGTGAGGGGAAGGTAATGGGAGGGAATCAGGGGCACGCGGAGAGGGATGAGGGAAATTAAGCAGTTACATGAAATGGCTTTGGGGTCGACTCTTGATAAAGGGGACGTATGACACACTTAACAAGGCAAAAGCGAGGGGAAGCAGAGAGAGAGAGAGAGAGAGAGAGAGAGAGAGAGAGAGAGAGAGAGAGAGAGAGAGAGAGAGAGAGAGAGAGAGAGAGAGAGAGAGAGGAAGAGGAAGAGCGCCTTAAGGTACATTCATCTAATAAATGCTTAATGGAGGACTGATCTTTCCCCGAACGAGAAGACGGAACTCACTCACTCACTTGCATCTTTTTTCCCTCGTGAAGGCCAACGACAAACACGAGAGGAGAAGTGAGACGCAGGGGAAAGAAGGACAAACACATATATATAAAATAATTACAGGTAAAACGGACACAAGAGATATAGAAAGATAAAAACATGAAGCAACTCTGAAATCACACTGACCATAACCTTTCCTAAACCACTGGGGATAAACTGATCCTTAATACACTACGAATATAATATCAGTGTTCGTCTACCATTGTTAGTCTCCTATAGATACTCAAATTAAAGCTCACAGGTGGAGATATGTGATGAATTAGTGGGATAAAGTGATTGGATTGTATTACCTGAACGTGGCTGTGGGCGTGGTGAGTGGGCGTGGTGAGTGGGCAGGTGAAAAGGTGAGGAAAATAATACGTCGCAAGGCTAAGTGGGATTCAAAAATTGTATTGCAGGTTCAGTGAAAGGTTTTTGGCGTTTGTGCATAAAGGATTAAGAGATTACATTGAAGGTGGAGTGATTGAAGGGCGTGAGGACGTGAATGTGGATGAAGGTTTAGTGAGGATTAAAAGATTGAATTATATAAAGAAAGATGATGTGTTTCTTCTACTACTCCTCCTCCTCTTCTTTCTTTACCTCCTCTTTTACTTGACTTAGCAACGAGAGGTCATTAATATATACTAAATGAAATAATATTAAATAAATAAATAATATGCAAAAGAAGAAAACTAAGAGAAGTAAAGAAAAAAGCTACGAAGTTAAATAAAAAATGAATATCTTAAATACAAGAAAAAACATATTTAAACATTTAAATATGTATATAAAGACTCAACACATAAACACAGACAGATAGAGACACAAATATAAACAAAGAGAGCAGACAAATAAACATAGAAGGAAGAAGAGAGAGAGAGAGAGAAAAAAAAGTGTTTCCTCTCATCCTGGACACAACCTCGTACGAATTGTCTCATACAACAGGACGCCTCTTAAGACATTTCATCCCTGTTTACGGTCTCTTGCACTTTATTTACTGAGACGGAAACTTACTTTTTCTTTAGTTCCCAGACAACTTTCTTGATTGTCTCTTGTTTCCAGATTGAGAGTAACTTCCTTATGCGCAAGGGGGGAAAAAATGGGGGGAAACAAAGAGATAAAAAGAGGAAAGAGGTAAAAAATTGAAAGAGTGAAAGGGAGAGTAGGGATGGTATAGTGTATGTAGAAATTGGACGGAGGAAAAAATGCGGAAGGAAGGGAGAGGGAAAAATGTCAACAAAAATGGGAAAGGATGAATACATACGAGGAAATAAAAGAGGAAAGAGAAAAAGGGAAATAGAAGATGGAGGAGGAGTAAGAGGAGGAAGAGGAGGAGGAGAACTAGGATGAACATTATGAAACTGGCACAAACAAACACACACAAACACAAACACACAAACACAAACACAAACACAAACACAAACACACACCCTTACTGCAGGAAAACACGAGAATAACATTGCCTCAACTCTACAAGAACAACATGAACTCAGAAGCACAACTCTCCACACCTCACCTCGCCTCCCCTCCGCCGTCACCCAAACACCTGTGTAAACTTTCACAGGTAATCGATACCTGGAAACCCGCATTAAGAAAATTAGCTTCCGAAAGAGGAGGAGGAAGAGGAGGAAGACGAGGAGGAAGAGGAGAATGAAGAGAAAATGCGATGGAAAAAGAGGAAGACGAAAGAATAAAAAGAAAATGAGCAGGAAGAAGGAGGAGGAGGAGGAGGATAAAGAGGAGGAGGAAGAAGTAGAAGAGGAAGAGGAGAAGCTAAGGAAAAGGAGAACATGTATTTTTTTCTCTTCTCTTCTCTCTCTCTCGTGAAATAAAATAAAAATGTAAGGATAACTTTAATCTTTTGCTCAGTTTCAAGCAGCATTAATCAATCTATTTCTTGAAGCGAGCTCTGCTAATACTGCCTTGAGACCTGTCCTAAATATTTTCCACTTTCCTTCATCACCTTACGTTCTATCGACCTTCTCTATATACAGGCAAGGTTTGTTTTCACCTCCATGTTTCAGTCTCTCGTTTCATATCAATTGGGTTTTATTTAATTTGTTTCATTAATTTACGTGTGTGAAAAAAAATTAACACTGCAGAATAAGATACGGTTGTTTGTATGCATGCTTGTGTGTGTGTGCTTGTGTGTGTGTGTGTGTGTGTGTGTGTGTGTGTGTGTGTGTGTGTGTGTGTGTGTGTGTGTGTGTGTGTGTGTGTGTGTGTGTGTGTGTGTGTGTGTGTGTGTGTGTGTGTGTGTGTGTGTGTGTGTGTGTGTGTGTGTGTGTGTGTGTGTGTGTGTGTGTGTGTTTTGTTGATTACATGGAGTGAATGTGGTAAGTGTTTGAATAAAATATGAAAGCGCGAAATTGTCGGAAGAGATAAAAACATTTTTTTTTTTTAATACAATCTAAAAGCGAAAATGTTATTACTACTACTATATATTTTTATACATTATTATCAACTGCAATAGGCCACCAGCGGCTTTGGTAGAACGTGTACTGAATAAATGATAAAGGCTTTTTTTTTATTATTGTTATCCTCTCAATGCAGGAAAATTCTATACACCCTTTCTTCACAATCCATTTTCTATGATTTTTCGCTTGTGCTTAGCTGCTGCCGCTCAAATAAAAATCTCAATATATATGATTGAAATTGGATTTTGACTAGGTTTCCATTAATAGCATTGGCATTTCGATACGATCAGTGTTTTAGACAGCCATGAAATATTATTGCAAGATACAAGGTAGTGAGGTGGGTGAGGCCTGGCGTGGATGGAAGCGTGACTCTGTGCAGGTGACAGGTGCGAAAAAAATATATGAACTATTGATGATTGACAACACTAAAAATAAAAAAAATAATAAAAAAATTCCACCAAGAACTATTAAATATATGTCTACATCTATCATTATTTATACAAGATCATCCTATGGAGAACAACAACGGGAAATAAATGTTACGAAAAGACTGATTTCTTCTTCATTCGGAGTTAAATTTAAGTCAGAACTTCCCTCATGGATATCTGTACATTCTATAACTGGCCAGAAACACATTTTAACGACCTTTCCTGTTGTGGCTCAGCTCTTCAGTACGACCAGTGGTGCTTCAAGAAGGTAAAGGACGGTGGTGTGTGTTTTCATATACACAATCGTTCAAAATGTCAGTATTGTAAACCGATGACGTCACTGCACAAACTTTATATACATGATATGCATAGCGAGGGAGAATAACCCAGTTTTCTGTGCTGACTAACTAAAGGTTACTTTCGAAAATGGAAAAAGCATTCAATGATTTCAAAAGGTGGTGACCTTTATGTCTATGAGAAGCCTTGCAATGTGCTGAATACAATTGTGTTTCTCCCGCTCATTTTCGTGAATAATATGTAGAAAACCATCACAAACACTGATAGACAGACACACAGACACTGGAAACACGCGATAATAATAATAATAATAATAATAATAATAATAATAATAATAATAATAATAATAATAATAATAATAATAATAATAATAATAATAATAATAATAATAATAAAACAATAGTAATACAAATAAAATATTACAAAATATAATAACAATAATGATTTTATAAGCCTTTCTCTACCTTGGTGTTGTTATTGTTACAGTTATTGTCGTCGTCAGCGTCACCGTCACGAGCAGGTGTACCTTCTCGAGGCCTTTAATTTGACGCCACAATAACCAATTGTTTCCCTTCGTCAGTTTGATTCAAAACTGTAGTCTCTGTTCTGATTCAATTTCACGGTTTTTTCACATTACCTTGGCTTCTCACACGCTCGCTCTCTCTCTCTCTCTCTCTCTCTCTCTCTCTCTCTCTCTCTCTCTCTCTCTCTCTCTCTCTCTCTCTCTCTCTCTCTCTCTCTCTCTCTCTCTCTCTCTCTCTCTCTCTCTCTTTCAATCAGTCTTCGATAACATTTCTTTCATTCGTTCATAGAGAAAGGGAAATTAAGAGAGAGAGAGAGAGAGAGAGAGAGAGAGAGAGAGAGAGAGAGAGAGAGAGAGAGAGAGAGAGAGAGAGAGAGAGAGAGAGAGAGAGAGAGAGAGAGAGAGAGAGAGAAAGAGAGAGAGAGAGAGAGAAAAAAGAAAAAAAAGGATAGGTTTGCCAAGAGAGAGACAGACAGAGAACACCAATCATATTAAAATATACGAATAATTTTGGTTTACATTTCACTTTTGTAATTGTTGAAGTAAATATTGTTGAAAAAGAACAAAACCATAATAAAAATAATAACACTAATAATAAGAAAGAAAGAAAATAATAATATAATAATAATTCCATGACAATACTGCTGCTGCTGCTGATGATGATGATGGTGATGATGATGATGATGGTGATGGTGACACTAATACTAATGCTAATAATTATATGAATTTCTGGAATGTACAATTACCAACAACATCATCACTGCGACCTTCAATGTGAAATTAGTTGACTTAGTGAGAACAAACAGACAAACAAACACATTAATACACTAATCACAACACACACACACACACACACACACACACACACACACACACACACACACACACACACACACACACATCTCACCGGGGACAGAAAAGGTCTTAGAGAGGATCTTTGTTGTCTAAAGGTGACAATAGAATCAAAGGTGTGTGTTTGTATGTGTGTGAGAGAGAGAGAGACAGAGAGAGAGAGAGAGAGAGAGAGAGAGAGAGAGAGAGAGAGAGAGAGAGAGAGAGAGAGAGAGAGAGAGAGAGAGAGAGAGAGAGAGAGAGAGAGAATGCACGCAGATATACAGGAAGACAAACATAATGACAGATAAAAAGATATATACAAAACAAATTAACAAAAACAATAGCAGTAAAAAAAGAGGAATAAAACACGAGTATAAATAAAGAAAATACCTAGAATTCTGCATTCGTTAAATCATCACAAGGGAAACCAAACACTTCCTCTTTGAAACTTTACTCTTTCCTCTTGAATGAGCCACAGAACACATCACAGCCTGGGTTACCGGATTGACAACAACTACAACGACTACAGAACAGGAGACGAACAAAGGTGTAAAGGACATTAGAGTAGTTTAGTTGACTTTTATTTCCCCTTAAACGGAAACATATAAAGAACAATATTGTAAATTATGTTATAAAGCTTTATTGTGTGTTTCCCTTGTCTCTGTTTCTCTGTCTCTGTCTTTCTTTCTGTTTTTCTTTCTTTCTTTCTTTCTTTCTTTCTTTTTTTCTTTCTTTCATTCTCTTTTTCTTTCTTACTTTCTTTCTGTATAAATGTATGTATGTATATATTTATGTATGTATGTATGTATGTATGTATTTCTCGTATATTCATCTTTGTCTGTCTATCAGTCTGTCTATCTATCAGTCTATCTCTGTTTATCTATCTGTCTGTCTGTCCTTGTTGTTTCTATGTGTGTATATATGTATGTCTCTCTCTCTCTCTCTCTCTCTCTCTCTCTCTCTCTCTCTCTCTCTCTCTCTCTCTCTCTCTCTCTCTCTCTCTCTCTCTCTCTCTCTCTCTCTCTCCCCCTTGCTTTGTGTCTCATTCCAATTAATTATCTACACTGACCTGGAAACTAATGTAGAAAAATAAAACCTTCCATGCGTTTCTTCTTTCCAAGCTGAGTTTACCTTTGAAATTAAACCTTAAACAACTATCTGTCTGGTAATTCATTGTTTTTCGTGGAATGAATCGGAACAAAACATAATTATTACCCCACTCCTACTTTTGACTTCGTGCCGTGAATAGGAGATGAGTGGAAGCGTTGTGTTCTTAAGAGAGCAATGAGAAGAGTGATAAGGGAGGAGTGTATTTCATTCTGTTATGTTCAGTCACGGGAGAAGAATGGTGTTGGTGTTGTAACTACGTGTTCTAAAGGCGACAGTTCATTCCTAGCGTGTGACATTACAGACTTGAGAGAGAGAGAGAGAGAGAGAGAGAGAGAGAGAGAGAGAGAGAGAGAGAGAGAGAGAGAGAGAGAGAGAGAGAGAGATGATGATGATGATGATGAAAATAATAATATATATAATAATAATAATAATAACAATACCAGCAGCAATAATAATAAGGCAATAAATATTCAAATCATAAAATATAACGCTTATATATCTTTTTTAATCTAATTTGTGTGTAACCATTGAAACACACACACACACACACACACACACACACACACACACACACACACGCACACACACACAGTTATTAAGGTCATCTAGGGTCAAAAACACAAAGTAAAACATTACTATTCAATCAGCAGCTGCCATTTATTGAACTTTTTTCCGTAACCCTGCGCCAAAACACCCAAGTTAAATAAAAATGTATAATACTCTGGAAATCATTTATTATTTTTCTCTGTCTATTTCTGTCAGTTATTCTGTCTCTGTTTGCTTATGTGTGAGTGAGCTGACTTGTTATGGGTGAGTGTGTGGGATGATTCTGTTTATGTGTGTGCTCTCTCTCTCTCTCTCTCTCTCTCTCT
>JAPQNM010000049.1:5123618-5126118 GCA_029783475.1 Metacarcinus magister
TTTCTTTTTCTTTTAATCGCTGAAGTTTGTTGTTGTTTTTTTCTTCATTTCTTGGTCGTATATAAAAGAAATTCAATATTTTACATAAAAACAATATATTTAAACTCTCTCTCTCTCTCTATTTATCTTTATACATATCTATTCAGTTATCTTTCTATCTATCTATCTCTCTTCACACACACACACACACACACACACACACACACACACACACACACACACACACACACTTGTTGACTCAAACGAACAGCAGCGCATCGGTTCCTGACGTGAAAAGCAAGAAGGGATCCGTTTTACATAAATTTTAATATATTTACCCACTTGAGAGAGAGAGAGAGAGAGAGAGAGAGAGAGAGAGAGAGAGAGAGAGAGAGAGAGAGAGAGAGAGAGAGAGAGAGAGATACAATTAGACCATAACCCTTATCTACCCAAGCTATAATCAATTGCCCATTATCTCTAGACGGAATGGAGGAAAGTCGAAGTTCAACACATAACAAGCTGAATCAAAACCTTGCGGAACGTCGACTTAGAGGATATTATTGCACAATTAACTATATAATTAGTTAATCTTGTTTTCACTGCTCGACCTCAATGAAAAGACTAAAAAAAGAGAAGGGAGACGCAGACAGACAGACAGACAGACAGACAGACAGACAGACAGACAGACAGACAGACAGACAGACAGACAGACAGACAGACAGACAGACAGACAGACAGACAGATTGACAGAAAGATATATGAAAAAATAAAGACTAGTTTTTCTCAAGGTTATAAAAATTTCCAGATTTGCAAAACAAGTTCTATTCATTCTAATCAAGATCTTGTATAAAAAATGTACAGCATGATAAGAGAGTGAGAGAGAGAGAGAGAGAGAGAGAGAGAGAGAGAGAGAGAGAGAGAGAGAGAGAGAGAGAGAGAGAGAGAGAGAGAGAGAGAGAGAGAGAGGATGTTTTCATTGACAAGGTATGTATTACTGACTTCTTTTTTTTTCTCTCTCTCTCTCTAACTCACTCTCTCTCTCTCTCTCTCTATCTATCTATCTATCTATCTATCTTTTTACAGATTTTTCACTCAATTTGCTCTTGCTCACTAACCCTTCTTATTCTCCTCCTCCTCCTCCTCCTCCTCCTCCTCCTCCTCATCCTCCTCCTCCTCCTCCTCCTCCTCCTCCTCCTCCTCCTCCTTTTCAGCTCAATATAATATCTCCGCATCATCCTTCCTTCTTGTCCACTAGGTCATCTTTCCTTTCTTTCCTCCTCCTCTTCCTCCTCCTCCTCCTCCTCCAAATCCTCCTCCTCCTCCTCCTCCTCCTCCTCCACCCTCTCTCTTTTCCATCGTCAAACTCTTCAAGGCCATTAGGTCACTTAAGAGAGAGAGAGAGAGAGAGAGAGAGAGAGAGAGAGAGAGAGAGAGAGAGAGAGAGAGAGAGAGAGAGAGAGAGAGAGAGAGAGAGAGAGAGAGAGAGAGAGAGAGTCGTCACAGGATGTAGTAAAAGGAACATGAACGGGAAAGAGACATCAGGGAAAATATCCTCTCGTGTGTGTGTGTGTGTGTGTGTGTGTGTGTGTGTGTGTGTGTGTGTGTGTGTGTGTGTGTGTGTGTGTGTGTGTGTGTGTGTGTGTGTGTGGGTCGGCTCGTCCTTTGAAGCCTTCCTGTGGTTCACGTTCGCTAAAGCTTCACTCAAAAGCCTCGAGAACGTGGTTTTAGAAACATTTACTCAAGGATTTCCAACATTACAGGGCTCAGATTTACCTTTTTTTTCCCCCCTTTTTTTTTTTTTTTTTCCTTTTTTTTTCCTGGCAACGGGGGAGATTTTTTCGTTATTTCCATGTATTACCCGGGCGAAAGAGGGAGAGAAGGAGAGGAGGGAGGGAGGGAGGGAGGGAGGGAGGGAGGGAGGGAGGGAGGGAGGATGGAGGGATGCTTTCACGATATATATATGAAGGAATCTAGTTAATGTGAACGAAACTATAAGACAGAAATATTAAAGTTTGTTGGAGTTGTTGTTATTATTATTATTATTATTATTATTGTTATTATTATTATTATTATTATTATTATTATTATTATAACTACTGCCGAAGATGTTGTTTCATTATTCCACCGCACAGATTATACATATACACAAAGATTATACATACATACATACACACATACATACATACATACACACATCTAATATAATCCTACACACACTTAATACACTTAATCTCTTAAACTTAAACTAACTTTCACATATTTCTACGAATGAAAAAAAAAAAAAATTATCCAGCGTTAGGAACAGATTAATTTCCACACAAACAGAAATATTATCCAAGGTTGAGTTAATTTGGATATTCATTTACCTTGATTCTTGTTGTGGGTCCGTGAAGATGTCTCGCCAACCCTTCAGTCTGTTAGGGGAAGAAAGGAAAAACACACACATTAATACACATCAAACTACGCGTGTGTGTGAGGGAGAGAGAGACTTGATGCGTTCATACATACATACATACATAGC
>JAPQNM010000049.1:5131118-5163618 GCA_029783475.1 Metacarcinus magister
CTCGTCATTTTCTCGAAAGCTATTAGAGATATTGGAAATATCATTGCAGCATCTGATAGACCTAATTAAAACTGTACAACTGTCATTATGAATATTTGTTCTATGACTAATAATTACGCAGTAAAATGAAACTTATATTTATATAAAAACATGAATTTCCTCCTCATTTTCTCGAAAGCTATTAGAGATATTGGAAATATTATTGCAGCATCTGATAGACCTAATTAAACTGTACAACTGATTATGAATATTTGTTCTATGACTAATAATTACGCAGTAAAATGAAAACTTAATATTTATATAAAAACATGACTTTCCTCCTCATTTTCTCGAAAGCTATTAGAGATATTGGAAATATCATTGCAGCATCTGATAGACCTAATTAAACTGTACAACTGTCATTATGAATATTTGTTCTATGACTAATAATTACGCAGTAAAATGAAACTTAATATTTATATAAAAACATGACTTTCCTCCTCATTTTTTCGAAAGCTATTAGAGATATTGGAAATATCATTGCAGCATCTGATAGACCTAATTAAACTGTACAACTGTCATTATGAATATTTGTTCTATGACTAATAATTACGCAGTAAAATGAAACTTAATATTTATATATAAACATGACTTTCCTCGTCATTTTCTCGAAAGCTATTAGAGATATTGGAAATATTATTGCAGCATCTGATAGACCTAATTAAAATCTACTACTGTCATTATGAATATTTTCACTAGTACTAATAAATACTGAATTTTACTTTTTTTAAAAAAACTTTCTTCCTCGTTTTCTCGAAAGCTATTAGAGATATTGGAAATATCATTGCATCATCTGATATACCTAATTCAACTGTACAACTGATATGAATATTTGTTCTATGACTAATAATTACGCAGTAAAATAAAACCGTATATTTTATATAAAAACATGACTTTCCTCGTCATTTTCTTGAAAGCTATTAGAGATATTGGAAATATAATTGCAGCATCTGATAGACCTAATTAAACTGTACAACTGTCATTATGAATATTTGTTCTATGACTAATAATTACGCAGTAAAATGAAACTTAATATTTATATATAAACATGACTTTCCACCTCATTTTCCCGAAAGCTATTAGAGATATTGGAAATATCATTGCAGCATCTGATAGACCTAATTAAACTGTACAACTGATATTATGAATATTTGTTCTATGACTAATAATTACGCAGTAAAATGAAACTTAATATTTATATAAAAACATGACTTTCCTCCTCATTTTTTCGAAAGCTATTAGAGATATTGGAAATATCATTGCAGCATCTGATAGACCTAATTAAACTGTACAACTGTCATTATGAATATTTGTTCTATGACTAATAATTACGCAGTAAAATGAAACTTAATTTTATATAAAAACATGACTTTCCTCCTCATTTTCTCGAAAGGTATTAGAGATATTGGAAATATTATTGCAGCATCTGATACAACTAATTAAACTGTACAACTGATATTATGAATATTTGTTCTATGACTAATAATTACGCAGTAAAATGAAACTTAATATTTATATAAAAACATGACTTTCCTCCTCATTTTCTCGAAAGCTATTAGAGATATTGGAAATATCATTGCAGCATCTGATAGACCTGATTAAACTGTACAACTGTCATTATGAATATTTGTTCTATGACTAATAATAACGCAGTAAAATGAAACTTAATATTTATATAAAAACATGACTTTCCTCCTCATTTTCTCGAAAGCTATTAGAGATATTGGAAATATCATTGCAGCATCTGATAGACCTAATTAAACTGTACAACTGATATTATGAATATTTGTTCTATGACTAATAATTACGCAGTAAAATGAAACTTAATATTTATATAAAAACATGACTTTCCTCCTCATTTTTTCGAAAGCTATTAGAGATATTGGAAATATCATTGCAGCATCTGATAGACCTAATTAAACTGTACAACTGTCATTATGAATATTTGTTCTATGACTAATAATTACGCAGTAAAATGAAACTTAATATTTATATATAAACATGACTTTCCTCGTCATTTTCTCGAAAGCTATTAGAGATATTGGAAATATTATTGCAGCATCTGATAGACCTAATTAAAATCTACTACTGTCATTATGAATATTTTCACTAGTACTAATAAATACTGAATTTTACTTTTTTTTAAATTACTTTCTTCCTCGTTTTCTCGAAAGCTATTAGAGATATTGGAAATATCATTGCATCATCTGATATACCTAATTCAACTGTACAACTGATATGAATATTTGTTCTATGACTAATAATTACGCAGTAAAATAAAACCGTATTTTTATATAAAAACATGACTTTCCTCGTCATTTTCTTGAAAGCTATTAGAGATATTGGAAATATCATTGCAGCATCTGATAGACCTAATTAAACTGTACAACTGTCATTATGAATATTTGTTCTATGACTAATAATTACGCAGTAAAATGAAACTTAATATTTATATAAAAACATGAATTTCCTCCTCACTTTTCTCGAAAGCTATTAGAGATATTGGAAATATTATTGCAGCATCTGATAGACCTAATTAAACTGTACAACTGATATTATGAATATTTGTTCTATGACTAATAATTACGCAGTAAAATGAAACTTAATATTTATATAAAAACATGACTTTCCTCCTCATTTTCTCGAAAGCTATTAGAGATATTGGAAATATCATTGCAGCATCTGATAGACCTAATTAAACTGTACAACTGTCATTATGAATATTTGTTCTATGACTAATAATTACGCAGTAAAATGAAACTTAATATTTATATAAAAACATGACTTTCCTCCTCATTTTTCGAAAGCTATTAGAGATATTGGAAATATCATTGCAGCATCTGATAGACCTAATTAAACTGTACAACTGATATTATGAATATTTGTTCTATGACTAATAATTACGCAGTAAAATGAAACTTAATATTTATATAAAAACATGACTTTCCTCCTCATTTTCTCGAAAGCTATTAGAGATATTGGAAATATCATTGCAGCATCTGATAGACCTGATTAAACTGTACAACTGTCATTATGAATATTTGTTCTATGACTAATAATAACGCAGTAAAATGAAACTTAATATTTATATAAAAACATGACTTTCCTCCTCATTTTCTCGAAAGCTATTAGAGATATTGGAAATATCATTGCAGCATCTGATAGACCTAATTAAACTGTACAACTGATATTATGAATATTTGTTCTATGACTAATAATTACGCAGTAAAATGAAACTTAATATTTATATAAAAACATGACTTTCCTCCTCATTTTTTCGAAAGCTATTAGAGATATTGGAAATATCATTGCAGCATCTGATAGACCTAATTAAACTGTACAACTGTCATTATGAATATTTGTTCTATGACTAATAATTACGCAGTAAAATGAAACTTAATATTTATATATAAACATGACTTTCCTCGTCATTTTCTCGAAAGCTATTAGAGATATTGGAAATATTATTGCAGCATCTGATAGACCTAATTAAAATCTACTACTGTCATTATGAATATTTTCACTAGTACTAATAAATACTGAATTTTACTTTTTTTTAAATTACTTTCTTCCTCGTTTTCTCGAAAGCTATTAGAGATATTGGAAATATCATTGCATCATCTGATATACCTAATTCAACTGTACAACTGATATGAATATTTGTTCTATGACTAATAATTACGCAGTAAAATAAAACCGTATTTTTATATAAAAACATGACTTTCCTCGTCATTTTCTTGAAAGCTATTAGAGATATTGGAAATATCATTGCAGCATCTGATAGACCTAATTAAACTGTACAACTGTCATTATGAATATTTGTTCTATGACTAATAATTACGCAGTAAAATGAAACTTAATATTTATATAAAAACATGAATTTCCTCCTCATTTTCTCGAAAGCTATTAGAGATATTGGAAATATCATTGCAGCATCTGATAGACCTAATTAAACTGTACAACTGATATTATGAATATTTGTTCTATGACTAATAATTACGCAGTAAAATGAAACTTAATATTTATATAAAAACATGACTTTCCTCCTCATTTTCTCGAAAGCTATTAGAGATATTGGAAATATCATTGCAGCATCTGATAGACCTAATTAAACTGTACAACTGTCATTATGAATATTTGTTCTATGACTAATAATTACGCAGTAAAATGAAACTTAATATTTATATAAAAACATGACTTTCCTCCTCATTTTTTCGAAAGCTATTAGAGATATTGGAAATATCATTGCAGCATCTGATAGACCTAATTAAACTGTACAACTGTCATTATGAATATTTGTTCTATGACTAATAATTACGCAGTAAAATGAAACTTAATATTTTAATATAAACATGACTTTCCTCGTCATTTTCTCGAAAGCTATTAGAGATATTGGAAATATTATTGCAGCATCTGATAGACCTAATTAAAATCTACTACTGTCATTATGAATATTTTCACTAGTACTAATAAATACTGAATTTTACTTTTTTTTAAAAAACTTTCTTCCTCGTTTTCTCGAAAGCTATTAGAGATATTGGAAATATCATTGCATCATCTGATATACCTAATTCAACTGTACAACTGATATGAATATTTGTTCTATGACTAATAATTACGCAGTAAAATAAAACCGTATTTTTATATAAAAACATGACTTTCCTCGTCATTTTCTTGAAAGCTATTAGAGATATTGGAAATATAATTGCAGCATCTGATAGACCTAATTAAACTGTACAACTGTCATTATGAATATTTGTTCTATGACTAATAATTACGCAGTAAAATGAAACTTAATATTTATATATAAACATGACTTTCCACCTCATTTTCCCGAAAGCTATTAGAGATATTGGAAATATCATTGCAGCATCTGATAGACCTAATTAAACTGTACAACTGATATTATGAATATTTGTTCTATGACTAATAATTACGCAGTAAAATGAAACTTAATATTTATATAAAAACATGACTTTCCTCCTCATTTTTTCGAAAGCTATTAGAGATATTGGAAATATCATTGCAGCATCTGATAGACCTAATTAAACTGTACAACTTTCATTATGAATATTTGTTCTATGACTAATAATTACGCAGTAAAATGAAACTTAATATTTATATAAAAACATGACTTTCCTCCTCATTTTCTCGAAAGGTATTAGAGATATTGGAAATATTATTGCAGCATCTGATACAACTAATTAAACTGTACAACTGATATTATGAATATTTGTTCTATGACTAATAATTACGCAGTAAAATGAAACTTAATATTTATATAAAAACATGACTTTCCTCCTCATTTTCTCGAAAGCTATTAGAGATATTGGAAATATCATTGCAGCATCTGATAGACCTGATTAAACTGTACAACTGTCATTATGAATATTTGTTCTATGACTAATAATAACGCAGTAAAATGAAACTTAATATTTATATAAAAACATGACTTTCCTCCTCATTTTCTCGAAAGCTATTAGAGATATTGGAAATATCATTGCAGCATCTGATAGACCTAATTAAACTGTACAACTGATATTATGAATATTTGTTCTATGACTAATAATTACGCAGTAAAATGAAACTTAATATTTATATAAAAACATGACTTTCCTCCTCATTTTTCGAAAGCTATTAGAGATATTGGAAATATCATTGCAGCATCTGATAGACCTAATTAAACTGTACAACTGTCATTATGAATATTTGTTCTATGACTAATAATTACGCAGTAAAATGAAACTTAATATTTATATATAAACATGACTTTCCTCGTCATTTTCTCGAAAGCTATTAGAGATATTGGAAATATTATTGCAGCATCTGATAGACCTAATTAAAATCTACTACTGTCATTATGAATATTTTCACTAGTACTAATAAATACTGAATTTTACTTTTTTTTTAAATTACTTTCTTCCTCGTTTTCTCGAAAGCTATTAGAGATATTGGAAATATCATTGCATCATCTGATATACCTAATTCAACTGTACAACTGATATGAATATTTGTTCTATGACTAATAATTACGCAGTAAAATAAAACCGTATTTTTATATAAAAACATGACTTTCCTCGTCATTTTCTTGAAAGCTATTAGAGATATTGGAAATATCATTGCAGCATCTGATAGACCTAATTAAACTGTACAACTGTCATTATGAATATTTGTTCTATGACTAATAATTACGCAGTAAAATGAAACTTAATATTTATATAAAAACATGACTTTCCTCATTTTCTCGAAAGCTATTAGAGATATTGGAAATATTATTGCAGCATCTGATAGACCTAATTAAAATCTACTACTGTCATTATGAATATTTTCACTAGTACTAATAAATACTGAATTTTACTTTTTTAAAAAAAACTTTCTTCCTCGTTTTCTCGAAAGCTATTAGAGATATTGGAAATATCATTGCATCATCTGATATACCTAATTCAACTGTACAACTGATATGAATATTTGTTCTATGACTAATAATTACGCAGTATAATAAAACCGTATTTTTATATAAAAACATGACTTTCCTCGTCATTTTCTTGAAAGCTATTAGAGATATTGGAAATATAATTGCAGCATCTGATAGACCTAATTAAACTGTACAACTGTCATTATGAATATTTGTTCTATGACTAATAATTACGCAGTAAAATGAAACTTAATATTTATATATAAACATGACTTTCCACCTCATTTTCCCGAAAGCTATTAGAGATATTGGAAATATCATTGCAGCATCTGATAGACCTAATTAAACTGTACAACTGATATTATGAATATTTGTTCTATGACTAATAATTACGCAGTAAAATGAAACTTAATATTTATATAAAAACATGACTTTCCTCCTCATTTTTCGAAAGCTATTAGAGATATTGGAAATATCATTGCAGCATCTGATAGACCTAATTAAACTGTACAACTTTCATTATGAATATTTGTTCTATGACTAATAATTACGCAGTAAAATGAAACTTATTTTTTTATAAAAACATGACTTTCCTCCTCATTTTCTCGAAAGGTATTAGAGATATTGGAAATATTATTGCAGCATCTGATACAACTAATTAAACTGTACAACTGATATTATGAATATTTGTTCTATGACTAATAATTACGCAGTAAAATGAAACTTAATATTTATATAAAAACATGACTTTCCTCCTCATTTTCTCGAAAGCTATTAGAGATATTGGAAATATCATTGCAGCATCTGATAGACCTGATTAAACTGTACAACTGTCATTATGAATATTTGTTCTATGACTAATAATAACGCAGTAAAATGAAACTTAATATTTATATAAAAACATGACTTTCCTCCTCATTTTCTCGAAAGCTATTAGAGATATTGGAAATATCATTGCAGCATCTGATAGACCTAATTAAACTGTACAACTGATATTATGAATATTTGTTCTATGACTAATAATTACGCAGTAAAATGAAACTTAATATTTATATAAAAACATGACTTTCCTCCTCATTTTTTCGAAAGCTATTAGAGATATTGGAAATATCATTGCAGCATCTGATAGACCTAATTAAACTGTACAACTGTCATTATGAATATTTGTTCTATGACTAATAATTACGCAGTAAAATGAAACTTAATATTTATATATAAACATGACTTTCCTCGTCATTTTCTCGAAAGCTATTAGAGATATTGGAAATATTATTGCAGCATCTGATAGACCTAATTAAAATCTACTACTGTCATTATGAATATTTTCACTAGTACTAATAAATACTGAATTTTACTTTTTTTTAAATTACTTTCTTCCTCGTTTTCTCGAAAGCTATTAGAGATATTGGAAATATCATTGCATCATCTGATATACCTAATTCAACTGTACAACTGATATGAATATTTGTTCTATGACTAATAATTACGCAGTAAAATAAAACCGTATTTTTATATAAAAACATGACTTTCCTCGTCATTTTCTTGAAAGCTATTAGAGATATTGGAAATATCATTGCAGCATCTGATAGACCTAATTAAACTGTACAACTGTCATTATGAATATTTGTTCTATGACTAATAATTACGCAGTAAAATGAAACTTAATATTTATATAAAAACATGAATTTCCTCCTCATTTTCTCGAAAGCTATTAGAGATATTGGAAATATTATTGCAGCATCTGATAGACCTAATTAAACTGTACAACTGATATTATGAATATTTGTTCTATGACTAATAATTACGCAGTAAATTGAAACTTAATATTTATATAAAAACATGACTTTCCTCCTCATTTTCTCGAAAGCTATTAGAGATATTGGAAATATCATTGCAGCATCTGATAGACCTAATTAAACTGTACAACTGTCATTATGAATATTTGTTCTATGACTAATAATTACGCAGTAAAATGAAACTTAATATTTATATAAAAACATGACTTTCCTCCTCATTTTTTCGAAAGCTATTAGAGATATTGGAAATATCATTGCAGCATCTGATAGACCTAATTAAACTGTACAACTGTCATTATGAATATTTGTTCTATGACTAATAATTACGCAGTAAAATGAAACTTAATATTTTTATATAAACATGACTTTCCTCGTCATTTTCTCGAAAGCTATTAGAGATATTGGAAATATTATTGCAGCATCTGATAGACCTAATTAAAATCTACTACTGTCATTATGAATATTTTCACTAGTACTAATAAATACTGAATTTTACTTTTTTTAAAAAAACTTTCTTCCTCGTTTTCTCGAAAGCTATTAGAGATATTGGAAATATCATTGCATCATCTGATATACCTAATTCAACTGTACAACTGATATGAATATTTGTTCTATGACTAATAATTACGCAGTAAAATAAAACCGTATTTTTATATAAAAACATGACTTTCCTCGTCATTTTCTTGAAAGCTATTAGAGATATTGGAAATATAATTGCAGCATCTGATAGACCTAATTAAACTGTACAACTGTCATTATGAATATTTGTTCTATGACTAATAATTACGCAGTAAAATGAAACTTAATATTTATATATAAACATGACTTTCCACCTCATTTTCCCGAAAGCTATTAAAGATATTGGAAATATCATTGCAGCATCTGATAGACCTAATTAAACTGTACAACTGATATTATGAATATTTGTTCTATGACTAATAATTACGCAGTAAAATGAAACTTAATATTTATATAAAAACATGACTTTCCTCCTCATTTTTTCGAAAGCTATTAGAGATATTGGAAATATCATTGCAGCATCTGAAAGACCTAATTAAACTGTACAACTTTCATTATGAATATTTGTTCTATGACTAATAATTACGCAGTAAAATGAAACTTAATTTTTATATAAAAACATGACTTTCCTCCTCATTTTCTCGAAAGGTATTAGAGATATTGGAAATATTATTGCAGCATCTGATACAACTAATTAAACTGTACAACTGATATTATGAATATTTGTTCTATGACTAATAATTACGCAGTAAAATGAAACTTAATATTTATATAAAAACATGACTTTCCTCCTCATTTTCTCGAAAGCTATTAGAGATATTGGAAATATCATTGCAGCATCTGATAGACCTGATTAAACTGTACAACTGTCATTATGAATATTTGTTCTATGACTAATAATAACGCAGTAAAATGAAACTTAATATTTATATAAAAACATGACTTTCCTCCTCATTTTCTCGAAAGCTATTAGAGATATTGGAAATATCATTGCAGCATCTGATAGACCTAATTAAACTGTACAACTGATATTATGAATATTTGTTCTATGACTAATAATTACGCAGTAAAATGAAACTTAATATTTATATAAAAACATGACTTTCCTCCTCATTTTTTCGAAAGCTATTAGAGATATTGGAAATATCATTGCAGCATCTGATAGACCTAATTAAACTGTACAACTGTCATTATGAATATTTGTTCTATGACTAATAATTACGCAGTAAAATGAAACTTAATATTTATATATAAACATGACTTTCCTCCTCATTTTCTCGAAAGCTATTAGAGATATTGGAAATATTATTGCAGCATCTGATAGACCTAATTAAAAGCTACTACTGTCATTATGAATATTTTCACTAGTACTAATAAATACTGAATTTTACTTTTTTTTAAATTACTTTCTTCCTCGTTTTCTCGAAAGCTATTAGAGATATTGGAAATATCATTGCATCATCTGATATACCTAATTCAACTGTACAACTGATATGAATATTTGTTCTATGACTAATAATTACGCAGTAAAATAAAACCGTATTTTTATATAAAAACATGAATTTCCTCGTCATTTTCTTGAAAGCTATTAGAGATATTGGAAATATCATTGGAGCATCTGATAGACCTAATTAAACTGTACAACTGTCATTATGAATATTTGTTCTATGACTAATAATTACGCAGTAAAATGAAACTTAATATTTATATAAAAACATGACTTTCCTCCTCATTTTCTCGAAAGCTATTAGAGATATTGGAAATATTATTGCAGCATTTGATAGACCTAATTAAACTGTACAACTGATATTATGAATATTTGTTCTATGACTAATAATTACGCAGTAAATTGAAACTTAATATTTATATAAAAACATGACTTTCCTCCTCATTTTCTCGAAAGCTATTAGAGATATTGGAAATATCATTGCAGCATCTGATAGACCTGATTAAACTGTACAACTGTCATTATGAATATTTGTTCTATGACTAATAATTACGCAGTAAAATGAAACTTAATATTTATATAAAAACATGACTTTCCTCCTCATTTTCTCGAAAGCTATTAGAGATATTGGAAATATTATTACAGCATCTGATAGACCTAATTAAATTGTACAACTGATATTATGAATATTTGTTCTATGACTAATAATTACGCAGTAAAATGAAACTTAATATTTATATAAAAACATGACTTTCCTCCTCATTTTCTCGAAAGCTATTAGAGATATTGGAAATATCATTGCAGCATCTGATAGACCTGATTAAACTGTACAACTGTCATTATGAATATTTGTTCTATGACTAATAATAACGCAGTAAAATGAAACTTAATATTTATATAAAAACATGACTTTCCTCCTCATTTTCTCGAAAGCTATTAGAGATATTGGAAATATCATTGCAGCATCTGATAGACCTAATTAAACTGTACAACTGATATTATGAATATTTGTTCTATGACTAATAATTACGCAGTAAAATGAAACTTAATATTTATATAAAAACATGACTTTCCTCCTCATTTTTTCGAAAGCTATTAGAGATATTGGAAATATCATTGCAGCATCTGATAGACCTAATTAAACTGTACAACTGTCATTATGAATATTTGTTCTATGACTAATAATTACGCAGTAAAATGAAACTTAATATTTATATATAAACATGACTTTCCTCGTCATTTTCTCGAAAGCTATTAGAGATATTGGAAATATTATTGCAGCATCTGATAGACCTAATTAAAATCTACTACTGTCATTATGAATATTTTCACTAGTACTAATAAATACTGAATTTTACTTTTTTTTAAATTACTTTCTTCCTCGTTTTCTCGAAAGCTATTAGAGATATTGGAAATATCATTGCATCATCTGATATACCTAATTCAACTGTACAACTGATATGAATATTTGTTCTATGACTAATAATTACGCAGTAAAATAAAACCGTATTTTTATATAAAAACATGACTTTCCTCGTCATTTTCTTGAAAGCTATTAGAGATATTGGAAATATCATTGCAGCATCTGATAGACCTAATTAAACTGTACAACTGTCATTATGAATATTTGTTCTATGACTAATAATTACGCAGTAAAATGAAACTTAATATTTATATAAAAACATGAATTTCCTCCTCATTTTCTCGAAAGCTATTAGAGATATTGGAAATATTATTGCAGCATCTGATAGACCTAATTAAACTGTACAACTGATATTATGAATATTTGTTCTATGACTAATAATTACGCAGTAAAATGAAACTTAATATTTATATAAAAACATGACTTTCCTCCTCATTTTTTCGAAAGCTATTAGAGATATTGGAAATATCATTGCAGCATCTGATAGACCTAATTAAACTGTACAACTGTCATTATGAATATTTGTTCTATGACTAATAATTACGCAGTAAAATGAAACTTAATATTTTTATATAAACATGACTTTCCTCGTCATTTTCTCGAAAGCTATTAGAGATATTGGAAATATTATTGCAGCATCTGATAGACCTAATTAAAATCTACTACTGTCATTATGAATATTTTCACTAGTACTAATAAATACTGAATTTTACTTTTTTTTAAAAAACTTTCTTCCTCGTTTTCTCGAAAGCTATTAGAGATATTGGAAATATCATTGCATCATCTGATATACCTAATTCAACTGTACAACTGATATGAATATTTGTTCTATGACTAATAATTACGCAGTAAAATAAAACCGTATTTTTATATAAAAACATGACTTTCCTCGTCATTTTCTTGAAAGCTATTAGAGATATTGGAAATATAATTGCAGCATCTGATAGACCTAATTAAACTGTACAACTGTCATTATGAATATTTGTTCTATGACTAATAATTACGCAGTAAAATGAAACTTAATATTTATATATAAACATGACTTTCCACCTCATTTTCCCGAAAGCTATTAAAGATATTGGAAATATCATTGCAGCATCTGATAGACCTAATTAAACTGTACAACTGATATTATGAATATTTGTTCTATGACTAATAATTACGCAGTAAAATGAAACTTAATATTTATATAAAAACATGACTTTCCTCCTCATTTTTTCGAAAGCTATTAGAGATATTGGAAATATCATTGCAGCATCTGAAAGACCTAATTAAACTGTACAACTTTCATTATGAATATTTGTTCTATGACTAATAATTACGCAGTAAAATGAAACTTAATTTTTATATAAAAACATGACTTTCCTCCTCATTTTCTCGAAAGGTATTAGAGATATTGGAAATATTATTGCAGCATCTGATACAACTAATTAAACTGTACAACTGATATTATGAATATTTGTTCTATGACTAATAATTACGCAGTAAAATGAAACTTAATATTTATATAAAAACATGACTTTCCTCCTCATTTTCTCGAAAGCTATTAGAGATATTGGAAATATCATTGCAGCATCTGATAGACCTGATTAAACTGTACAACTGTCATTATGAATATTTGTTCTATGACTAATAATAACGCAGTAAAATGAAACTTAATATTTATATAAAAACATGACTTTCCTCCTCATTTTCTCGAAAGCTATTAGAGATATTGGAAATATCATTGCAGCATCTGATAGACCTAATTAAACTGTACAACTGATATTATGAATATTTGTTCTATGACTAATAATTACGCAGTAAAATGAAACTTAATATTTATATAAAAACATGACTTTCCTCCTCATTTTTTCGAAAGCTATTAGAGATATTGGAAATATCATTGCAGCATCTGATAGACCTAATTAAACTGTACAACTGTCATTATGAATATTTGTTCTATGACTAATAATTACGCAGTAAAATGAAACTTAATATTTATATATAAACATGACTTTCCTCGTCATTTTCTCGAAAGCTATTAGAGATATTGGAAATATTATTGCAGCATCTGATAGACCTAATTAAAATCTACTACTGTCATTATGAATATTTTCACTAGTACTAATAAATACTGAATTTTACTTTTTTTTAAATTACTTTCTTCCTCGTTTTCTCGAAAGCTATTAGAGATATTGGAAATATCATTGCATCATCTGATATACCTAATTCAACTGTACAACTGATATGAATATTTGTTCTATGACTAATAATTACGCAGTAAAATAAAACCGTATTTTTATATAAAAACATGACTTTCCTCGTCATTTTCTTGAAAGCTATTAGAGATATTGGAAATATTATTGCAGCATCTGATAGACCTAATTAAACTGTACAACTGTCATTATGAATATTTGTTCTATGACTAATAATTACGCAGTAAAATGAAACTTAATATTTATATAAAAACATGAATTTCCTCCTCACTTTCTCGAAAGCTATTAGAGATATTGGAAATATTATTGCAGCATCTGATAGACCTAATTAAACTGTACAACTGATATTATGAATATTTGTTCTATGACTAATAATTACGCAGTAAATTGAAACTTAATATTTATATAAAAACATGACTTTCCTCCTCATTTTCTCGAAAGCTATTAGAGATATTGGAAATATCATTGCAGCATCTGATAGACCTAATTAAACTGTACAACTGTCATTATGAATATTTGTTCTATGACTAATAATTACGCAGTAAAATGAAACTTAATATTTATATAAAAACATGACTTTCCTCCTCATTTTTCGAAAGCTATTAGAGATATTGGAAATATCATTGCAGCATCTGATAGACCTAATTAAACTGTACAACTGTCATTATGAATATTTGTTCTATGACTAATAATTACGCAGTAAAATGAAACTTAATATTTTATATAAACATGACTTTCCTCGTCATTTCCTCGAAAGCTATTAGAGATATTGGAAATATTATTGCAGCATCTGATAGACCTAATTAAAATCTACTACTGTCATTATGAATATTTTCACTAGTACTAATAAATACTGAATTTTACTTTTTTTAAAAAACTTTCTTCCTCGTTTTCTCGAAAGCTATTAGAGATATTGGAAATATCATTGCATCATCTGATATACCTAATTCAACTGTACAACTGATAAGAATATTTGTTCTATGACTAATAATTACGCAGTAAAATAAAACCGTATTTTTATATAAAAACATGACTTTCCTCGTCATTTTCTTGAAAGCTATTAGAGATATTGGAAATATAATTGCAGCATCTGATAGACCTAATTAAACTGTACAACTGTCATTATGAATATTTGTTCTATGACTAATAATTACGCAGTAAAATGAAACTTAATATTTATATATAAACATGACTTTCCACCTCATTTTCCCGAAAGCTATTAAAGATATTGGAAATATCATTGCAGCATCTGATAGACCTAATTAAACTGTACAACTGATATTATGAATATTTGTTCTATGACTAATAATTACGCAGTAAAATGAAACTTAATATTTATATAAAAACATGACTTTCCTCCTCATTTTTCGAAAGCTATTAGAGATATTGGAAATATCATTGCAGCATCTGATAGACCTAATTAAACTGTACAACTTTCATTATGAATATTTGTTCTATGACTAATAATTACGCAGTAAAATGAAACTTATTTTTTTATAAAAACATGACTTTCCTCCTCATTTTCTCGAAAGGTATTAGAGATATTGGAAATATTATTGCAGCATCTGATACAACTAATTAAACTGTACAACTGATATTATGAATATTTGTTCTATGACTAATAATTACGCAGTAAAATGAAACTTAATATTTATATAAAAACATGACTTTCCTCCTCATTTTCTCGAAAGCTATTAGAGATATTGGAAATATCATTGCAGCATCTGATAGACCTGATTAAACTGTACAACTGTCATTATGAATATTTGTTCTATGACTAATAATAACGCAGTAAAATGAAACTTAATATTTATATAAAAACATGACTTTCCTCCTCATTTTCTCGAAAGCTATTAGAGATATTGGAAATATCATTGCAGCATCTGATAGACCTAATTAAACTGTACAACTGATATTATGAATATTTGTTCTATGACTAATAATTACGCAGTAAAATGAAACTTAATATTTATATAAAAACATGACTTTTCCCGTGTGTCTCCACCCTTCCCTCCCCTCCCGGGACCCCCCCGCCTCACCCCCCCCCCCCCCCCCCTTTCCCCGCCGCCCGTTTCACCCCTCCCCGGCTCGAACCCCCCCCGCCGTACCCCCAACCTGCATTACGTACCTTCGCTACATGGCGCGCGCAGGTAGGCGCGCGAACCCAGCACAGGTAACATAGCTGCGGAATCCGAACGAAAAGGCCTGGGTCGGCCGGGGCCAAGGAGGGCCACCGACGCGGCGATCGGCGGCCCATAGGTGGCGTCCAGAGGTTCCCGCCAACAGGGGCGGTGAGCCGGGGAGCATTGCACAGGCAGCGCAGCCTAGGGGAGGAGTGAGACAACTAAAGCTCAAGAGAGCAAGGGAGGTGGACGCGAAGGAACGGGGCAAGATGTGCGGTCGAGGTCATCCTTGGTTACTGGAAGCGAGGGGGCTAGGATCGGAGACAGGGCCACAGGTAGTTGCGGGGGGCCATCCCCGGGTATGGAGGCTGTACAACCCTAGCGAACGGTCAGCGGCTAGCACCCGGAGCGTCTGAGGAGCTTATGAACGTACATGGCGTCAGTCCCTGCGTGTTTTTAATCATAGCGCTTTAAACCGGCTACCTGGGTTCATACTATATTTACACCGGAACACGTCCGCCCAAAAATCATTCTGAATTGGGAGATGCTCGTGGCCTGCGAGAACAGGTATAGCGAAACATAAATTAGGGGATTGGGGCGTAACCAGAAAAAAACCAACATGGTCGCTGTAACACTTGGCTTATTCCCCGGCGAACCAGTGGCGGGATCGGGTGCCGGTAGTCGGTCTAAAAGGACAATACCCAACCATTCTCATTTCTTCCCCGTGCCGGGTATACAGAACCGCAGTGGCAGGTGTCGAAGCACTAAGATCATGTGCATGGGACAACTACGAGCTATACTTCCAGAAAATCGGAATAGACGAACAGGTCCTTACGGTATACACACTGTGCACCGTTATGTACACAGCCAGGGGTAAGGAAAATAATGCGGTCACTTTTCCCCGCTCGTAGCACCCGACCAGTCCCCCCCATCCTACTGACGTGGAAACTGAGGTCGACTAAAGGGGAGCATGATTAGTTAGCCGGTATATGCGTCAAAACTAATCATCACACACGAGCGTATCAGTAGACCGGATAATTATATGTTCTCTTGGGCAAAGGGCTTTCGTTTGAAACGAGAGATTTTCCCCACCATTCCTTTCCCCATTCCCCCCCCATCCCCACTCTGCCACACCCCCACCTCCACCATTCACACCCCCCCCCGATACCCCTCGTCCCACTTTCCCCACCCAACTCCTCCCCCCCCCCGGGTTCCCTTCCGCTCCCACCTCTCGGCCTCCCCCCTTCCGTCACCTTTTCCGAAGCATTCTCCCCCCCCATTTCCAGGAACGTGAATTCCCTCATCCGCTAAACCCTCTTTCTCTCCGCCCACCTCCCCCCGTTCCCCTTCCCCTCCCACCTCCTCTATTTTCTCGAAAGCTATTAGAGATATTGGAAATTTATTACAGCATCTGATTAGACCTAATTAAATTGTACACTGATATATGAATATTTGTTCTATGACTAATAATTACGCAGTAAAATGAAACTTAATATTTATATAAAACATGACTTTCCTCCTCATTTCATCGAAAGCTATTAGAGATATTGGAAATATCATTGCAGCATCTGATGACCTAATTAAACTGTACAACTGTCATTATGAATATTTGTTCTATGACTAATAATTACGCAGTAAAATGAAACTTATATTTATATAAAAACATGACTTTCCTCCTCATTTTCTCGAAAGCTATTAGAGATATTGGAAATATCATTGCAGCATCTGATAGACCTAATTAAACTGTACAACTGATATTATGAATATTTGTTCTATGACTAATAATTACGCAGTAAAATGAAACTTAATATTTATATAAAAACATGACTTTCCTCCTCATTTTTTCGAAAGCTATTAGAGATATTGGAAATATCATTGCAGCATCTGATAGACCTAATTAAACTGTACAACTGTCATTATGAATATTTGTTCTATGACTAATAATTACGCAGTAAATGAAACTTAATATTTATATAAAAACATGACTTTCCTCCTCATTTTCTCGAAAGCTATTAGAGATATTGGAAATATTATTGCAGCATCTGATAGACCTAATTAAAATCTACTACTGTCATTATGAATATTTTCACTAGTACTAATAAATACTGAATTTTACTTTTTTTAAAATTACTTTCTTCCTCGTTTTCTCGAAAGCTATTAGAGATATTGGAAATATCATTGCATCATCTGATATACCTAATTCAACTGTACAACTGATATTATGAATATTTGTTCTATGACTAATAATTACGCAGTAAAATAAAACCGTATTTTATATAAAAACATGACTTTCCTCGTCATTTTCTCGAAAGCTATTAGAGATATTGGAAATATAATTGCAGCATCTGATAGACCTAATTAAACTGTACAACTGATATTATGAATATTTGTTCTATGACTAATAATTACGCAGTAAAATGAAACTTAATATTTATATAAAACATGACTTTCCTCCTCATTTTCTCGAAAGCTATTAGAGATATTGGAAATATCATTGCAGCATCTGATAGACCTAATTAAACTGTACAACTGATATTATGAATATTTGTTCTATGACTAATAATTACGCAGTAAAATGAAACTTAATATTTATATAAAAACATGACTTTCCTCCTCATTTTCTCGAAAGCTATTAGAGATATTGGAAATATCATTGCAGCATCTGATAGACCTAATTAAACTGTACAACTGTCATTAGAATATTTGTTCTATGACTAATAATTACGCAGTAAAATGAAACTTAATATTTATATAAAACATGACTTTCCTCCTCATTTTCTCGAAAGCTATTAGAGATATTGGAAATATCATTGCAGCATCTGATAGACCTAATTAAACTGTACAACTGATCATTATGATATTTGTTCTATGACTAATAATTACGCAGTAAAATGAAACTTATATTTATATAAAACATGACTTTCCTCCTCATTTTCTCGAAAGCTATTAGAGATATTGGAAATATCATTGCAGCATCTGATAGACCTAATTAAACTGTACAACTGATATTATGAATATTTGTTCTATGACTAATAATACGCAGTAAAATGAAACTTAATATTTATATAAAAACATGACTTTCCTCCTCATTTTCTCGAAAGCTATTAGAGATATTGGAAATATCATTGCAGCATCTGATAGACCTAATTAAACTGTACAACTGTATTATGAATATTTGTTCTATGACTAATAATTACGCAGTAAAATGAAACTTAATATTTATATAAAAACATGACTTTCCTCCTCATTTTCTCGAAAGCTATTAGAGATATTGGAAATATCATTGCAGCATCTGATAGACCTAATTAAACTGTACAACTGTCATTATGAATATTTGTTCTATGACTAATAATTACGCAGTAAAATGAAACTTAATATTTATATAAAAACATGACTTTCCTCCTCATTTTCTCGAAAGCTATTAGAGATATTGGAAATATATTGCAGCATCTGATAGACCTAATTAAATCTACTACTGTCATTATGAATATTTTCACTAGTACTAATAAATACTGAATTTTACTTTTTTTAAAATTACTTTCTTCCTCGTTTTCTCGAAAGCTATTAGAGATATTGGAAATATCATTGCATCATCTGATATACCTAATTCAACTGTACAACTGTATTATGAATATTTGTTCTATGACTAATAATTACGCAGTAAAATAAAACCGTATTTTATATAAAAACATGACTTTCCTCCTCATTTTCTTGAAAGCTATTAGAGATATTGGAAATATCATTGCAGCATCTGATAGACCTAATTAAACTGTACAACTGTCATTATGAATATTTGTTCTATGACTAATAATTACGCAGTAAAATGAAACTTAATATTTATATAAAAACATGACTTTCCTCCTCATTTTCTCGAAAGCTATTAGAGATATTGGAAATATCATTGCAGCATCTGATAGACCTAATTAAACTGTACAACTGTCATTATGAATATTTGTTCTATGACTAATAATTACGCAGTAAAATTAAACTTAATATTTATATATAAAACATGACTTTCCTCCTCATTTTCTCGAAAGCTATTAGAGATATTGGAAATATCATTGCAGCATCTGATAGACCTAATTAAACTGTACAACTGTCATTATGAATATTTGTTCTATGACTAATAATTACGCAGTAAAATGAAACTTAATATTTATATAAAACATGACTTTCCTCCTCATTTTCTCGAAAGCTATTAGAGATATTGGAAATATCATTGCAGCATCTGATAGACCTAATTAAACTGTACAACTGATATTATGAATATTTGTTCTATGACTAATAATTACGCAGTAAAATGAAACTTAATATTTATATAAAAACATGACTTTTCCTCCTCATTTTCTCGAAAGCTATTAGAGATATTGGAAATATCATTGCAGCATCTGATAGACCTAATTAAACTGTACAACTGTCATTATGAATATTTGTTCTATGACTAATAATTACGCAGTAAAATGAAACTTAATATTTATATAAAAACATGACTTTCCTCCTCATTTTCTCGAAAGCTATTAGAGATATTGGAAATATCATTGCAGCATCTGATAGACCTAATTAAACTGTACAACTGATATTATGAATATTTGTTCTATGACTAATAATTACGCAGTAAAATGAAACTTAATATTTATATAAAAACATGACTTTCCTCCTCATTTTTCTCGAAAGCTATTAGAGATATTGGAAATATCATTGCAGCATCTGATAGACCTAATTAAACTGTACAACTGTCATTATGAATATTTGTTCTATGACTAATAATTACGCAGTAAAATGAAACTTAATATTTATATAAAACATGACTTTCCTCGTCATTTTCTCGAAAGCTATTAGAGATATTGGAAATATTATTGCAGCATCTGATAGACCTAATTAAAATCTACTACTGTCATTATGAATATTTTCACTAGTACTAATAAATACTGAATTTTACTTTTTTTTAAATTACTTTCTTCCTCGTTTTCTCGAAAGCTATTAGAGATATTGGAAATATCATTGCATCATCTGATATACCTAATTCAACTGTACAACTGATATTATGAATATTTGTTCTATGACTAATAATTACGCAGTAAAATAAAACCGTATTTTTATATAAAAACATGACTTTCCTCGTCATTTTCTCGAAAGCTATTAGAGATATTGGAAATATCATTGCAGCATCTGATAGACCTAATTAAACTGTACAACTGTCATTATGAATATTTGTTCTATGACTAATAATTACGCAGTAAAATGAAACTTAATATTTATATAAAAACATGACTTTCCTCCTCATTTTCTCGAAAGCTATTAGAGATATTGGAAATATCATTGCAGCATCTGATAGACCTAATTAAACTGTACAACTGATATTATGAATATTTGTTCTATGACTAATAATTACGCAGTAAAATGAAACTTAATATTTATATAAAACATGACTTTCCTCCTCATTTTCTCGAAAGCTATTAGAGATATTGGAAATATCATTGCAGCATCTGATAGACCTAATTAAACTGTACAACTGTCATTATGAATATTTGTTCTATGACTAATAATTACGCAGTAAAATGAAACTTAATATTTATATAAAAACATGACTTTCCTCCTCATTTTCTCGAAAGCTATTAGAGATATTGGAAATATCATTGCAGCATCTGATAGACCTAATTAAACTGTACAACTGTCATTATGAATATTTGTTCTATGACTAATAATTACGCAGTAAAATGAAACTTAATATTTATATATAAACATGACTTTCCTCGTCATTTTCTCGAAAGCTATTAGAGATATTGGAAATATCATTGCAGCATCTGATAGACCTAATTAAAATCTACTACTGTCATTATGAATATTTTCACTAGTACTAATAAATACTGAATTTTACTTTTTTTTAAAAACATGACTTTCCTCCTCATTTTCTCGAAAGCTATTAGAGATATTGGAAATATCATTGCATCATCTGATAGACCTAATTCAACTGTACAACTGATATTATGAATATTTGTTCTATGACTAATAATTACGCAGTAAAATAAACGTATTTTTATATAAAAACATGACTTTCCTCCTCATTTTCTCGAAAGCTATTAGAGATATTGGAAATATCATTGCAGCATCTGATAGACCTAATTAAACTGTACAACTGTCATTATGAATATTTGTTCTATGACTAATAATTACGCAGTAAAATGAAACTTAATATTTATATAAAACATGACTTTCCTCCTCATTTTCTCGAAAGCTATTAGAGATATTGGAAATATCATTGCAGCATCTGATAGACCTAATTAAACTGTACAACTGTCATTATGAATATTTGTTCTATGACTAATAATTACGCAGTAAAATGAAACTTAATATTTATATAAAACATGACTTTCCTCCTCATTTTCTCGAAAGCTATTAGAGATATTGGAAATATCATTGCAGCATCTGATAGACCTAATTAAACTGTACAACTGATATTATGAATATTTGTTCTATGACTAATAATTACGCAGTAAAATGAAACTTAATTTTTATATAAAAACATGACTTTCCTCCTCATTTTCTCGAAAGCTATTAGAGATATTGGAAATATCATTGCAGCATCTGATAGACCTAATTAAACTGTACAACTGTATTATGAATATTTGTTCTATGACTAATAATTACGCAGTAAAATGAAACTTAATATTTATATAAAAACATGACTTTCCTCCTCATTTTCTCGAAAGCTATTAGAGATATTGGAAATATCATTGCAGCATCTGATAGACCTAATTAAACTGTACAACTGATATTATGAATATTTGTTCTATGACTAATAATTACGCAGTAAAATGAAACTTAATATTTATATAAAACATGACTTTCCTCCTCATTTTCTCGAAAGCTATTAGAGATATTGGAAATATCATTGCAGCATCTGATAGACCTAATTAAACTGTACAACTGATATTATGAATATTTGTTCTATGACTAATAATTACGCAGTAAAATGAAACTTAATATTTATATAAAAACATGACTTTCCTCCTCATTTTCTCGAAAGCTATTAGAGATATTGGAAATATCATTGCAGCATCTGATAGACCTAATTAAACTGTACAACTGTCATTATGAATATTTGTTCTATGACTAATAATTACGCAGTAAAATGAAACTTAATATTTATATAAAACATGACTTTCCTCCTCATTTTCTCGAAAGCTATTAGAGATATTGGAAATATCATTGCAGCATCTGATAGACCTAATTAAACTGTACAACTGATATTATGAATATTTGTTCTATGACTAATAATTACGCAGTAAAATGAAACTTATATTTATATAAAACATGACTTTCCTCCTCATTTTCTCGAAAGCTATTAGAGATATTGGAAATATCATTGCAGCATCTGATAGACCTAATTAAACTGTACAACTGATATTATGAATATTTGTTCTATGACTAATAATTACGCAGTAAAATGAAACTTAATATTTATATAAAAACATGACTTTCCTCCTCATTTTCTCGAAAGCTATTAGAGATATTGGAAATATCATTGCAGCATCTGATAGACCTAATTAAACTGTACAACTGTCATTATGAATATTTGTTCTATGACTAATAATTACGCAGTAAAATGAAACTTAATATTTATATAAAACATGACTTTCCTCGTCATTTTCTCGAAAGCTATTAGAGATATTGGAAATATTATTGCAGCATCTGATAGACCTAATTAAAATCTACTACTGTCATTATGAATATTTTCACTAGTACTAATAAATACTGAATTTTACTTTTTTTAAAATTACTTTCTTCCTCGTTTTCTCGAAAGCTATTAGAGATATTGGAAATATCATTGCATCATCTGATATACCTAATTCAACTGTACAACTGATATGAATATTTGTTCTATGACTAATAATTACGCAGTAAAATAAAACCGTATTTTTATATAAAAACATGACTTTCCTCGTCATTTTCTTGAAAGCTATTAGAGATATTGGAAATATAATTGCAGCATCTGATAGACCTAATTAAACTGTACAACTGTCATTATGAATATTTGTTCTATGACTAATAATTACGCAGTAAAATGAAACTTAATATTTATATAAAAACATGACTTTCCTCCTCATTTTCTCGAAAGCTATTAGAGATATTGGAAATATCATTGCAGCATCTGATAGACCTAATTAAACTGTACAACTGATATTATGAATATTTGTTCTATGACTAATAATTACGCAGTAAAATGAAACTTATATTTATATAAAAACATGACTTTCCTCCTCATTTTCTCGAAAGCTATTAGAGATATTGGAAATATCATTGCAGCATCTGATAGACCTAATTAAACTGTACAACTGTCATTATGAATATTTGTTCTATGACTAATAATTACGCAGTAAAATGAAACTTAATATTTATATAAAAACATGACTTTCCTCCTCATTTTTTCGAAAGCTATTAGAGATATTGGAAATATCATTGCAGCATCTGATAGACCTAATTAAACTGTACAACTGTCATTATGAATATTTGTTCTATGACTAATAATTACGCAGTAAAATGAAACTTAATATTTATATAAAACATGACTTTCCTCGTCATTTTCTCGAAAGCTATTAGAGATATTGGAAATATCATTGCAGCATCTGATAGACCTAATTAAAATCTACTACTGTCATTATGAATATTTTCACTAGTACTAATAAATACTGAATTTTACTTTTTTTAAAAAATACTTTCTTCCTCGTTTTCTCGAAAGCTATTAGAGATATTGGAAATATCATTGCATCATCTGATATACCTAATTCAACTGTACAACTGATATGAATATTTGTTCTATGACTAATAATTACGCAGTAAAATAAAACCGTATTTTTATATAAAAACATGACTTTCCTCGTCATTTTCTTGAAAGCTATTAGAGATATTGGAAATATAATTGCAGCATCTGATAGACCTAATTAAACTGTACAACTGTCATTATGAATATTTGTTCTATGACTAATAATTACGCAGTAAAATGAAACTTAATATTTATATATAAACATGACTTTCCACCTCATTTTCCCGAAAGCTATTAGAGATATTGGAAATATCATTGCAGCATCTGATAGACCTAATTAAACTGTACAACTGATATTATGAATATTTGTTCTATGACTAATAATTACGCAGTAAAATGAAACTTAATATTTATATAAAACATGACTTTCCTCCTCATTTTCTCGAAAGCTATTAGAGATATTGGAAATATCATTGCAGCATCTGATAGACCTAATTAAACTGTACAACTGATATTATGAATATTTGTTCTATGACTAATAATTACGCAGTAAAATGAAACTTAATATTTATATAAAAACATGACTTTCCTCCTCATTTTCTCGAAAGCTATTAGAGATATTGGAAATATCATTGCAGCATCTGATAGACCTAATTAAACTGTACAACTGATATTATGAATATTTGTTCTATGACTAATAATTACGCAGTAAAATGAAACTTAATATTTATATAAAAACATGACTTTCCTCCTCATTTTCTCGAAAGCTATTAGAGATATTGGAAATATCATTGCAGCATCTGATAGACCTAATTAAACTGTACAACTGTCATTATGAATATTTGTTCTATGACTAATAATTACGCAGTAAAATGAAACTTAATATTTATATAAAAACATGACTTTCCTCCTCATTTTCTCGAAAGCTATTAGAGATATTGGAAATATCATTGCAGCATCTGATAGACCTAATTAAACTGTACAACTGATATTATGAATATTTGTTCTATGACTAATAATTACGCAGTAAAATGAAACTTAATATTTATATAAAAACATGACTTTCCTCCTCATTTTCTCGAAAGCTATTAGAGATATTGGAAATATCATTGCAGCATCTGATAGACCTAATTAAACTGTACAACTGTCATTATGAATATTTGTTCTATGACTAATAATTACGCAGTAAAATGAAACTTAATATTTATATATAAACATGACTTTCCTCGTCATTTTCTCGAAAGCTATTAGAGATATTGGAAATATTATTGCAGCATCTGATAGACCTAATTAAAATCTACTACTGTCATTATGAATATTTTCACTAGTACTAATAAATACTGAATTTTACTTTTTTTTAAATTACTTTCTTCCTCGTTTTCTCGAAAGCTATTAGAGATATTGGAAATATCATTGCATCATCTGATATACCTAATTCAACTGTACAACTGATATGAATATTTGTTCTATGACTAATAATTACGCAGTAAAATAAAACCGTATTTTTATATAAAAACATGACTTTCCTCGTCATTTTCTTGAAAGCTATTAGAGATATTGGAAATATCATTGCAGCATCTGATAGACCTAATTAAACTGTACAACTGTCATTATGAATATTTGTTCTATGACTAATAATTACGCAGTAAAATGAAACTTAATATTTATATAAAACATGACTTTCCTCCTCATTTTCTCGAAAGCTATTAGAGATATTGGAAATATTATTGCAGCATCTGATAGACCTAATTAAACTGTACAACTGATATTATGAATATTTGTTCTATGACTAATAATTACGCAGTAAAATGAAACTTAATATTTATATAAAAACATGACTTTCCTCCTCATTTTCTCGAAAGCTATTAGAGATATTGGAAATATCATTGCAGCATCTGATAGACCTAATTAAACTGTACAACTGTCATTATGAATATTTGTTCTATGACTAATAATTACGCAGTAAAATGAAACTTAATATTTATATAAAAACATGACTTTCCTCCTCATTTTCTCGAAAGCTATTAGAGATATTGGAAATATCATTGCAGCATCTGATAGACCTAATTAAACTGTACAACTGTCATTATGAATATTTGTTCTATGACTAATAATTACGCAGTAAAATGAAACTTAATATTTATATAAAAACATGACTTTCCTCCTCATTTTCTCGAAAGCTATTAGAGATATTGGAAATATTATTGCAGCATCTGATAGACCTAATTAAACTGTACAACTGATATTATGAATATTTGTTCTATGACTAATAATTACGCAGTAAAATGAAACTTAATATTTATATAAAACATGACTTTCCTCCTCATTTTCTCGAAAGCTATTAGAGATATTGGAAATATCATTGCAGCATCTGATAGACCTGATTAAACTGTACAACTGTCATTATGAATATTTGTTCTATGACTAATAATAACGCAGTAAAATGAAACTTAATATTTATATAAAAACATGAATTTCCTCCTCATTTTCTCGAAAGCTATTAGAGATATTGGAAATATCATTGCAGCATCTGATAGACCTAATTAAACTGTACAACTGATATTATGAATATTTGTTCTATGACTAATAATTACGCAGTAAAATGAAACTTAATATTTATATAAAAACATGACTTTCCTCCTCATTTTTTCGAAAGCTATTAGAGATATTGGAAATATCATTGCAGCATCTGATAGACCTAATTAAACTGTACAACTGTCATTATGAATATTTGTTCTATGACTAATAATTACGCAGTAAAATGAAACTTAATATTTATATATAAACATGACTTTCCTCGTCATTTTCTCGAAAGCTATTAGAGATATTGGAAATATTATTGCAGCATCTGATAGACCTAATTAAAATCTACTACTGTCATTATGAATATTTTCACTAGTACTAATAAATACTGAATTTTACTTTTTTTTAAATTACTTTCTTCCTCGTTTTCTCGAAAGCTATTAGAGATATTGGAAATATCATTGCATCATCTGATATACCTAATTCAACTGTACAACTGATATGAATATTTGTTCTATGACTAATAATTACGCAGTAAAATAAAACCGTATTTTTATATAAAAACATGACTTTCCTCGTCATTTTCTTGAAAGCTATTAGAGATATTGGAAATATCATTGCAGCATCTGATAGACCTAATTAAACTGTACAACTGTCATTATGAATATTTGTTCTATGACTAATAATTACGCAGTAAAATGAAACTTAATATTTATATAAAAACATGAATTTCCTCCTCATTTTCTCGAAAGCTATTAGAGATATTGGAAATATTATTGCAGCATCTGATAGACCTAATTAAACTGTACAACTGATATTATGAATATTTGTTCTATGACTAATAATTACGCAGTAAATTGAAACTTAATATTTATATAAAAACATGACTTTCCTCCTCATTTTCTCGAAAGCTATTAGAGATATTGGAAATATCATATCAGCATCTGATAGACCTAATTAAACTGTACAACTGTCATTATGAATATTTGTTCTATGACTAATAATTACGCAGTAAAATGAAACTTAATATTTATATAAAAACATGATTTTCCTCCTCATTTTTTCGAAAGCTATTAGAGATATTGGAAATATCATTGCAGCATCTGATAGACCTAATTAAACTGTACAACTGTCATTATGAATATTTGTTCTATGACTAATAATTACGCAGTAAAATGAAACTTAATATTTATATATAAACATGACTTTCCTCGTCATTTTCTCGAAAGCTATTAGAGATATTGGAAATATTATTGCAGCATCTGATAGACCTAATTAAAATCTACTACTGTCATTATGAATATTTTCACTAGTACTAATAAATACTGAATTTTACTTTTTTTAAAAAAACTTTCTTCCTCGTTTTCTCGAAAGCTATTAGAGATATTGGAAATATCATTGCATCATCTGATATACCTAATTCAACTGTACAACTGATATGAATATTTGTTCTATGACTAATAATTACGCAGTAAAATAAAACCGTATTTTTATATAAAAACATGACTTTCCTCGTCATTTTCTTGAAAGCTATTAGAGATATTGGAAATATAATTGCAGCATCTGATAGACCTAATTAAACTGTACAACTGTCATTATGAATATTTGTTCTATGACTAATAATTACGCAGTAAAATGAAACTTAATATTTATATATAAACATGAATTTCCACCTCATTTTCCCGAAAGCTATTAAAGATATTGGAAATATCATTGCAGCATCTGATAGACCTAATTAAACTGTACAACTGATATTATGAATATTTGTTCTATGACTAATAATTACGCAGTAAAATGAAACTTAATATTTATATAAAAACATGACTTTCCTCCTCATTTTTTCGAAAGCTATTAGAGATATTGGAAATATCATTGCAGCATCTGATAGACCTAATTAAACTGTACAACTTTCATTATGAATATTTGTTCTATGACTAATAATTACGCAGTAAAATGAAACTTAATTTTTATATAAAAACATGACTTTCCTCCTCATTTTCTCGAAAGGTATTAGAGATATTGGAAATATTATTGCAGCATCTGATACAACTAATTAAACTGTACAACTGATATTATGAATATTTGTTCTATGACTAATAATTACGCAGTAAAATGAAACTTAATATTTATATAAAAACATGACTTTCCTCCTCATTTTCTCGAAAGCTATTAGAGATATTGGAAATATCATTGCAGCATCTGATAGACCTGATTAAACTGTACAACTGTCATTATGAATATTTGTTCTATGACTAATAATAACGCAGTAAAATGAAACTTAATATTTATATAAAAACATGACTTTCCTCCTCATTTTCTCGAAAGCTATTAGAGATATTGGAAATATCATTGCAGCATCTGATAGACCTAATTAAACTGTACAACTGATATTATGAATATTTGTTCTATGACTAATAATTACGCAGTAAAATGAAACTTAATATTTATATAAAAACATGACTTTCCTCCTCATTTTTTCGAAAGCTATTAGAGATATTGGAAATATCATTGCAGCATCTGATAGACCTAATTAAACTGTACAACTGTCATTATGAATATTTGTTCTATGACTAATAATTACGCAGTAAAATGAAACTTAATATTTATATATAAACATGACTTTCCTCGTCATTTTCTCGAAAGCTATTAGAGATATTGGAAATATTATTGCAGCATCTGATAGACCTAATTAAAATCTACTACTGTCATTATGAATATTTTCACTAGTACTAATAAATACTGAATTTTACTTTTTTTTAAATTACTTTCTTCCTCGTTTTCTCGAAAGCTATTAGAGATATTGGAAATATCATTGCATCATCTGATATACCTAATTCAACTGTACAACTGATATGAATATTTGTTCTATGACTAATAATTACGCAGTAAAATAAAACCGTATTTTTATATAAAAACATGACTTTCCTCGTCATTTTCTTGAAAGCTATTAGAGATATTGGAAATATCATTGCAGCATCTGATAGACCTAATTAAACTGTACAACTGTCATTATGAATATTTGTTCTATGACTAATAATTACGCAGTAAAATGAAACTTAATATTTATATAAAAACATGACTTTCCTCCTCATTTTCTCGAAAGCTATTAGAGATATTGGAAATATTATTCCAGCATCTGATAGACCTAATTAAACTGTACAACTGATATTATGAATATTTGTTCTATGACTAATAATTACGCAGTAAATTGAAACTTAATATTTATATAAAAACATGACTTTCCTCCTCATTTTCTTGAAAGCTATTAGAGATATTGGAAATATCATTGCAGCATCTGATAGACCTGATTAAACTGTACAACTGTCATTATGAATATTTGTTCTATGACTAATAATTACGCAGTAAAATGAAACTTAATATTTATATAAAAACATGACTTTCCTCCTCATTTTCTCGAAAGCTATTAGAGATATTGGAAATATTATTACAGCATCTGATAGACCTAATTAAATTGTACAACTGATATTATGAATATTTGTTCTATGACTAATAATTACGCAGTAAAATGAAACTTAATATTTATATAAAAACATGACTTTCCTCCTCATTTTCTCGAAAGCTATTAGAGATATTGGAAATATCATTGCAGCATCTGATAGACCTGATTAAACTGTACAACTGTCATTATGAATATTTGTTCTATGACTAATAATAACGCAGTAAAATTAAACTTAATATATATATAAAAACATGACTTTCCTCCTCATTTTCTCGAAAGCTATTAGAGATATTGGAAATATCATTGCAGCATCTGATAGACCTAATTAAACTGTACAACTGATATTATGAATATTTGTTCTATGACTAATAATTACGCAGTAAAATGAAACTTAATATTTATATAAAAACATGACTTTCCTCCTCATTTTTTCGAAAGCTATTAGAGATATTGGAAATATCATTGCAGCATCTGATAGACCTAATTAAACTGTACAACTGTCATTATGAATATTTGTTCTATGACTAATAATTACGCAGTAAAATGAAACTTAATATTTATATATAAACATGACTTTCCTCGTCATTTTCTCGAAAGCTATTAGAGATATTGGAAATATCATTGCAGCATCTGATAGACCTAATTAAAATCTACTACTGTCATTATGAATATTTTCACTAGTACTAATAAATACTGAATTTTACTTTTTTTTAAATTACTTTCTTCCTCGTTTTCTCGAAAGCTATTAGAGATATTGGAAATATCATTGCATCATCTGATATACCTAATTCAACTGTACAACTGATATGAATATTTGTTCTATGACTAATAATTACGCAGTAAAATAAAACCGTATTTTTATATAAAAACATGACTTTCCTCGTCATTTTCTTGAAAGCTATTAGAGATATTGGAAATATAATTGCAGCATCTGATACAACTAATTAAACTATACAACTGATATTATGAATATTTGTTCTATGACTAATAATTACGCAGTAAAATGAAACTTAATATTTATATAAAAACATGACTTTCCTCCCCATTTTCTCGAAAGCTATTAGAGATATTGGAAATATCATTGCAGCATCTGATACACCTAATTAAACTGTACAACTGATATTATGAATATTTGTTCTATGACTAATAATTACGCAGTAAAATGAAACTTAATATTTATATAAAAACATGACTTTCCTCCTCATTTTCTCGAAAGCTATTAGAGATATTGGAAATATCATTACAGCATCTGATACACCTAATTAAACTGTACAACTCTCATTATGAATATTTGTTCTATGACTAATAATTACGCAGTAAAATGAAACTTAATATTTATATAAAAACATGATTTCTCTCCTCATTTTCTCGAAAGCTATTAGAGATATAGGAAATATCATTACAGCATCTAATACACCTAATTAAACTGTACAACTCTCATTATGAATATTTGTTCTATGACTAATAATTACGCAGTAAAATGAAACTTAATATTTATATAAAAACATGATTTCTCTCCTCATTTTCTCGAAGGTATTAGAGATATTGGAAATATCACTGCAGCATCTGATAGACCTAATTAAACTGTAAAACTGACATTATGAATATTTGTTCTATGACTAATAATTACGCAGTAAAATGAAACTATATATTTATATAAAAACATGACATTCCTCCTCATTTTCTCGAAAGCTATTAGAGATATTAGAAATATCATTGCAGCATCTGATAAACCTGATTAAAATCTACTACTGTCATTATGAATATTTTCACTAGTACTAATAAATACTGAA
>JAPQNM010000049.1:5173618-5181118 GCA_029783475.1 Metacarcinus magister
CTCAAATAAAACACCACCAAAAAGAGTGAAATAATAAATACAAATCCCGCTTCACAGAATCTTACAAATTGTTCATAAATTCTGAAACAATTACTCAACATGAATACTGGGAGGCAGCTGAGGCACATGGACACGCGGGTTACGTTGGCTAATGCTATAATGACCCCAATGAGCTTATGGCTGGATGAGTGGGTGGGTGAGGGTGGAGGTGGGTGGATGGGTGAGTGAGGGTGGAGGTGGGTGGGTGGGTAAGGTGGGTGGGGGTGAGCAAGGGCACGTCCTTTCTTTAGTTATACTGCGTAGAGAGAGAGAGAGAGAGAGAGAGAGAGAGAGAGAGAGAGAGAGAGAGAGAGAGAGAGAGAGAGAGAGAGAGAGAGAGAGAGAGAGAGAGAGAGAGAGTAAGTGAGTCAGAGGTATGGATGGAATCTTAAATAAGAGATGGCGAGAGAGAAAAACGAGAGTACGGAAAGAATGAATGTGAAAAAGTAATAAAAGAGAAAGAGAACGGAGAAAGAGAACAATGTGAGAGAAAGAAAGTGAGAGAAAAGTGTGAAAGAATGAGAGGATAAAAGAGTGAGGGATGGAAGGTGCAAAAAATAAGGGATTAAGGAATGAGAGAGAGAGAGAGAGAGAGAGAGAGAGAGAGAGAGAGAGAGAGAGAGAGAGAGAGAGAGAGAGAGAGAGAGAAAGAGAGAGAGAGCAATCCTTATCACTTTTATCTACCCCTTACTTGACCTTTCACCTACAATTATTTTTTTCTCTTTCTTTCTCTATTTCTCACTTTTTTCCACTCTCTTTATATTCCTTCTTTCACACCTCATTCCTCTTCATTTCTTTCCCTCGTCAATCTTTCTCCTCGATTTATTCTGTCTTCCTGCTCATGCCTCATTCCTTTTTATCAGTCCCTTCCTCCCTCTCCCTCCCTCTTCCTCCCTCCCTCCCTCCCTCCCTCCTTTCCTTCCCTCCTTTCCCTATAATATAATACAGTCCATCCCAGTCAGCTTTAATTGGATGCCCAGATTACAAAACAAAAAGTAAACAAATAAATAGTTTAGGTCCAATTATTGTGGTGCATTTCAAGTCCATTTCATTTACTTCTTCCATTAAATACTAAAACAGTTTCCTCAGTATTCTAGGCGGAGCAATGAACGACAGAGAGAGAGAGAGAGAGAGAGAGAGAGAGAGAGAGAGAGAGAGAGAGAGAGAGAGAGAGAGAGAGAGAGAGAGAGAGCGACACACACTTTCCCTTTTTTTATATCAACACACGTGAATTCTATGATTTAAAGAAGGTTAAGAGAACATTTACTTACATTCCTCCACGAATTGGATCCAGGTACTGAACCGGCTGAGTGAGGGGAGGTGAGGGTGAGGGGAAACTGGCCTGGTAGGGAGAGAAATTAGATAAGTGTGGGGAAAGGGGAAGGGGAAGGGGAAGAGGAGGAACGTGGCTGGCAGAGGGGAGGAAAGGGAGGGGGATTGAGTTCGGTGGAAGAAAATTGGGCAGACCGGGAGATAAATTTGAGGTGTGTGCGAAATTCTGTATAACTGCGAAGGTGTGTGTGTGTGTGTGTGTGTGTGTGTGTGTGTGTGTGTGTGTGTGTGTGTGTGTGTGTGTGTGTGTGTGTGTGTGTGTGTGTGTGTGCGCGCGTGTGTGTGCGCGCGTGTGGGTGATGAGAATGTGGTGTTTTGAGAGTGAACTTGGCAGGAAGGTAACAATGAACTAATTAAAAGTTGACATCTGGCCTGGAAAGGTGAGTTTAAACAGACTGGAAAGTGAGTGTGTGTGTGTGTGTGTGTGTGTGTGTGTGTGTGTGTGTGTGTGTGTGTGTGTGTGTGTGTGTGGGTAAGACGAGACCGCCTGGAACCTTGATTTTTGACCCGGAAAGGTGAGGCGAGGAAGGTTCAGGTGAGATGAATAGACCAAAATCAGAACTTATGGCAAGGTGCAAAGGAAGAGGAGGAGGAAGGGAAGGAGAGAGATAGAATACTAGGAGAGGAATTGAATAGAATAGAAGGAAGAAAGTTATACAAAGGTACATCTTCCTTCCTTCTTTTCTTCCTTCCTTCCTTCCTTCACTCGCATTTCCTCCCTCGAGCCTCCAGTAATAAGCCACAACGATCTTTATTGATAGAGTCACGCACGTACCTCGGCCAGCCAATCACAATGCCATAAACTGAAGCCCTGCTGTGACGTCACCTATCGAGGACCAATGACAAGGCAGCTTCGTGACTAATGACAAATTCGTTTATCTTTTCGTCATCATCATTATCCTCAGTAACTCTGTTTTTCCCCTTACGCTAAAATAGGCTGTAAGGACGGTACTTAAGAGGTCGAGAAGGACGTTAAAAGCCTAAATGAGGTGATTTGGTAGTTCAGGGAAGAAGAGGGAAAAAAAAACCAACCATTTTCAACCATTATTCATATTTTCTCATAACTTCTCTTTCAGATTTCCTTGAACTTAACCCACTCAAATGTCACCTTCACCTCACTTTCACACTCCTCGTCTCACTTTCCTTGTCACCTTCATTCATGTTCTTTCTGTCGAGGCGTAACTTTACCACACTACTCTAGAACCCTCACTTTCGCCTCTCCTTTACAAGACACTTTCACTCACTGTCTACTCTCCTCACTTTCAGAACCGATGTGGGAGTGTGTTCAAAGTTACGTTACCTTTTAGAGAGAGAGAGAGAGAGAGAGAGAGAGAGAGAGAGAGAGAGAGAGAGAGAGAGAGAGAGAGAGAGAGAGAGAGAGAGAGAGAGAGAGAGAGAGAGAGAGAGAAAATTCAGAACACTCAGAAGGGAATGAAAGGAGGGAGAGGAGGAGAGGAAGATGTAGAAGGGAGGGGGGGAGAAAAAATTAGGGGCCAAGCAACGTCGATCGGAGAGAATAGAAGGAGGAGGAGGAGGAGGAGGAGGAGGAGGAGGAGGAGGAGGAGGAGGAGGAGGAGGAGGAGGAGGAGAAAGAGGAAGAGGAGGAGAAGTAAGGTAATGAGAGGTCCATCAAAAGAGAGAGAGAGAGAGAGAGAGAGAGAGAGAGAGAGAGAGAGAGAGAGAGAGAGAGAGAGAGAGAGAGAGAGAGAGAGAGAGAGAGAGAGAGAGAGAGAGAGAGAGAGAGAGAGACAGACAGAGAAAGACAGAGAAAGACAGAGAAAGAGAGAGAGAAAGAGAAAGACAGAGAAAGCGAAAGAGAGAGAGTGAAAATTTCCCGTTGCGCCCCTGCCCAAAATTAGATTACCGGGCACCTGTGACGTCAGTGCGCCCGACCAGTGACACGCCAATCAACAGGTAAGTCATCAGAAATTTCATTAACCTGGGCGTGTCACCGTGTCGACCGGAGAACGCGCCAGACGGTCGGTGTCAAGATCGATCGATTCTGCCCCGACGACGCTGCTGGGTTGGCGACGAGTCTGACAGCTCTCTAAGGCAAGGCATTCATAAGGGAAGACATGGTGGTTATTTACGTTAAGGGGAACGTCTTGTGTGTTTCAGAGCAGGAGAGGTGAGGCGAGGTGTGCTTGGTGATGGTTATATTAAGTGTTTGGTGATTGGTAAGTGTGTAATGGTGATTTGTAAAGGGTATTTATGATTTTTAAAGGATAATTAGGATTTCTAAAGGGTTTCTAGTATCTATTAATGGATAATGGTGACTTTTAATGGAGTAATGGTGACTTGTAAAGGGTAATGATACTAGTTAAGGGGTTTTGTTTACAGTTAAAGGGGTGATAATGATAGTTAATGGGGAGACAATGGGATTTAACGGTGATAATGGTGTGAGTTAATAGATCCATTTTAAGTCTAATGGATAAATACTATTAATCAAGAGGCGAATTTCAAAGTAAAGGTTAAGTTCAGTAATAGAAGGGGAAAGTGTAGTAATTTAGAGCGAGAGAGAGAGAGAGAGAGAGAGAGAGAGAGAGAGAGAGAGAGAGAGAGAGAGAGAGAGAGAGAGAGAGAGAGAGAGAGAGAGAGTCTTAGTAAAATGTATAAGTGACGTGATCTAAGGGAGGGAGGCGCCGGCAGGTAATTGTATCATACAGTAAATTGAGTGCAAGGTATGACGGGCTAATGCAGGGGTGTGTGTGTGTGTGTGTGTGTGTGTGTGTGTGTGTGTGTGTGTGTGTGTGTGTGTGTGTGTGTGTGTGTGTGTGTGTGTGTGTGTAATAATCTGGTAGTAATAACGTAAAGAAAATTGTTAATAAAGAAGAATGTAATAAAAGATAAGTAATAATAATAAATTGCTAGTGATATATAGGTAGAAAAAATTTAATAAAAATATATAAATAAAAACTGATGATAATGTTTGTCTAGTAACTAAAAAAAATAGTAATATAAAAAAATAATCAACAAGGAATTACATATATAGGAAAAAATAACTAAGATAAATATTGTTCCTGTGTCGTTATAAGATACAAGAAAATAAAGAGGAATATAAAAAAAATAGAGCTTACTTGATATTACTTGAGTAGTGTAAAAAAAATATATATATAATGCAAAAAAAAAAATGACAAAAAAAACGAGGAAGATATTACTGTACTGATGTCAAAAAAAAAAAAATATATATTGATAAAAGACTAGAAAAAATCAAAGTAATATTGTTATCGTGGCGTATAAAGAGATTACAATTAATGAATAAATAAAAAAAATAAAAATAAATAAAACAGAGTATAGTATTACAGTAAACTATGACAACATATCACTAACTTTTAATTCCAATATATTCAAGTGTATGAATATGATCTCGTCTATTGCTGTGAATTCAAGGTTCAGATACACAATATAATGCGTTTGTATATATATAAGTCTTGAGGGTCAGCTGAATGTAATGCAAGTCACTGAAATAACTCATGAATTAAAAAGAAAAAAGACAATTCAAAAAGAAAATAATAAAAAAAAAAAAACACTTCACTTCCATCTATACACATTTTCTAAACACATTTTATATTCATCACGATTTCAAAAATGCACCGTTTCATCCATTTATTATTTACCTGCCAATTGTGTATCTATTTTTTTACTTTTTATCTAACAGTTTTTTTTTCAACGTTTTGTATTCCGTTTCATATTTCTACCATTTCATTTTCCGGTTTGTCAATGCATAGGACGAACCGCGGACGGATCAGTTATTGAGCCGCGGGAGAGTATGGTTTTTTTTTCAGTTCAAGGACGAGGAGAACAAGGGTGGCTGACTGGCTGACTGGCTGACTGGCTGGTGTGTGTAGTGTAGTGTAGTGTGTGGGGCAGCAATACGAATGACTACCAGGCTGAATAAATGTATGTGGTTTATATGTAGTTGATATACGAACTGGGACAAAAATATTATGAATTACCTAATTTAATAGGCACTAAGGCAATATAAGTGGGATATACGAGTAAATATGACAAACAGTTAATTTCAAGATTGGACACTTATAAGGGGAGACTTGCTTGGTTAGAAGAAAAGTTAAGGGAGAGAGTGTAACTTTTTATATAGAAGTTAAGTTCATTGAAAAGAAAGACAGAAGATGGAGGTGAGCATAACATAAAAGGTCACGGTCATAACATAACTAAATAATAACTGAAATAAAAAAAAATTTGAACTGGATATGATATGATAAGACAGGAAAAAAAAAAAGAGAGGGAAGACAAACATGATTTAGTTATAAGGATATTAATTAATGGAAAGGTTAGGTCATGTAGGGAAATAAGGACATTACCAGGATACATTTTTCACTTCTACGATTGAGTTACGTATTCGAGGAAAAGAAAATGAAGTTAAATAATTCAAAAGGAAAACCTATGGATGTCAGGATGGATTATTACTTTTAGAGGCTTGAGGATGTAAATAAAATGGATTGTATTATACATATTTCACCATAAGATAGAGTTACGTGTTCAAGGAAGAGGAAAGAAAGAGAGATACAGTTAAGAGGAAAAATAATGAATCTTAGGAAGGAATATTGATGTCAGTGCCTTGAGGATGTAAAAAAAAATATGGTGATTATATTATACTGAGATTTTTATGTAAGGTGAACAAAGGTTGATATGAAGAATATAAATTGTGAGAAAAGATATTCTTGAAAAGGTTACGATTTCGAGGTTATACACTCTCTCTCTCTCTCTCTCTCTCTCTCTCTCTCTCTCTCTCTCTCTCTCTCTCTCTCTCTCTCTCTCTCTCTCTCTCTCTCTAACTCGAAAGAGAGAGAGAGAGAGAGAAGAAAAAGAGAAAGAGAGATAGAAAAAGAAGAGGAAGACATACAAAAATAACAACACTTTCCAATAGTTTCGAAGTTACACACGAAAAATGAACTACAAACTGACGATAAAAAATGCAACAAAGGAAACAAAGAATAAAGTTTTGATACAAGGAAGAAAAAAAGAATTAAAAATATATAAAAAAAAGAAAATGAAGCAATAAAAGAAAAGAAAAAACACCAGGGAAGCAGAAAAAGAAAATGAGAGAAAAGAGAAAAACAATACAAGATAAAAAAAAGAAGTAGAGAAAGAACAAGTAAAAAGAAGAGAGAAGAGAAGAGGAGACAAGACAAACGAGGTGAAGTAACAGAAAGTCAGTAGGTGGTAAAATGAGAAAAGAAGAGAAAGGAGAGGAGGAAGGAGAGGAGGAGGGAAGAAAGATAAAAAACTGATAGGAGAGAAGAGATGAGATGAACATTAGGAAGAGAGGGAAGGGGAGGAAAAGGAGGAGGGAAAACGAGGTAAGAGAACAGAAGTATCCAATGACTCCCTCTCCTCTCTCTCTCTCTCTCTCTCTCTCTCCTCCTCTCTCTCTCCTCTCTCTCTCTCTCTCTCTCTCTTCGTGCGATAAATCAGCAAGCATCAATCGGCTTTGGGAATGTTACCGTCACCTTTCCCGCGCAATGCAACTCATCAAGCTAAGTGTGTAATATTTTCTGCTGCTGAATAATTGCCTTCGACTGAGTGACCGACCGATACACACACACACACACACCACACACACACACACACACACACACACACACACACACACACACACACTGTATAGAAAACGGGAGCCGCGTCACACCCCTTAACCCCTATTAGAAAGAGGTAATTGCGTTGCTAGTCACACCTGTCCTCCTAGCGTATCACCTGTCTCAGAGCGCCGCCAGGTAAGCTAACACCTGAGGGGAACCTTAATCAAATCTCTCGTCACCTGGGCTTCATGCATTATTAATATTACTTGTCGGCAAAGTGACAATTCGCTGGCAATATAACTTTAATAAACGGTGAAAATTATCTTTTTTTCTAACTTATAATATTTTGGTTTTTTTTTCAATATTATACGTGCTTGCTTTCTTTTCCTTTTTTTTTCTTCTTCATAATTGGATTTCGTCGTAAGGACATGAGTGTAAATTTCCGTTTTCATATTTATGTCGTAACTTTATGTTTTCATTAATCTTATGCCATAGGAGGGAGAGAGGGAGAGAGAGAGAGAGAGAGAGAGAGAGAGAGAGAGAGAGAGAGAGAGAGAGAGAGAGAGAGAGAGAGAGAGAGAGAGAGAGA
>JAPQNM010000049.1:5186118-5193618 GCA_029783475.1 Metacarcinus magister
TAGAGAAGGAATAAAAAAAAACAGACAGACAAACAGACCAATACAAACAGAAACAAACAGACAAAGAAAACACTGCAACGCCAAACAAGACCCAATATTTCCCTTTTCAAAGAGTTTTTTTTCCTTACACAAAATAGGAAACATATTGATCCTGGATTTCTAATAAGGAGAGAGAGAGAGAGAGAGAGAGAGAGAGAGAGAGAGAGAGAGAGAGAGAGAGAGAGAGAGAGAGAGAGAGAGAGAGAGAGAGAGAGAGAGCAGGTGGGAATAACAGGTGGTGCTAATAACAAATGAGGAAAAAGGAAAAAAAGGGGAAAAAGTTTAGAGGAAAAAATGGGAGGAAAAAAGACAAATCGTCATCACTTCTCGCTAACAAAATATTTTCCTCCACTTTCTCCTCAATTCCTTTCTCATTTACTGCTTTTTATTTTCTTCTTTTCTTCCTTCCCTCCTACTTACCTCTTTTTGTCATTCTTCCTCCTACTCTCCTTCATTATTCTATCTTCTTTCCTTCCTATTTCCTTTCTTTCCTCTTCCTTGCCTTCCCATTCCCTTTCCTTCCTCTTCCTTCCCTTCTTTTCTCTTCCACTTTATTCTCTTTCTCCTTCCTTCTATTCCATCTTCTTTCTTAACTACCTTCTTCTCTTACCATTTTTTCTATCGCTTCTTTTCTTCTTCCTTCTTCTCCTCTCATTCGTTTCAATTCTTCATTATTCCTCTCTTTCTTCCTTCTTGTCTATGTCTTCCCTTCCCCCTCATTTGTATTCTTGTCTCTCTTTTTTATCTCTCTCCCCTTTATCTTCTTTTCCTCTTCCCTTCCTTTCTTTCGTTTCCTTCATCTCCTTTCATTCTCTCTTGACTGTTTCCACTTTTACCTTCATCTTCCTCTTCCCTTTCCCTGCCTTTTACTAAACGTTTGAACCGAAGGGAGAGAAAGGGAGGGAAAGGTGAAAGAGAGAGAGGGGGGGGGGAAGGGAGATAGAGAGGGAGGGCAACTCACCGCAAGGGAAAAAATTGGAGGGGAAAAAAACGTGACACGAAAGGGGAAAAAATTGAAATGTTTTGAGGAGACGCTTTGACATCCCATCCCTCTGTCTTCTCTCCTTCCCCTCTTCCCTCCCTCCCTCCCTCCCCTCTTCTCTCCCCCTCCCCCTCCTCCTCCCCCTCTCCTCGCCCCCCCCCCATAAAGAACATGGCTGTGTCTGATCAAACATCGTGACGCCTCAACGTTTAAACTCTCTCTCTCTCTCTCTCTCTCTCTCTCTCTCTCTCTCTCTCTCTCTCTCTCTCTCTCTCTCTCTCTCTCTCTCTCTCTCTCTCTCTATCTATCTATCTATCTATCTATTTATCTTGCTCTCCTTCCAGGAAAACAAGAAAAAAATTCGGAAAAAGAAGAAAATGAAAAAGAATAGGAAGGAAAATAAGATTAAAAGTTTTATATACGTCTCACAGTACTTTTTTCTTTCCTTTCCAACACACACACATACACCCACACACACACACACACACACACACACACACACACACACATACATATATACACCCACACACACCACACACACACCCACACATACAGTCTTAAAAGCAACTACAATATAGAAACATGGGCGTTGCATAAGGGTATCACTTTCCTTCCATCCTCTGGCTAGGGAAAGTTTGCCACGACAAGATTTAAGAGCACAAGATAGAGATGGTGTATAAGATTTCAGCATCCATTACAGCGAGAGAGAGAGAGAGAGAGAGAGAGAGAGAGAGAGAGAGAGAGAGAGAGAGAGAGAGAGAGAGAGAGAGAGAGAGAGAGAGAGAGAGAGATAGACAAACAAATAAACAGATAGATGAAATAGATATACAGACAGATAAAACAGACAGACACACAGTTAATCCAATGACAGATAGACAGAAAGACATGCACGAAAGGCTACAAAAAAACATGAAAGGAAACAAATAAAAAGCAAGCATTCATTTTGTCATGAAGCAGATGATTAGGATGAAAGAATTGTGAGTTATGTGGAGAGAGAGAGAGAGAGAGAGAGAGAGAGAGAGAGAGAGAGAGAGAGAGAGAGAGAGAGAGAGAGAGAGAGAGAGAGAGAGAGAGAGAGAGATATGTTCATTTTTAAAGCATTTCAAAAGACTTAATGTTGATCCCAATGAAAAATGGAGCATGACTCTCTCTCTCTCTCTCTCTCTCTCTCTCTCTCTCTCTCTCTCTCTCTCTCTCTCTCTCTCTCTCTCTCTCTCTCTCTCTCTCTCTCTCTCTCTCTCTCTCTCTGTGACACCAATTCCAAGAGGCAAACAAGTGAGTGCCAATCCTCTTTAGTGTCTCTTTCATTAATATTCTGGCAATGTGAAGCTCAAGTGAAAGGAGGAAGAGGAAGAGGAGGAAGAGAAGGAGGAGGAGGAGAAGGAGGAGGAGGATTATGATAGTGGAGGAAGAGGAGGAAGAGGAAGAGGAAGATGATAAAGACACCGTAAAGAAAACAGAGAACAATAGATAACTTTAGACAGAAAACAGATAGAGGTAAGGAATACAAACATGGCGCTTTGCTACTATGCACAACTCAGTCTCCTTTCCCTTCTCAGCTCACTCCTACAGTCTATACATCCACCTTTCATCCCCTAACACAGGTAATATCATGTACAGGTGACCTACTCTTCCTCCTACAGGTGTAAGCTCAGGTAACAGCTCATAACAACCAGGTAGAGACAGGTGAGTGGACAGGTACAAGATACAAAGAGATACAAATAGAAACAAAGAGATACAAAGAGATACAAAGAGATACACGAGAAAATATAATAAATTGGAATAAGAAAAACGCAGATATACAAAAAACGTATTGAACTAGAAAGAGAAATAGATAAAAAAATTAACACACACAATTGGCTTTAATAAAAAACGTATATACACACACACACACACACACACACACACACACACACACACACACACACACACACACACACACACACACACACACACACACACACACACACACACACACACCGCACAAACAGACATAAAAAACAATAATCCTAAAAGCCATATACAAGAAATAATATAAACTAGAACAAGAAAAGACAACATCAAAACAATCAAGGAAAACGATGAAACAGAATCAAGGAAAATCTGCAGGACAATAATAATCGTATGTAAAGGTTTCTTAACACCTCTGCAGGCAAGAAAATTCTGTCTTCCCTCCTCCGCTCCCTTCCTCCGCAGCTCATTAAAAAGTTTTCTTAAATCAACAACAAAAACAACAACAACAACAACAACAACAACAACAACAACAACAACAACAACAGCAGCAGCAGCAGCAGCAGCAGCAGCAGCAGCAGCAGCAGCAACATTCTTCCCAAACACCTATCCTACGGAACTCTTAGAAAAATAATTAAACACAGGCATGAGAGAGGCGAGGAAGTGATGCGAGGCTCTCTCTCTCTCTCTCTCTCTCTCTCTCTCTCTCTCTCTCTCTCTCTCTCTCTCTCTCTCTCTCTCTCTCTCTCTCTCTCTCTGTCACACCTAATCCTAGTCTTTATCCGTCTGTCTGTCTATTTATCCGGAATACTGCAAGACAACATGTCAGAGTTAACCTACACGAACACACACACATACACGCACACACGCACACACACACGCACACACACATACACACACACACACACACACACACACACACATGCGCTTTGTTGTGATGCCATTGTTTTTTTTCCTTTTGTGGAAGAGAAACTTAATGTAGATGAGTTATTACCATATTTCACATTAATTAGCAAGATAATTAATTGTAGAAGCAGCAGCAGTAGTAGTAGTAATAGTAATAGTAATAGTAGTAGTAGTAGTAGTAGTAGTAGTAGTAGTAGTAGTAATAATAATAGTAATAGCAGTAGAAGTACAAATAAAGGAAGTGAAAGAGTAATAAAGAAAGGAGGAAAAACAAGAAAACAAGATCAATTCGTAACATCAACAAATGAAAACTAACGAATATACTAACAAAAAATATACTAACGGATATACTAAAAAAAACATATTGACGCAGTTACTAACGGAGGCGCTAACAAAGGTACTGACGGAGGGAGCAACGCGGGTTAGGTCATCGGGTGAGTCCTGCAGGCGGGCGGGCCATTCAGGGGACAAATGTACCTAAGTTTCTGAGGATTTGTGGATGCTTGGAAGGGAGGGAGGGAAGGGAGGGAAGGAAGGAAGATGAGAAACATGGAGAAAACCGGAAAAGGAGATAGTAGATGAAAGAGAGAGAGAGAGAGAGAGAGAGTAGAGAGGGAGGGGAGAGGAGTGAAAGGTTGCGTGCGTTCGTAGAATTAAGAGAGGAAGGAGGGAAGAGAGGAAAGGTTAGGAGGGAGAGAGAGAGAGAGAGGGAAGGAAGGAAGAAGGGAAAGGGGAGGCAAATCTATGTGTTACTGGAGGCGATGAAGACGGAGGAGGAAGAAAAGGAGGAGGAGGAGGAGGAGGAGGAGGAGGAGGAGGAGGAGGAGGAGGAGGAGGAGGAGGAGGAGGAGGAGGAGGATTAGACCGTGTACCTTTGGGCAGTGTAAGGCAAAGGAAAATAGGTGGAGGGTGAATGGAGGGAGGGAGAGAGGGAGGGAGGGAGGGAGGGGGGGAGGGAGAGAGAGAAAGAGCGAGGGAGAGAGGGAGGGAGAGGTGGGCGTGTCCCTCAAAGAAGATGAGGCGGAAGGAGGGGGGGTTAGGGCTTTTAGGGGGAAGATGAGAAGAAGGGCAGGAAAAGGTAGGGAGGAAGGAGGAAAAGCGAAAGGAGGAACACAGGGAGAGAAGAAGGAAAGAAAGGAGGGAAGAATGCAAGGAAGGAAGGAAGGAAGGAGGAAAGTATGGAGATATCAAAGGAAGAGGAGATGGAGGAAGGAAGGAGTAGCAGCAAAGAGAGGAAGGATAGGAGAGGGGAAAGACGGAAGGAATGAAGAGAGAGAGAGAGAGAGAGAGGAGAGAGAGAGAGAGGAAGGGAGGAAGGGAGGGAGGCAGAGATTACGTCAGCAAAAACAAAAATAAGAAAATCTATCAACAAAAAAAAAAAAAGGCCACACTGTAAATGCAATAACCGTACACACACACACACACACACACACACACACACACACACACACACACACACACACACACACACACACACACACACGCACACACAACGACCAAAAAAAAATATATAAATGGTAACGTTGACCACCTACCTCCCTCCTCTACCCTTCTCTCCTTTCTTTCCCCCACTTTTTCCTCCTCTCCCCTCTTCCCCCCTCCTCTCCTCTCTTTCCCCCCTCCTCTCCCCTCTTTCCCCCCTCCTCTCCCCTCTTCCCCCCTCCTCTCCCTTCTTTCCCCCCTCCTCTCCCCTCTTTCTCCTACCCTTTACCACTGACTTCAATTCCTGATCTGATTCCTGACGTTGTTAAAATCGATTGTTTTTTGAGGTGACGAGAGTGAGAGGAAGGGAGGAAGGGAGGAAGAAGAGAAGAGGAAAAGTGAGAGTAGAAGAGACAGAGAGAGGGGAAGAGGGAGAGAGGGGAAAAATTGTAGAGAAAGTAAAAGAGAGAGAATGAGAGGGGGGAAGAGAAAGGGGAAGAGAGAGGGGAAGGGAGGGGAGAGGGGAGGTAAGAGAACCGTCCTTTGTGTAATTAATGTTCTCTCGTGTTTGCAGTTGTTATTGTTTAAGAAAATACCTCATGTGTGTGCATGTGTGTGTGTGTGTGTGTGTGTGTGTGTGTGTGTGTGTGTGTGTGTGTGTGTGTGTGTGTGTGTGTGTGTGTAGGTGTGTGTCCCAGATCAAATAACACGAAAGGACCCTTCTGTAGGTATGTATGTACGTATATATATATGTATGTATGTATGTATGTATGTACGTGTATATATTTCTATGGATATGTGGACGTGCGTTTGAAATACAGTCACGTGTGTACCACTGGAAGCTATAAAGTGAAAGTCATGTCCGCTTTCAGAACAGAAGTATATCGAAGAAAAGTTTTGTCTTATCGAAATGGCACAACTTTTCCCCAATTCTTGAGGACGAAGACTAGGAGGAGAGACGGTGAAGAGAGAGAAAATATAGAATAGGGCAGAGACAGAGGAGGAGAGAAAGCCACCAGCAAAGTGAAATTGGAGTAGGTGGAAGAAGAGGAAGAAAGAGTAAAAGAAGAAATGGTGGAGATAGGATGGAAAAGGAGACAGGATGAAGAGGAGGGTGACGAAAGAGAAAGGAGAGGAAGAAGAGAAGGAGCAGAAGGAGAAGGAGAAGGAGGAGGAGGAGGAGGAGGAGGAGGAGGAGGAGTGGCAGGAAGAGTAAAATGAAGGAGAGGAAGGAAAGGACCGAAGAATGAAGATGAGAGGACAGAGGAGGAGAAGGAGGAGGAAGAGAAAAATAAAGACGAAGAGGAGAGGAAAGAGGGAGGAGTGAGGAGCCTTAGATCGCAAAAGGCTATATAGACAATCTTCTCTCAACAAAACTTTTTCTTCTTCCTCCTCCTCCTCCTCCTCCTCCTCCTCCTCCTCCTCCTCCTCCTCCTCCTCCTCCTCCTCCTCCTCTTCCTCTTCCTGAGTCTCAAGTACATACAGGTTCTTTATCAAAATTTCCCAAGTTTCCATCAATTGCTTCCCAAAGAGTCAGTTAAATCCACAAGTTTTTTAAGTGTCGACGTAAAGTTAGCACATCATCTACCTTATCAAACACACACACACACACACACACACACACACACACACACACACACACACACACACACATACACACACACAATCACACATACACACACTGCAACTCGCCCGACAGAGACACGTAGGCGAGTAAGTGAAATGTGGGAAGTAGATACCGTAGACTTTTTCACACTTTGATATCGCGTGTCAGCAGGACTCGGCCATGACACAAGACAAAGAGGAGGGACTGCACTCAATAACTATATATAAAGTCAACAGCAACACCCACGTCTACATACAGGTGCACACATACACAAACGCACACACACGCACACGCACACACAATACAATGATTTTTCTCACGTAAAAATTGAAGTAAATGCAGAAAAAGTCAAAAAAAAGTGCAAAAACTTTGAGAACTATTGGAATTTAGCGGGAAATCATCTTACCTATAGGGCAGCGCTGGACTGAGCTGAAGCGAGAGGCAGGAGGTGGGAAAGAGTGAGAGAGTGTGAGAGTGAGTGAGCGTGAGTTCTCCCTTCGACACAACCTCCCCCTACCACTGCCAGACGCACACTAACTTGACGGCCTCGCCTGGACCTAGCCTCCTCGACCTTCCTGTCCCGTGCCGTCCCCCGGCCACTAGCAACACTGGCTTTGTCTGCTTCCCGTCTCTCTTTATTTTTTTTTCTCTCTCTCTCTCTCTTTCTCTCTCTCTCTCTTATTCCAAAAACAATAAGATGGTGTGTGGTGTGTGTGTGTGTGTGTGTGTGTGTGTGTGTGTGTGTGTGTGTGTGTGTGTGTGTGTGTGTGTGTGTGTGTGTGTGTGTGTCTGTGTGTGTGTTGCAATATATTAG
>JAPQNM010000049.1:5196118-5206118 GCA_029783475.1 Metacarcinus magister
TTTTCAAAGGGTGTAACTGTTATACTGTCAACAACATTGGAAGGCAGAGAAATCCAGATGTTAACGACCCGATTGAAAAAGTGTTTGGCTTCATTTGTCAAGAAATTTTTACCAATTGCCTTGACACGGTCTCGTCTTCTTGTTATATTTGATTGATCGACTGTGAAATAATCATCTGCATTAATGTTAACAAATCTTTTTCAATATTTCGAACTCTTCTATTAGATCACCTCGCAGCCCCGTTTCGATAGTCTGAATAAGTTAAGTTTTTATTCAGTCTTTTTATTAGGGTACATTTCTTTGCTTGGGAATCATTTTTTATATCCTTTTTTTTCTGTAATATGAAACCCAAAAAACATGGCGTCGTACTAGTGAATTATAAAGTTTTAATGTTACATCTTTCTGATTTATTATTGAAGGCACGTCCGATGAAGCCAACCAATTTGTTAGCAATGGAGGAGGTTTGTTAGAGGAGGAGGAGGAGGAGGAGGAGGAGGAGGAGGAGGAGGAGGAGGAGGAGGAGGAGGAGGAGGAGGAGGAGGAGGAGGAGGGGATATGAGTTAAGTTTCTTCCTTAAGTTCTCATGGCTTACATATTTTTGCCTCTCAATTTTGGGTTCATCAATATTAGCAGCTTGACACAAAGAGAGAGAGAGAGAGAGAGAGAGAGAGAGAGAGAGAGAGAGAGAGAGAGAGAGAGAGAGAGAGAGAGAGAGAGAGAGAGAGAGAGAGAGAGATATAAAGACTAAGCCATTACTATCATTAAATCAAAAGTTACCACTGAACTAGATGATGATAAAGAGGAAGAGGAGGAGGAAAGGAAAGCCAGTATTCCTACCTTTTTAAATCGCTCCAATTAGTAAATAACAAAGAAAAATGGCTCCTTTAATCTCTCTCTCTGTCTGTCTCTCTCTCTCTCTCTCTCTCTCTCTCTCTCTCTCTCTCTCTCTCTCTCTCTCTCTCTCTCTCTCTCTCTCTCTCTCTCTCTCTCTCTCTCTCTCTCATCCTTACTTTTCCTTCCTTCTATTATTCATTTATCTACCTATTTATCTATTCTATTGATATATTTATTTATTTACATATTTATTTTATCTATTCATGTACTTTAATCCGTAAATCTTAAGGAAAAACTTCAAATAGTAAGTTTATCAAATATTGAAGGAACGTTTTACTCAAAGTACTCGACATTCCTTTACGTTTATTTGAGAGAGAGAGAGAGAGAGAGAGAGAGAGAGAGAGAGAGAGAGAGAGAGAGAGAGAGAGAGAGAGAGAGAGAGAGAGAGAGAGAGAGAGAGAGAAAGAAAAAAAAAGCAATTCCAGTTTGTCTATTGATATTCTGAACATAAGAAAAGAGAAAAAGAAAAGAAGGGTTGAAAAAAGCAGGAACGAGTAGGAGGAGGAGGAGAAAGAGGAGGAAGAAGAGGAAGAGAAAGTAGGGGATTGAGATGACAAAAAAAAGGAAGAAAAAGAACACAACTTGAAAAGAAAAAGCTAAGGAGAAGGAAAGGAAAATAAGGAAGAGAATATGATATACGACAAGAAGAAGAAGAAGAAGAAGAAGAAGAAGAAGAAGAAGAAGAAGAAGAAGAAGAAGTAGAAGAAGAAGAAAAAAATTATAAGGAGTCATTGCGAGGAGGAAAGAAAGGGAGGAAAGAGGAGAAGAAGGAAAGGAGAGAAGGAGGGAAGGAGGGAAGGAGGGTAGGAGGGATGGAGGGAAGGAGAGATGGAGGAAAAGAATGAAGGAGGGAAGTAGGGATGGAGGGAAGGAATTAATGAAGGAAGGAAGGAAGAAGGGTAGGAGGGATGGAGGGAAGGAGAGATGGAGAGTAAGAATGAAGGAGGGAAGTAAGGAAAGAAGGAAAGAGGGAAGGAAGGAAGGAGAAGGAGTGAAGGAGGGATGAAAGTCAACCTAACGACCCTAAGTATGTGTTGCAAAACCAGCGAACATGAAGAGACTATATCAAGGCATCACCATCACCATCACCATCACCATCACCATCACCATCACCATCACTATCATCACTATCATTTTCATATTTTTTTCAAACTTTCTTTTGACTGGTTCTTCATGCTACAGTGATTGCAAATTCAACCTTTAACGTCACAATCTGGACGGTGATTCAGGTCATAATTCTCTCTCTCTCGTTTCTTCTTCAAATGTGTATCATCTCTTCTCTTCACTTCACTTCTCTTCTCTCTTCTCTTCACTTCTCTCTTCTCTTCTCTTATCCTATATTCTTGTTTATTTCGATATAGCGCCTCTCTTATTTCCTTTGACTGTCTGTTTGGCTTATTGTTCAGTCTCTCTCTCTCTCTCTCTCTCTCTCTCTCTCTCTCTCTCTCTCTCTCTCTCTCTCTCTCTCTCTCTCTCTCTCTCTCTCTCTCTCTCTCTCTCTCAGGTGGAACTACATTATCAATACACCTGTTTTCTCCCTGTTCTAAGACAAAGGGTAACCAACTTCCTTTCACCTGGCACGTGTTACAGGTAAGACTAATTAATAGCGAACCTTTACCTGTCCAACGCCGGGATTACCTTAAGGGACAAGTCATTTTTCCCCTCTCTTGGTTACGTTAGGGGAAAGGTTGCTATGATGAAGGGAAGGGGTCGTGGTTGTCAAGGGGAAGTTTTATGCATCGTAAATTTGTGGATGAAAGTTTGTGAATCGTAAATTGAGTGTTTGCAATGTTGACGCTCCCAGGTGAGGTAATCAGGTGAGGCCGAGCTGTGTCACGCCGCGAAGGTCAGTGTGGCATTAAAAGAAAGGTCACGCGATGAGGAAGAGCACGATGATGATGATGATGATGATGATGATGATGATGATGATGATGATGATGATGATGATGATGATGATGATGGTGATAAAGATAATGAAGAATGATAAAGGTGAAGTGTTTTTTTTTCTTTCATAATCTAACGAAAAATATATAAGAAAAATTAAATGTTTATATAACTAATGTCATTCACCAAATATTTGAAGACATTATTTAGTGTTTTGACTACCACCACCACCACCACCACCACCACCACCACCACCACCACCACCACCACCACCACCACCACCACCACCACCATCAATCTTATTACTATTTCCATCAACATCATTCCATCCACCACCACAATCATCACCACAGTCATAACAATTCCTGGTCATTATACCCCCCCTCCCCACCACCACCACCACCACCACCACCACAATACAACGCCATCTCCACCAGACAAAGAACTCATCTCTTTGCCACCTGGCGCACCGTCCACTCCAACAGCCAATCAAAACTCGAGATTACACGCTTCCTTCCTCCTCATTGGTCCTTTTCATATTGTGTAGCTCACTCAGCCCATCCTAAGCGAGAGGATTGATCGCAGGAGCAAGATAATGTTACGGGTATAAGTTACAATACAATACAATAGTTACAATACAATACTTACAATACAATACAATACAATACAATACAATACTTACAATACAATACAACTTACAATACAATAGTTACGTAGCGAATGAGAAGAGAAACAAATATATGAAAAGAATCGTCACCCAGGTATGCAATATAAAGGGAGTAGAGGAAAGGGTTGGAATAAATGTTGACGAAAGCAATTTGTCAATTGAGATTTGATTTGATCTACCTGTTGTTGTACAGGTACACACACACACACACACGCGCGCACACGTACACACACGCACACACACGCACACACATACACACACGCACACACACGCACACACACACACACACACACACAAACCCATACACATACGAGTGCATTGATATCAGAGGGCTTCTCTCCTCTCCTCTCTTCTATTTTTTTTTCTTTCTCTCTCTCTCTCTCTCTCTCTCTCTCTCTCTCTCTCTCTCTCTCTCTCTCTCTCTCTCTCTCTCTCTCTCTCTCTCTCTCTCTCTCTCTCTCTCTCGTTCCGTACTCTCTTTAATCATAGCTTTCCAGTTTTTCCAACAAACAAACATTCTCTTGTTTTCTCTTTTCAAGGTTTTTCTTCATATCTTTAAAACAAATATTTCTCTTCACCAAATGAAATCGGCAAGGCCTTTTAAATATGCGCGCCTTGCGAGAGCTATTTCTAATCTCACGATGGTCATAATTCTTGGAGTGTCACCGAGTCTTTCATGCATCTCTCTCTCTCTTTCTCTCTTCTCTCTCTCTCTCTCTCTCTCTCTCTCTCTCTCTCTCTCTCTCTCTCTCTCTCTCTCTCTCTCTCTCTCTCCAGGTTAGTACTGAGAGAGAAAAAGAGAGAAAAAGAGAGATAAAGCGAGTACACAAAACTAATCTCAGTTGAAAAGTTAGGATAAACTCATTTTTTTTAACCTCCTAAAAACAACTGGAAGGGTTTGTAATGGATCGACGTTATTCAACTGCAAATAGTAATCGCTCATTTAACTTTACAAAAACATCATTAGTGAGGTGTAAAAACATATCTAGTATCGTTTAAACATTATATCATCCTGTTTTTTTCTTCCCTTCCTTCATCAGTTATATATCATCGTTTTGCAAGAGAAATATTTGGTAGCATTTGATTCCTCGTTAAAATTTGTAATGGATTCAAATGTTTAGTTTTTTCTTCTTTTTTGGTTCATTAAAGTGGGATTAAGATGCATTGAATAGATGTTTCGACCTTTTTTTAATCCTTTCATAACTATAAAGTCAACCACTGAATTACCAGGTTTTCAATAGGGGGAGAGAGAGAGAGAGAGAGAGAGAGAGAGAGAGAGAGAGAGAGAGAGAGAGAGAGAGAGAGAGAGAGAGAGAGAGAGAGAGAGAGAGAGAGAGAGAGAAGAGGTTTATGTAAATATTAAACTCTGAACCAACTCTGATTTATTTGTTTGTCTGTCAGTCTTCGTGTTTCTTGTGTGCATGTTGTGTGTATGACTCTGTCTGTGTGTGTGTGTGTGTGTGTGTGTGTGTGTGTGTGTGTGTGTGTGTGTGTGTGTGTGTGTGTGTGTGTGTGTGTGTGTGTGATTATCATAATGAGTGTGTTTCCTTCAGAGTTGAGAAACCCAATCAACGTCTAAATCAAGGTTCAGCTAACTCTCTCTCTCTCTCTCTCTCTCTCTCTCTCTCTCTCTCTCTCTCTCTCTCTCTCTCTCTCTCTCTCTCTCTCTCTCTCTCTCTCTTTCTGTAACGTGCATATTGCTCAACCAAGGATGAGAAAAAGAAAGATAAGCCTCGTGTTGCCAGCCACGAGAGAGAGAGAGAGAGAGAGAGAGAGAGAGAGAGAGAGAGAGAGAGAGAGAGAGAGAGAGAGAGAAAGAGAGAGAGAGAAAAAGAAAAAAAAGGAGAGAGAAACCAACCTTACTATAAAAGAAATAGAAGTATTAGCCAAGAATTTTCAAGCCTCGTTTTACAATTTTTCCTTCTTTCTCCTGTTCCTCCTCTCCTCGCCTCTCCATCCTACCCTTCCCCTCCCTTTCCCCTCCAGTCCTTTCCTTCCTCCCTTCCCCTCCCCGCCCCCCCCACTATCATCCCCTCGACGTTCCCTTCCCACTAGTTCAACACGTCAAACTAAACCGCTAAACTTCCCTTCTATCCACATAACAAGTCTTTGAAATTGACCGGAGTTGACATGAAGTTGATACGGAGAGAGAGAGAGAGAGAGAGAGAGAGAGAGAGAGAGAGAGAGAGAGAGAGAGAGAGAGAGAGAGAGAGAGAGAGAGAGAGAGAGAGAGAGAGAAGGAAGGAAAGAAAGGTAGATTGGCTGAAGGTAGAAATCCCGGAATAGGTAATGGTGGAAATTTATAGAGGTGGAAAGTAAGTGGTTCGTAGATTTGTTGATGTGTGTGATGGACTGCCGCTTCTTATTCATTGCTAGGGTGGTGGTGGTGGTGGTGGTGGTGGTGGTGGTGGTGGTGGTGGTGGTGGTGGTGGTGGTGGTGGTGGTGGTGGTGGTGGTGGTGGTGGATGTCGTAACGCTGCAAGGTGGATGGAGAAAGACCGAAGTAATGTGAAACGAATGAGAGGAGTCAAGAGGTCAATTTAGTAGTAGTAGTAGTAGTAGTAGTAGTAGTAGTAGTAGTAGTAACATAGTTGGAAGAGAAGCAGGAGGAGCAGGAGGAGCAGGAGGAAGAGCAGGAGGAGGAGGAAGAGCAGGAGGAGGAAGAGAAGGAGGAGCAGGAGCAGGAGGAGAAGGGATGTAGGTGACACAAAGGCTATTACTTCACAGCGAGTCTTTAGCTGCAAGAATAGACTTTTGTATCAAGCTGTTTTTACCATTAATGTGACAGTAAGACAGAATAGTGACAAGTCTCTTCCTCTTCCTCTCCTCCTCCTCCTCCTCCTCCTCCTCCTCCTCCTCCTCCTCCTAACCTGAGCAAGGAAACATCTTACAAGGAACAGACGTGATCGTTTTTTATGGCAGGAGGAAAGGAATTTTTCTGCGATACACACACGAGGTTATAACTTTCATCAATCCACTTAACTAACTTATGCCTCGTGTGTTTTCTTTTGAAATGTTAACCTAAACCTTTTATTAAAGTAAAGTTATCGTTGTTGCACTTCTCTAAAATTCCTCTACAGGGAGCTTGTTGCAGAGAGTGGCAATGGTAACATGGAGTGAGAAAATGTTTTCCTATATAACAGACTCTGGTGTTGCAAGGCTTCACTTTCATCCGAGCAGCAACATTTTATCCTGTCACTACACTGGTTCTGAGTCCAAGGAGCTTCGAGTGATAAATAGATAAATAGATAGATAGATGTTGTTGAATTTAATCGAAGTTGTCAATAGTTGCTTCCTGTATCCTGTCCTCGTGTGTTGGAGGAGCTAGGAAAGAGTTCAAAGGAAGTTTCCACCACTGGATATACACAGGTTTTAGTCCTTCGAGTTGGGAATAGTTTGGTGGAACATCATTGTAGCTTTTCCAGTGATTCATGTCCTTGTAACGAAGTAAAAAGGTTAGTCATGAGGAAGCAATATCGCTCACCTTACTTCATCTCATCTCATCTCATCTCATCGTCCTTGGAAGCTGCAGTGGACGAGAATCCTTCATAAGAATGATTATTGACATCCAGGTTACATCATATACATGTCTACCCAACAACCTGCAGGACGGGCTGTGTGTCGCCTCACTCAGCCTGGATTCGAACCAAGGTCAGCAGATGTGTAGGTAAGCGCGATAACTACCACGCCACGGAGACTGCCTTCAAGTATATATATATGTGACTATGATGATATAAATACAAATTATATTCAAAGTGAAGTTTTAACAGCGAGTTTTATACTTTGTGGATGATTTTTAAGGTCTTGTACACGTAAAATTTATAAAGTTTAGTATACTTAAAATTTCTTGGAATCTGAACATCGGATTAGTTGTTTTTCTTCTAAATGCGCATTGATGTGAGTGTTTTGCATTGTTATCAGAAGCCTTTCATTATTCCTTGTGTAACTCCTCGCAAGGTCTCTCCACGTGTCTTGCATTTACTGTTCCCGGACACGAGGTATCAACACAACTCTATTTATGGAGACTGAAGGACATCTGACACTTAAATCAGTCAGCTGGATAATCTCGTCTTTCTATCTTTCCATCTTACTTTCTGGATCGCGTCCCAGCCTTTCATCGGTGTCCTTCATCCTACCTTCACATCTTCCGCACATTATAAAGTGACGCATGCAACTCTATTTTCAAACTGATTGATATTTACATGTAATAAAAAGAGAACGAGACCCATAACTCTGCCTTGTGGTACTCCGCTTAGTGACAGGCAGCCATGCACTACGAGATCTGACACTTTACGTACAAACACCTGTCTTCTCTACCTGTAAATAAGCAAGTCTAATCCAGGGTGTAAGTCAATTCATTTTCCAGGTAAATGCACGAAGGTAAATGTTTTGTGGAGGACTGTCTGAAGATAGAGAAAAAAGACGAGAAAGATAGAAACAGGCACAGGAAAAGGAGGAAGAGGAGAAAGAGATTGCAGTCGTTGCCGTGGTAGTAATAGTAATAGTAGTAGTAGAAAAATACCACATCACCATCATCATCAGCACCACAACCATCATCACCACTACCACAACACACACCGCTCATTTCCACTCTCCTCAACAGGCAAACCTCGAGCATATTCCTTCCCTTCTCCTTCCTTCCCCTTCCTTCGTCTCGCCTTCCCCTTCAATTGTTCCCCCTACGATCGAGAGCAGAAGTACCTCACCTGGCCCTAATGAGCGACCGTTCCTCCTTCTAACACAGGTGAGGGGAAGGTAGACTTGTGTGTTGCTTAATTAATTGCTGCACCTATAGTTTGTATGTTTAGGGGAACGTTGAGAGAGAGAGAGAGAGAGAGAGAGAGAGAGAGAGAGAGAGAGAGAGAGAGAGAGAGAGAGAGAGAGAGAGAGAGAGAGAGGAGAGGAGAGAGAGAGAGAGAGAGAGATGGGTGGGTGGATGGTGAGGGGTAGAATGGAATGGAGGGGTAAGAAGAGGGGAAAGAAGAGGCTGTAATTGAATTATACGGGAAAACTGAGAGGCGTAGAGAGGAAATTTAGCTCTTTCACCCTTCTCCCTCCCTCTCTCTCTCCCTCTCCCTCTCCCTCTCCCTCTCTCTCTCTCTCTCTCTCTCTCTCTCTCTCTCTCTCTGTAGTAACTTTCTTCTTCATATGTGATCAACGTTGAGAGAGAAAGAAAAGAAAAGAGAGAGAGAGAGAGAATTCATAGGTAGTAAAAGTAGTAGTAGTAGTAGTAGTAGTAGTAGTTGAAATAATAGTAAAAATAATAATAATAATAATAATAATGATAATAATAATAATAATAATAATAATAAATCTAGCAATAACTGTAATGAGTTCCCCTTTACCTGTCCTCACCTGTGTGGAATTATTACTCGTGTCTGCTGAGGCCAAAGGTGTGCCAAGACTTTTCATAACGTGACACACTTTGGATTTCTATCAAACTAATGAAAGTGAGAACGAGAGAGAGAGAGAGAGAGAGAGAGAGAGAGAGAGAGAGAGAGAGAGAGAGAGAGAGAGAGAGAGAGAGAGAGAGAGAGAGAGAGAGAGAGAGTGACGGGGTGAGATGTAATTACTTTATATATGTGACCTATTTTTCACTCTTGCTTTCTCTAATGTTTTTTTATTCCTTCACCACAGAACTACTACTACTACTACTACTACTACTACTACTACTACTACTACTACTACTACTACTACTACTGATAATAATAATAATAAGTGTTCTTTAATCCACTTCCGTACAAAAGTCTTTCCTCAACTTTCCTCCCTAATTTCAATCTCTTGCCACTCCTTCAAGTTGCCTTTTATCACTTTGCAGATCACACCATAATCTCCTCCTCCTCCTCCTCCTCCTCCTCCTATGCTCCTCCTCCTCCTCCTTTACCACCAATTTTTCCCTCCTCTCGTCCTACTTCGCCTCTTCAACAGGTAAAAGAATTGAGCAAATAAGCGATTAGAATCTATAAAAGAGGGTGAATCGTATCGAATCCCATCACTGCTCCTTAGAAGGCCGATCCAACCCTTAATGAGGTCAAGAATGTAATTGATTTAAGTGTTCCTAATGAGAAGGGTCGTGTGTGTGTGTGTGTGTGTGTGTGTGTGTGTCTGTGTGTGTGTGTGTGTGTGTGTGTGTGTGTGTGTGTGTGTTCAGGAGTCCGAGTTGTAATATCCGGTTCTCCTACTACCCTCCTCCTCCTCCTCCTCCTCCTCCTCCTCCTCCTCCTCCTCCTCCTCCTCCTCCTCCTCCTCCTCCTCGTCCTGCTCATCTCCCTCCTCATTATCATCATCATCTCTCCTTTTTCATGTTCCTCCTGCTACTCCCCTTCCATCCCTTTTCCTTTTTCTCTCTTACCCTGCACTTACTCCCTCCTTCATTCCCTCACTCCTTCATTCCCTCACTCCTTCATTCCCTCACTCCCTCCCTCTATCGTTCCTTCACTCCCTCATTCCCTCACTCACTCTTCCCTCCCTCGTTCCCTCACTTCCTCGTTCCCTCACTCCCTCCCTCCCTCCCTCCCTCCCTGAAATCCTACCTCGGCAACATTGTTAATTACC
>JAPQNM010000049.1:5211118-5261118 GCA_029783475.1 Metacarcinus magister
ATTTTCGTCAAAACATGTTCCTTTATACAAATACTGTCAATACTTATTACAAAATGATGTCCCCGAGAAATAGGGATTTACAATACAATACACGTCTATGTATTCCCTGCGAGGCGTACGAGGAGCCACAGAGGGACGAGGGAGGAGGGGAAGGAAACACACCTCCAGGAAATTTATAATCCCTCCCCTCCTCCCCACCCTATAATCCCCAACTCCCTTCCTCCCATTCCTCCCAAACACAAGAGGAAGGAACATTTTATCCCTTATTTTTATTATACTTGCATTTCGTTTCTGTGTCAGTGTTATTTATGTTGTTTATTGCTTTCTGGAACGTCACCTCGCACGGCGCAGCACATGAAGGAAAATTAAACTTGGATGGAAAAATGAGGCGAAAAATGGAAGGGATGGGGAGGGTGACGGAGGGGACAGTGCGCTTCACTAGACATACTGATACTCCAACCCATGAAAGGTGATATTTTTTGTACGTTTTATACATATATATATTATGATGATGTTGATGATGATGATGATGATAATAATAATAATAATAATAATAATAATAATAATAATAATAATAATAATAATGAAAATAATAAGGCTGCTTACATTCCTTCTTGCAAAAAATACTTAGATTTTTTTTCTTCTATTTATTATCGTTGTTACTACTACTACTACTACTACTACTACTACTACTACTACTACTACTACTACCATAGCACCAGAGGCAACAACAGTGAAAACCATAGATGCGTTAGTTAAGGTTGGAGGAGGAGGAAGAGGAGGAGGAGGTAACAGATGCCTTCGCTCTGTTATTCTCACTGAACCCAATTACCGTCTGCTTAATTGACTGGAAGGTTAACACACACACACACACACACACACACACACACACACACACACACACACACACACACACACACACACACACCAAACTGACCATATATTGTTATGAAACCGAGAGAGAGAGAGAGAGAGAGAGAGAGAGAGAGAGAGAGAGAGAGAGAGAGAGAGAGAGAGAGAGAGAGAGAGAGAGAGAGAGAGAGAGAGAGAGAGAGAGAGAGGAAGAAATATAGAAAGCGAGAAACACCAACAACCCGACATCACCCAAGGGAAACTATTATATAACACGACAGATTTTCGTATCGTACCGTGACAATTCAATACGCAGGGGAATTTTCCGCTCCTCGCGCTCCCAAGTCCTAAGACGATTACCGAATGAGAGGAAGTGGAGGAGAGGAGAAGAATTGAGGAGGAGGAGGAGGAGGAGGAGGAGGAGGAGGAGGAGGAGGAGGAGGAGGAGGAGGAGGAGGAGGAGAGATAAGAGTGTGCTCAATTCAAGAAATTAAGAAGTGCCTAGCAAGGAGAATAAGGAAGAGAGATGGAATGAAGCAGGAGAGGAGGAAAGGAAAGTAATAAATGGAAAGTGAATAGGAGGAGGAGGAGGAGGGAAAAGTGAAAAAAGGGAAATGAAAGCGAATACGAAGGAAAAGTTGAAGAGTAATTGAATTGAAGTGCAAATAATATATATATATATATATATATATATATATATATATATATATATATATATATATATATATATAGAGAGAGAGAGAGAGAGAGAGAGAGAGAGAGAGAGAGAGAGAAAGAGGTGGGGTGGGGAGAAGCAGGTAGTAATCAGTCAGCCCGGTGTGACGTTATAACATTAGGATTGGCCCTGCGCATGTGCAGAACTGTGTTGGTAAATAAATAGACGACGCCGGCTGTTACTTAGATCAAATGTAATGCTCAAGGGAGGCAGGTTAGGTTAAATTAAGTTACGTGAATTCAGGTTTGGCTAGTTTGTTTAGGTTAAGTAAGGCCATGTTATTACAACACATACACAAACTTGCCTACAGGAATAGAACATTTCTATAAAGTCATGAAACAAGTATGAGGTCTCACAGGGTTGGAAATGCACTACCTTCCTGAGAATCGAAAACAACAATTATTCACTTTACTTATTATGGGTATAGTATTAAGTTGGTTACCATGGCACCACTTACACTGGATGCACGAGATTGGACACACAATTACTTGTTAGCAGGAACTGTGAAAGGTACAGCAGGAATCTTGGACTTGGAGTTAGATTTTGTATGTAGACTTTTGGTGTAGCCTTTAGAACGGCATTCTCCCACACACCTGCTGGAAGCAAGAAAAATGGGTAAAAAACTAGAACCTTTTCACTCCTTCCTACCTCTGCCAGCATCACATTTGTACTGGCCACCCCCATCACTAGGAGGTCCCCTGCCTCTTATTCTCTCTCATTCATGTTCTCCATTCATTCTCTAAAAAAATTCCACACTAGCATGAAGTTATACAGTTTTCCACCCCCAAAACTTCCCTCGAGGCTCTGAAACTGTTTTCGAACTTGTCAAGCTCCTAAATCGCCAATAGATACTGGTTCTGAGGAGATAGTCTTACATGTTTCAAAATTAATTTCAGTAATTCACTTCGTGAGATAGATGACGGAGGTAGTTTTGCCGCAGTTCTTCTGCAGTTTTTCCAACCTTCGGCTAGAGAAGATTTGTGACATAAAAGAGAGAGAGAGAGAGAGAGAGAGAGAGAGAGAGAGAGAGAGAGAGAGAGAGAGAGAGAGAGAGAGAGAGAGAGAGAGGGGAGGGGGGGGAGGAGACGGGGGGGAAGAGACGGGGGAAGCATACTAAGATATTATTTAGTGTCGGATGGGTACATTTTCTCCCCATCTCTCTCTCTCTCTCTCTCTCTCTCTCTCTCTCTCTCTCTCTCTCTCTCTCTCTCTCTCTCTCTCTCTCTTTCTTACGTCACAAATCTTCGCCAGCCGAAGGCTAAATCTAAATGTACATAACATAACTAACACAACCTTTAATAATTTTCTTACACTGTGGCAAAACTACCTACGTCATCGAAGTGAATTACTGAAATTGATTTTGAAACATGTTTTGGAGCCGTGAATGAAGCTTCGAGACAGGAACGTAAACAAATCTCCAATTCCTAATGCATTCCCTTCGAAACTTCTCAAGACTTGCAACACCTTCCATTACGAAAAAGCAGATCTTAATGAATTGGAGGAGAGCCATGGAGAAGATGGAGTAAAGAAGGGATGGGAAAAGAAATAGGAGGAGGAAGGAGAAATGAGGAGGGAAGAGTAGAAGAAACGAGAGTTTGTCAAGGGAATACACATGACAGAGCTCCCTTGAGTCTGTAAACAAAGAGCCAGGTGACGTGAGGATTACTCTCGTCTGCATCAAAGGGACCAGCTTCAAGAAGACTAACCTGCCCGGCCCACACGAGGCACACACAACACAATCCTCCACTGCTAACACGTACTTGGCGGCCACCCTGTTGACGGCAGACGATGCAACACAGGCAGCTGCGACCACAAGTTTAATTTTGGCCGAGAAACCCGAGCGAAGACTGAATGCTCGTAATCACTCACCTAAGATTGTTGTTCTGAAGTTGCTCCACGCCTCCGATATCGACTACGACCATCAAACACATATTCACGCTGCACAACTTCGTTAAATAAGCCTCGATGCAAGCACTGCCTCCCGCCATTCCGACTCGCACTGAGGTCGCTTAGAACACAAACACAATCAAAATAAATAACGAGGGACAACTCCTTGTAAAACCACCGTGTCCCTACGTGGGTGATGGCATTCCCTGTGGTAATTAAGAAGCCCAACAATAGCCTGATTGTTGACTTAGGATGTTGGTGTGTGTCATTAGAGGGATGTGCAGAACAAAGCCAAGAATCACAGGTTAGCGTCCTCCTGCACCAAACACGGAAGTGCAAACACACACACACACACACACACACACACGCACACACACACGCTGGCCCTTGATTCCCTGCTCTATTCAAATTGGTGAAGCGACTTATTTTTTATCACTAGATATTAAACTTTAAACAAAAAAATGTAAATATTTTTAATCTATTACTGTTCGCGGAAGTTCATGATGATAACGTATATTCACGAAGCAGTATATTATTTTGTTTATATATATTTTCCTCCTTTCCAAGTGAGAATTATTCCGAATTCAACATATATTTTGCCCTCCCTTGATACCACTAAATTCTGCAGTCAGCCCGTTAATCCCGAGTGTTCCATTTTGCAAGTAAATATTGCCAGCAATATTATCATCCCCTCCCTCTCTCAAAGCCGACTAAACGCTTCACTACATCAAAGGCTTTTTACTTCATGGAATCCCTCGTTTAAAGTGGGCGTGCAAACTCTCACCCACATCCACACACAAAGAATCAAAGAGTCCCTCTCCCTCTCTCAGCATTACAAATCACAGCTTTCCTGCAGGAACAAAGACGTACTCGTACATATTGCTACCACCCAGAGGAAGGCAGGCACCGAGTCTTTCCTCGCCTCAGAAATATCGGATGTCATTCAAATGCGGTGTCTACTTTTTACGCATAATTTTTAATCTTTCACTTCACATCTCATACAACTGTTTGTCACACGGATGTTTCGTTGTTAACAGTAATTAAAAGTGATTAAATAATTCTCCCGAACTAGGTAACTATAGAGCATGGGTTCCCAAAGTGGGCAGCAGGCTACTGTCCCCTGGCAGGCGGTGAGGAAAGACGGGACGGTAGGAGAGTGGCAGGGTGGCATTAGAACCAAGTAATAATGTCGATTTTTCTTTTAACTCTATAAATTTGAAAATGCTTAGATCTAAAAAAAAATCTTAGTGCCTTTCACCTTGATGTGTAGTACAGTTGGTATCCTTGCATCAAGCACATTCATGATGTAGTTATAGGCGAGATATGACTTTCATATTGCTGAAACAGAGAAATAACTTGGTTTACTCAGTTAATTACTATCTGTGAAATAAATACGTATCTTGACAGTGTTAGATAAGTGGTTTTTAATTTACAGTATAACTAATACCAAGAAAGAAGTGTGTGGTCATGTGTGGTGGGGAGCTGCTGGCAATGTGGCCTGGGAGCCAAGGGGGCAGCAGCCTGATAAAGTTTGGGAACCATTGCTATAGACCAGAGTTCTGCTAGGGTTAATGAGAGTACTACCCCTCACCAAGAAGCTGCCGTGAGCCAGGATCTAACTTGCAACATATAGGCCACGAGCCGAGCATTGCACCACAGAGCCACTCAGCCCAATCATTGTTAACGGTGAAAATTATTACAGGCAAGCAAATTGCACTTATTGTATAAGGTTCCTGTAGCACCATGTATAAGTCTCCTTTACACCTGTACTCTTGCTAATGAATAAAGTTTTATGGACGCAAAGGTAAGCAAACGCAAGTCACTTACAAAATAAAACCTCCACAGAAATGAGAATCAGTTTATTTTATAAATTATTTAATTCATTTACAATAATTTACAACCATACACACTGTTAATGAGATTGGTTTCTGAGCATTTAATACAATTATTTCTATATTTTTTTCTTGTATATTCTTACACATCGCATTTTTTGTTCCTTTTCTTAGTAAAGGTAATGACAGTTTTGGGGGAAGGAGGGGGGTCATTTTGGTTAGGTGTCAGGCGGGTTGTTGATAAAAACATGTTTGTCCCACAAAATAGGTAATGAGTGAGGGAATACCTGAAGTCTCTCCAAGTCACCTGAAGACCCACAAGATATAGGAGGAAAGAAGGAAACACAAACCTCACAGTCCCCGGCCACTCATTCCACTCCCGCTAGGCCTTCCACTCCAACGAGACGGAAAAAGAAAATATAATAATTACATTAAAAATAAGACATAGAGACAGACGTACTACTCTGCCAGGGACTGAGAGGTTTGCAGGCAGTAATACAAAACTATTACAAATGGAACAGAAAAGAGAAAGAGGAAGTAAGGTACTGCATCATTTCTCACATTCACACATTTACACACACACACACACACACTTGCTTCTTCTGCTCTCAAGTGATTGTAGATTATAATATGCATGTCAAAAGTACTCAACAACATGAAATTGTACATTATTACAAGCAATACATGGTCACTGATTGCTACTTAGTTACGGCAGACTGTACGTACAAGAGGAGGGGGATGGGAGGAAATGTAACAGTCTGTCTTCTCCCCTCTGCTACTCAACAGAAAGGGTATTTGTTGCTGACTGTATCATGGTTTGAGGAGTAGGAAAAGAAGGGAAAAAAAGGCTGAGGCGGAGGAGGGGGAGGAGATGGAGATGGAGAAGGAGGAAGAGAAGAAAAAGGAGGAGAAAAAAATTTGGAAGAGTACAGTAGTATAAAAAGTTGTAATAGTAATAGTAGTCATAGTCGTAGTAGTAGTAATAGTAGTAGTAGTAGTAGTAACAGCATCATAAATACGTACAGTAAATCACCTGCCAGTCAGACATGAACTAAGATACAGGCGTGGGATACAAAGGTCAACTCTCTCTCTTCCAAAAATTGCAGAGGCAGTAGTTCTGAGGGACTGGAGAAGTGACTTGGGAGAGTGTGGGGGAAGGAGAGTCAGTCCAGAATCAACATACATACTATAATCCTCTCCACCCACTCTGCCAATCCCTTCTCCCTTGCTCAGAACCCCTGCACTGCATTTGTTGAACACAGATGGTGATGAGGATTAGTCTATGGCTGTAATGTACAAATAATCAGTATCTTTTTTTAAGCATTTTCTTCAATGTCATTACAACAAATTTTAACATTTTCAAAAAGTTGTGGTCGTCATCAAATGGCGAGATGTGTATCCATAAATAGACTATTAAGTATTTCTCCTTGGGAATACAAAACAATACAAATGCCATGCTAATAATGTTTTAAGAGGGAGGAGGAGGAGGAGGAGGAGGAGGAGGAGGAGGAGGAGGAGGAGGAGGAGGAGGAGGAGGAGGAGGAGGAGGAGGAGGAGGCAGGGGAGTCCACTGCTTACAGGTTAACGACTAACTCTTCCCTCACGTCAAGACTGAAGGGATCCGCCACAGTGCATCCAGAACACTCAAACCACATACAGACACACCTGATCAACACATGCGTCCTATAACACGATCAGAAAATTTTATGCCAGGTCTGAGGGCAATACATGCCTAGCAGGGACATCCACTTGGGTGATGGGGACTGGAAGGGGGAAAGGCAGAGGTAGTGTGAGGGTAGTGTGTCCTGAGGCATCCTACCCTCCACTACCCCCTGACCCAGCTCTGCAGGATGGGAAGGAGAGGGGTCAGGGATCAGGTCCCCTTTGGAACACATGTGTACAATCTGCTACTAACAACAGAACAGGCTTGTCAGGTGCATTGTTGGAAAAAATTGGACAATTTGAACTTGCTTTCAAAAGTGTTGTCGTATACACTTTGATTATTCACAAAGGCAATGAGTACTAATAACAAACATTAATTATCAGATATGGAAACGACAAACAGATTTTGGTAGCTGACAACTGAAAAGGTTAAAAATGTGTGTGTGTGTCGCATACCTTGATATAGATATATAGATATATTAGGAGCCAGCTCAAACCCTTCTCAAGTAATCTGCTTAAATAAAAATAACCTTGCTCCACACCATGAACCTCTCTGTTTGAAAAGGCTTATAAAAGCTAAAAAAGTATATATTACAGATTCATGAAGTAGTGAATGACCAAGGCATAAATAAATTCCATGGGAGGGCATCACTGTACAAGGGGGAAGCATGCTGGCTTCAGACAGTGGTGGGGGAGGTCACCAGCGCAACACTAAATTATAAATAAATACCTGAGGAAACTGATACCAATACGCCAGAGCTGCAACCCGAAACATTGAAGCTAAATTTAACACAACCTATCAACTTGGGGCCTTAGTATTTTGAGACCTTAAAAGAATGAAAGAATAGAAACACTGCCATCCCAACTCTGCTTGAGCTTTCAATAAATAAGAGAAGAATTTTTTTTACAAAAAGACACCTACTGTACTTTGCAATTTAAAGCACAAAAAATCATTACAGATCTGTGCTATTGATAATTACTAAAAACGAAGTTAAATGCATAGACAGGTTTATAACCCAACATACATACACACAAATATATATATATATATATATATATATATATATATATATATATATATATATATATATATATATATATATATATATACATATATATATATATATATATATATATATATATATATATATATATAATACTGCTTGCTGGACTTTGCTTTGATCATAATTTACAAATATTCATAAAATCATCATATGCTGGACTTGATATGTAAAACTAAGAAAGAAAAAGAAGTGAATGTGAACATAAACCCCACCCTGGGCTGGCTCCTTCACAACATTGTATTAGTAGGTGTGTGATGGGAGTAGTGGCTGACTGGTGGTGTCATTCACAATGCCAACCAACAAAACATGACAAAGGGTTCAGTTGTTCGGGCTCTCATCACATTAATGTTTCTTCACACTTCACAATCTGGAGGAACACTCTATGAAATAACTTGAGACCAAACTATAAATCAGAAAGAAGTACCAACACAATCTGATACAGGAAGAACATCTCATATATTGCCATATGACTTATAACTTCATATCTGCACTAATCAAATGACTTTTCATTATATTAAATATCTGGTTTTGTAAAGTAATTCCATTAATTGTCAAAACAAAGTATGCACACATACAAAACAAATAACAGCAATGACTGCCAGTTACAAATCTGATTTACGATACACCTTTAAAGAAACTTGCATATTTTTACATGCCCTAATTTTCAAGTAAATTCCTACTGAAAGTCAATAACACTTGCTGCAGATGACACGAAGGCAAAGGGCCAAAGACACACAGGCAGGAGAGAGACAAGTAGCAAAGAGTGAACAGATTAGTCTTGTTGAGACATAACATGACAAAGTTTCAAGGAATAAAACACATTCTTCTTTTAAAAACACCACACTGATAATAATGAGATGGATGCATACCATGATAAAAACAGACAGAGGTGGCAAGAGATGGAACAAGTGGTAGATAATACTGGAAGTGTAACACGACTGGCAACTTTGAGCACCAAGAAAATAATGTATTGGGGATGTGACCCGCGAGCACGGCCATTCTACAATAATACAGACAGTGTCCGAGCAGTGATGCTGACGGGAGTAGGAGGGGGAAGGAGGTTCAAAGTTGGCCAGTGTTACGTTTTGTACCTTGTCTATGATTCTACTCACTGTGGATGAAGGGGCTGGTAAAGTACTGAGGTGGGTTAGTTAGTCTGACATGAAAACTTTTTAAATTGAGACTGGTTGCTGTTTATGTACATGCTTGTATGTGTGCTGTATATTTATAGTGTGTGTGTGTGTGTGTGTGTGTGTGTGTGTGTGTGTGTGTGTGTGTGTGTGTGTGTGTGTGTGTGTGTGTGTGTGTGTGTGTGTGTGTGTGTGTGTGTGTGTGTGTGTGTGTGTGTGTGTGTGTGTGTGTGTGTGCTGTGTGTGTGTGCGTGCGTGTGTGTGTGTGAGAATGCACGTGAATCTCTCCAGACTTGCCAAAGTACAAAAATGTGTAAAAATTTGCTGAAGGAACTGTATGCCGGCCACCAGTGTGCAGGAAACAACACGTGTAGGCAGATGTTGACATTTAGCAGACCAGAATAAATACAGAAATACATAAGACAAACATCACTCACTAGCTAAAAATCTGATCACCAGTATCAAACATGGCTAACATACATTAACTCTGCTCATCGAAGAAACTCGTGAAATAGATCAAACTAAGAATTGTCAATTCGACTTGTAAATAATCATGGCTGGAAATGTAAAAATGTATAGACTACACTTCAAGACTCCCAACACAATACTGTGAATCTTTCCCAACAAGCACGTTATGAGGTGAAAATACCTCATTCACCTTGCTACTCTGTGTGGTTGTTTCAGCTGGTCTGCGTGTGGCGGCCTCACTCACTGAGGTGTTGGATGCCTAGGTGACTAAACTTTATGGGTTGTCATGTGAGACAATCCCACAGCTACCAAAACACCACAGTGCTGTGTGGATCCAAGCACTATTGCATGTCTCTTACAAACACATTTGAACTCTAAGCATCAAAAATTACTTAAAATGTTTTATGAATTTTAGATGTTGAGTAAGAAAATACAAGAAATAAATATAACAAAGGAGGTGATTGTCAATTGTTAAGGACCATGAGTGAATGAGATTCAAATCAGTCAAAATTATCAGTCCACGAAAGTCAATTATTGCCCAGCATACACAATGGCAATTTCATAAATCTTTACACAATCACATGCAATCTGCAACTGGTTGTGTCATATTGGGTAATCAAGATAAAATGCCTTGGCTTACACATTCTATACTAGATAATATGTCAGGTAGCTCTCTCTCATTACCACAACAAAAATATATAAGAACTAGAGAGTTTGGACACTTTCCAAGAGACAAGTGCCCCTTCTGTTAAGTGCAGCAGACACCACCTTGGTCCTCTACACTGAGATTCTAAACATAAAAGCACAACAACACATCTGTCTCACTGCCTTCAACACAACCAAAACTTCCTCTGTCTCTAGTAAATGGGATCCAGCTTATCCTAGTTATTACTTTCACCATACAGAACCTTTATGAAAGGTACTGGAAATACTATGACACAGAACACACAGTGCACAATATTTAAGTTATGTAAATTACTAAAAATTTCAAATTGCTTTGCAAAACAGAAGACTAACTACAATCACAATTATATTACTCTCAAATCAAAACATTGCCATTTAAATATTGTAGTAACATCCTGCAACACTTTAGGTACTTGCAAACCTGTTGACACACCCTTGCTTGAAGGCCCAACATCAAAAAGAGAAGACGTGCAGGTACTTGAACTTGACCACAGTTTTATGAATCACAAGTCTATCTGGATCTGAACAAGGTTGCATAAAGAGTTAGTCTTTGATCTAAACACTGAGACAGCTTGACTTGGAACACCTTTCCTTGGCTCACTGTAGCTGTGAGTTGTATGATGACTTCATGAACAATACAAGAGCACAAGATGAGTGTGCAGAGCATTAGGTTGAAGGGGTGGCGGTCCAGCAAACAACTGTCATATATTTTGGTCCCTGAGCCAACATTATGAAGTGAGTGGAGATAGAAAGAAAATCAATAGAGCTATGAAAGAAGAATTTGAATTGTTTAGCACTGATGATGATGCAAAACTCTGTTAAAAATTATTAGAACAAACATGGGAATCAAACTACACAAATGGGGAGAACACAGGTTTTCAATCTTTTGAAATAAGCAGGCCAGTGTGGCGGCTTTCAAACACAAGACTCAACACTACTACCCACCAACATGACAAGTGTGTGAACTGAACACTGCAATACTATTATTACACAAGTCAACATCATACTAGTACTCCCTCACTACAGCAGGACAAGTGCAAATGTAGTGACTTATTCTTATCTGCAGCCTCTTACTGGCCTGCTCCTGTCTCATTACTGCCACCTGCGCTGCCCCACATTGCACCAGCTGAATGTCTTATTGTGTACCATTGTCGTGGAATGATTACAACTCTACTGATGGCAGCTGCTCATGCCCAAACTAGATGTGCAGTAATAGTAAAGGTGAACAGTGCACATTGTAGAGTGCAGGGAAGTTCAGTAGAGTGAGAAACCTGCATCATAGGCACTGTAAAATGTGTGTGAAAGCTCCCTAAGGTCACTGAAATAGTTGATTATTGTATGCGTGTGTGTGTGTGTGTGTGTGTGTGTGTGTGTGTGTGTGTGTGTGTGTGTGTGTGTGTGTGTGTGTGTGTGTGTGTGTGTGTGTTTACCTAGTTGTAGTATACAGGGCCTGAGCTACACTCGTGTAGTCGTCTCCGTATCTTTATTTGTCCAGTTTTTCCTTCAGTTAATGTACATTCTTTGCCATTATCACCTCTTCCTTCAGTCCATTCCAAGTATCTATACTTCTTTGGGGAAAACTGTGTGTGTGTGTGTGTGTGTGTGTGTGTGTGTGTGTGTGTGTGTGTGTGTGTGTGTGTGTGTGTGTGTGTGTGTGTGTGTGTGTGTGTACACGCAGGGATGGTGATACGGTGAAAACAGAATGCGCAGAATGAAATAAGGAATGACATTTCAAGTCCTATGATAATGAAGCAAATGATGGCAGTGGCACTGAATGTGTTGTTACTGTCCCCAAATTTTGCCTAGACTTCTTAATTACAAAAACTTTGACCAAAACTTTTCCTAAGAATCATGAGTAAAGAGTTTTTCCCTGAGATTTACTCCCTAGTATTTGTGGTTCCGTGTATGCTGCCCAGCAGCCCCAGGAAGCCAACACACACATCAAGCATTGATAAGGGTGGAGGTTCCTCTCCATATGGTCCTCCTTGCACCATGCAACAGTGTCAACAGTCCAGAATTTACGTACATTGTAGAGTGTCCTTTTAAATGAATTTATATTAAAAGAATCTATGTAGCAAGCTAAAAGTAGTTAATATTTATGGCTAATAAAATATTACAAATTCCATATAAATAAAAGGGGACATGGTCTTGCTTCTGTTCACTAGGAAGCATCTTCAGATGAAAGCAGTTATAGTGTGAGTGTAATATGCATAAAATCAAGAGACATTGCACAATGGTTCTGACAGAGAAAAAAGAAGTGTAATACATAATAAAGTTGGAGAAGAATCAGTGATGACTATGAGACCCACAGCGGTCGTAAGTACAGGGGGTAAATTTTACTACAAGTGATGAACCTGTCTTGAAAAGATTGACACACAAGTGGCTGGGAACCACTTCTCTGGGGAATGTTTGTGTGCAGACCACCATCAACAATTTTAACAAGTATTCTGTAGGAAAGATTGGATGGCAAGGATGGCAGTGTGTATGAAAAGAAGGGGTAAAAAAAATTATGATAGTTAAGGGGGAGGGCAAAAAAAAGCATTGATACAAGTAGAAAACAAGTAACAAACAAGACTAGAACATTATATTACATGATGTGGCATGAGAACCACCCAGTACTTGAAAAACATAAACTTTCCAAGTGTGAACTGTGTGAGGGTGTCGTCGGCCCCGAGCACCAACACGTGAGCTGCTTGGGAGGGGGGGCGGGGGGCGTCCCGGCCCACCCCAAATCTGGCCGCAGGAGCTCACCAGAGTACAAAACATCACAGATAAATACAAAAAGAAAAAAAAAGATAAAAGAGGAAAAGTCTCTTCAGCATGCACTTGTATCACACAAGAGACAAAATTTAAGCGTATAGGAGGGCCTGCTAATGTAACTGCACTATTGCCTCTATTCATCTCCATTTTTGTCATGGTTCACTAGAGCACACTAGTGAGGAGCTAAATATCACACAAGAACAGATATTGTCTTACAATATCACTGCACACGGGAGCAACACTTGCCTACGTCATTACAAATTATGTAGTGAGTTTGAATATACAACCAGAAGACGTGGCCCCTCAATCGTCAAGAACTACACATAACAGAGACGGGCTCTTTGTGCCACTGTTGTACAATGGTCCGTCCTGGGTTAGGAGTGGGGTATCACTGGGTACCAGAACCTGAGCATTGGATGTGGCCACGGGGGGCATCATGTCACCAAGGTCCGTCACTCCAGTCATGGCCACGCTGGCCCCACTGGTGGCCAGGCCTGTGCTGGATTTGGCCAAAGGTTCTACCTGGGACACTCGCACAGTTCCACCTGACGTAGGGGGCCAGACACCAGCTGGACGAACTTTGACATAGTTGTTGTTGTTATTGTTGTGGCACACGGGCCTATTGCTCCAGAAGGGCACGGCAACGGTCGCCACCTGAGGCAGGGCAGAGGGCTGTGTCGGAGCCCCCTGGAACCCTTCTGTTGCCCCGGGCGAGAGACTTATGGGCAGGGATGAAGAGGGCTGACCCCCCGTCCCAGGAGGTCAGGAAGGCTCCTTTTCCTGCTGTAGCACAAAGGTCGATCTCGCCCCTGGCACTCCGGCCTGGCTGGATCCGAGTAGCTTCAGGGTGGCTCCGCCTACTGACCCTCCACTTCCTTTACCCTGAACTTGTAGCTTATTGATAACCTGAAAATCACAGACAAATTTTACAAAAAAAATAAATAAATAATAAAATTTATCACACATAGCAGAGTAAACATTTAATCAAGGATCATGAAAACTAGGGTCTGGTACTGACAGAACTTGCTAATGCCAGTTTTTGCAAGGGTAACTAATCCCTAAGGTGGGTAGAGGCAAGCCTATCACCTACTAGTTACCTGTTGTACATGATGGATGGTGAGGCCAGCGGTTCCTCCCCCGCCCGCCACGGCCGAGGTGAGGTAGGTGACGGGGCCGGTGGTGAGGCCGCCCGTACTGCTGCTGCTCACACTGCCTACAGTGCCACCACCACCACCGCCCCCACCAGTGCCAGCAATGCCTGAGCCCACCAGATTCGTGACACCGCTGCCCCCCACTGGAAAGCAAAATTAATTCATCGGTTATAATTAGACAGACAAGACTCAATGACATTCTTTAAGCCAGACTTCTCTTGTGATCAGCCAATCAACCAGACACAAACTGAAAGCCACAAAAACACCAGTCACAGACTAAATTCCTCAATGCAACAAATAAAAGGCAAACTGAATTAATTCAACCCACTAAGGTAAGCCTGGATCCACAATAAATGTATCTAGTGAAGAATTTTGGTAATTTCTATATACCTTCACCTCTTTACCGCTCAGGGTGTGGCGTATACCATTCCAGGTCTATTGTAGCAAGCACCTGCTCTGCAGACACACACACACACACACATATATATATATATATATATATATATATATATATAATATATAATATATATATATATATATATATATATATAACACACAGTGCAGGATTGCTAGCCTTCTGCTCCTGCTGAGATTGCAAGGTCACAAATTCTTGGCATATGTCCTGTACTTATTCTCTGCTAGGTGTACAGAGACTGCAGTGTGAAAGGAGAGAAGCCTAAATAGTCTTTGTCCAACTCAGGACTCAAACCTAATACCTCTTGGCTGTGAACCAAGTGCAGTAACCTTTAAACCAACAGACCACCCAAGAAAGAAAATGTCAGAAACACATTACAGTTGCAAAATGTAACATTTGTCCCTTAGATCATTTGGATCTCCATGAATAAGCTATCTGAACAAAGTGTTAATAATGTTGGTCAACATGATACATGTTACTGCATGGAAATGCTCCCATGACAGAAAACGAGAACTCTGACAGAAGTGCCATCAAATATATAATGGTTCCCAAGACAGAATATCTCCAGGTTTCTTCAAGTGCATCCTACTTTGATATATTACATTATTCAATCATTGATGATTCTGTCAAGTGAAACTCAGTACAACCTTATTTGCCAGAGTAAACAAGGTGAGGCACCATGAAATACCAACTGAAAACCATCACATTGACCTACACTACATCAACACACAAAACCTCTCAAATTTAATTTTGTAATACAGATAAAATATTTTGGAGATTTATCTTTCCGGAGTGCAAGGCTAGTAATCCTACCCTCTTGTATGTGTATGTGGTCCTCAGGGAATGAAAGGCCAACAATCCTGTCCTGTGTGGAGTCTGTTTGTGAGGTTTGCTGGAGTACCAGTACCACAGTAAAAAAAAATTTTACCCAGCCAACTATATATTTACACTAGAGCTTTAGGATTTCCTTCTTAATAGGTAATGCATTAATGCCTCGAGAAGGTCACTGTAATGACTTGTATGATATCACTGCCAGTGGTCCTGGATGACGAGAACAACCTGTCACATGCCTAAAGCCTACACAATAAAAGGATAAATGTCATCACTACACACCACATGATACTCCCACTCATCCCATTAATTACCAATATAATTTTGCCTCCATAAAGAAATTGAATTAATATAAGTTGCTATAATCAAATGTGACTACTTATAGAACTTTCATCTATCTATCTACATAGCAGGCTGTTATCCCCCTAAAGGGAGGTAGTCAAGACAAGGCTTGGCAGGGTTCAGGGAGACATTACTCTCCCCTCCCCATCTGTACCTTGTCTTTTTGTAGGAGTAAACAAAGAAGGGGCTTCCCAGACCCTTCACTCTGTTTCTCTAGTTACCTTTTACGAAGGGATTATGATGGTAGAAACAAATAGCATTCACTACCATCCAGTACCACAACTATATAGTGCTATCGATCTATATGCCTGATTTATATCTCCCTTAAAGGGGTATACCAAAGACAAGGAGAACCTATCCAACAAAAATATTCCATCCTTTCTATTATCCCGCCATGCAGGTGGTTTAGCTCTGCAATTTAGCCTTTCTTTGGTGCTCTTATCCATTACTTCCTCAAGTTCAAAGCATATCATGGTAGAGTGTTACATACTCATCCATTACAATGCATACTTGTTAATTTCTGACACAATTTCTCATAAACATTTACATTCTGAGCACTAGAGGAAATTAAATTTGAAAGTAAACTATGATAACCCAGAGATGACAGATGGCGCTGCATCACAAGATAAGGCATTCTACTTCCTCATATTTACAGGCAGAGGATGTACACTCAACTATAATATCACAATAGTGTACCTGTCTCCTTGGCCATTACTGTGTGGAGTCAGTCTCCCCTTACCCTGAGGCAAACAGCCCGTTGTGACATACATATCAATAGTTTACATTACATTTCCAGTATTCATCAGTATTTACTGATCATCACATAACTAGACTGAACAGTTAGGAAGGAAATGCTTTCTACCCCATCCTGGCATCAAGCCTAGGCATGGAAATTTATAACTGGAAATAATAGCCACACCACCACAGTGTAACATATCAACAACAACAACAACCTCCAGTTTCACACCAACAACACACAAGTATAACCTCATCTTCATGTTTCTGACTTTGAAACAAAACTAAACTATTTATGCAACTTTCAGATCGAAAGTATCGTGAAGAACCATGTAACACGACACATCATAGAGTACAGAAATCAGAGGAATACATTTCCTATAATTTAGTTGTAATGGATCAGTTGGTATAATGTGCATGAAGGCTTTCATGTGATATCTATACTCCTCACTTCAGCACTTGGTTCATAATTGAACAAAACTCTTTTTTCCTCTCCTTAGTTTGAATCCTGACAAGTCATCAAAACACTATTTCTCATTATTCCCAAACACTGCTCAGCAATGCAACTGGGCACTAAAGTCAATTTGATTTACACAATAGGTAAATTAATATATAAATAACTAAATAAGTAAATGAATAAATAAATCAATTTATAAATAAATAATTATAAATATTGTAATAAATTAAAACAAGAAATAAAAAAAGCTGTGTCACTAAGTCCTCCCAGGTGAATGGCTGTCCTGGCTGCCTGCACACAAGCACCACCCACCACCACGTGCACACACTCATACTCACCCACACACAGACAAAAAAAAATTAGGTTGGGGCAAGAGAATGAGTGAACTTAATTACAACTGAGCCACAAGCACCATTCTTACCCTTGCCCGCATTGGTCACCAATCTGGACCCATCACCAAACGCATTGCTGTGGAGTTCTAATCGGATGCTTCCAGAACCGTCACTTTTGAACGACTTGGCCAGGGCGTCCGATATCACAATGCCACTAGGGATGCCCGCCCCCAAGAATATGTTCTGTCCGTCACTGCTGCCAGGACGCGAGTCCGTGGCCGTGGCATCTGCCCTCCCGAAGGTGGCAGTGGAGGATGGGTTTATCCGTATGGGCTGTGTGGTGGAGTTCCTCATGCCCGCAATGGCCACATTACTCAGCGTTATGGTCTGATTGTTGGAGAGGCCGTTCTGCAGACTCATCACCACAGGGATGTGGCTCTTGTTGCCACTGGCATCGAGCTGCAGAACGTTACCCACAATGTTTATAGCACCATCGTTTGTCTTCACCTTCTTGTTCTTGTTTTTGGCACTGGGGATTGGAGCAGCATTGTTTTTGAGCGCCTCATTCTGTGCCGGCGGCCGCTTGAGGGTGGCCGCCGCTGCCGCAGCCATTGCATTGCTATTGACAATGCCCATGCTGTTCCCCAGGTGAATGTGTCCATTGTACCCAGTGCTGACGCTGATGCCCTCCTTGGCACCTGACCCCGAGGGCACCGTCAGTATCTTTTTGGCCAGCAGGGGCTTGACACTCAAGAAGCGTTCCGGTGGCCCGCCTGAGCCCAAGGTGCTGCACAGGGCGGGGTCGGCCAGCACCGCACCAGGGTGGGGCTTCTTGAGGGCACTGCTGAATGCACTCCGCACCACATCTGCTTGGTGGTCTGACGCCAGGTAACCACCGAGCCGTCTGCAGTTGTATGTACACGTCTGGAAATCAGGGGACGGTGTGAGACAGATTCTCAAGCCATGCAGCATTGAGATGAGATTTCACCTCACAGGTGTAGTGTACAGTCTATTAAACCTAATGTTTGATGCCTCACTCCCTCTGGAAACATCCCCCAAAAAGGTTGCCCATGGCAGAAGAGCCTTCATCTCATCCTACTCCAAATTCCCTCCTTGTTTGTTGAAGTCCTCCCCTTCAATCAGCACCTCTTTCACACATGTACTCCTCCATACTACATATTCCAACTGGTTTTCCTCTCCAACTAATACCCTTGATTTCACTAACATACACTTTTTCCAAACTCTTCACTATTCATCCTCTCAACATGACCAAACCACCTTTATTCATGGAAGAAATGTATTTTTTAAATACCTACAACTGTTGGTGTTCTATCTTAAATATCAAGGATTGGTCATCCACCAAAAAGCACAACTGGAATACAATGTTCATAGAATACATGATAAAGAAATACTATAATCAACTGTTCCTACTATGTATCATTTGCTCAGCCTTTGAACTACAATTAATAGCAAGATATTTGAAAAATATAAATTTTTCAACAACCGACAATAAGACAACTCGAGAAGTGGTTGGAGTCTATGAAGTAGTGAAGGACCAGAATTGTGTCAAGAGTAACAGGTCAACAATAAACTTTTGTAGAATGATGTTGAATCTTAATAAGTCAATACCAACATCAATTACCACAGTGGTGAGAGGAATGGATGGCATCAATCAATGGAGTGAGCATTAGTGGTGGTCGTTAAAGAGGATCATGTTAGTAGCTAAGAAAAACTCTAGGTAAACACGGTGGTAACTCACAGCAAGAGGCTTGGGCGGCTCTCGGACATAAAAATTATCTGCAGGTACCAAGGCCGGAGGAATCCTAGAGGTGGGCGGCCAATATGCAGGTGAGGGGGGCGCAGGGTGCGATGGGGTGGTGGGGGGATCCATGGGGTGATGTATGGGGGGGTTGGGAGAAGGGTCACCCGGAGACACTAAAGTGGTCGCGTTGCCCCCCAATGACTTAACCAGGAGAGGAGAGGTGGCCGCCGGCCCTCCTACCATTCCCCCGCTGGCGGTGGTGGCCATGGTCGGCCCCCGCGGCGGCGTGCCCTGCAACACACGTCAACATGCCAACCAACACAACACACAAAACAAACACACAGGCTCCTTAATGGATTTTGTCCCTGGCTTAGAAAAAGAAAAAAATCAGTTATTAATGAATACATGAGGTGTGTCTCCTGTGGGTGTCTCCTCGATGTGGAGAGGAAACTGCACCACGATATTAACCAAAACAAGGGATAAAGGGCAATTAGAACGCAAATTTCATGGTTTTTACTGAGGAGACTCAAAACTAGTGGGCACTATGTCCAGCCAAAAAATTATACAGAGAATGTTAACAAATCCAGTTAGAGGCAGACTGTATTAGCAAAAGGATAGGCATTGAGCAGCAAAAAGGGAACAAGGAAGGACATGAGAGTAAAATGAAAAACTTACTACCCTCCATTACTGCCACAAAGTTGTCATGGAATTTTATCCACTTCAATTCTGCCCAAAAATGCAAACCACTTTGGCTTCAGAAAAAAAATGACTCAATTATCTTGCATTTGGTCCCTTCTTCCACTTTTACCCACGTTATAACACTCAGTGAAGAAAGAGAAAGAGTAAGAGAGAGAGAGAGAGAGAGAGAGAGAGAGAGAGAGAGAGAGAGAGAGAGAGAGAGAGAGAGAGAGAGAGAGAATACAGGAAAGAGAATGTGATAATAACACAGCCTCTAATGGCAACACTGCACACCAAGTATTCAACAATAGTAAAGAAAGGAAGCACCAGAGAGGAAGGAAGGAAGGAGGGAGGTGGTGACAGGAGCTGCACTGATACAACTCAAGAGGAGATGAAGGCAGCAACACCACCACCACCACCACCATCCTAACAGACGGCACCACACTCACCTGGATAAGCCCCACGGAGTCAGGTGGCTTGGCAGCTTTGCTCTGTGCCTCCTTGGCCGCTCGGTGCTCCAGGAGGAGATCGTCAAACTTTTTGGAGCGTCCCGGTACAGCCCGTCGGAGGGAGAGTGAGTGTGCCTTGCAGGTGAGGGAGCGTGTGCAAGGCTTCCCAGTCTCTGCCACCACCACGCCACAGTGCACCTCCGCATCATACTCCCGGTCCTTCAGAGGCAGCAGTTTACGCTCCCCAGGCTTTTTCTTTTTGCTTGACTTTTTGGGTGAAGGAGTGGGAGGAGCCGGGGTGAGGGCGGAAGACCCGGAGGAGGAGGACGAGGATGATGAGGATGAGGATGAAGACGAGGATGAGGATGATGAGGATAAGGTTGTGGTGTGTTGACTTGGGGTGTGCGTTGGAGTGTGTGCTGGGGTGTGTGTTGGGGTGTGGGAGGGGGTGTGGCCTTGGGAGGAGGAGGTGGCAGGCCCTGGGGACACCAGCTGCGGCCCTGAGGTCACTACTGGGTTTTTTAATGTGGCCGCCAGGGTAGGCATGGATATGGATGGCTGTGAGGCTGTGGTGCTGACGGCTGCCTGCGCCCCACCTCCAAGCACCACCGTGATGGCCTGGCTGGAGGTGCCGAGGGAGGTGGCAATAGTGTGTGGGACTGGGGCTGGGGAGGGGGCAGGGGCAGGGATAGGGGTTGGGGGAGCAGCTGTGACATTTATGGTTGAAGGTGGGGCAGGGGTGGAGGTTGGCTGCTGCAGGAGGCCAGCCAGCTGCGATTCTAGTCCAGCATTCCCACCTTGACACAGCTGGGTTATGGAATTCACCGCATTGGTAAGTTCGTCGCACTGGGACGATATTTTTTCTATTTCGTCAAAACTAAACGACTCGACAGGTACTTCAATAAGGTCAGACTGTGTGGTGTACTGTCCCTGGGGGTCCCCTGCTGACACTGCCACACCTTCCAGGTTGTGTCCACAGGCATCAGCTTCAGAGAGCACCTCATTGGTGATCTGCTCAAGCACTGGCATGGACAGCTGTTCACTGTTGTAGCGCTGTGGCAGCACCTTCTCTATGCTGAGCTCAGGAGGCTCCGCTGAATGGTCCACGTAAGTGCCGTGGTTGACGGTCCCCGTGGGCTGGTCAACGTAGGCGAGGCCACCGTTCTCATTTAAGTAGCACTGAGAATTAACAGGAAGAACTGTGTGTGTAAGGTCCGAGGTCTCCGGCGTGGCATTGAGCACTGCGTTGAGGTCGGACTCGCTGACGGTGGCCAGGAGGTCAGCCTGGATCTGGTTCAACGTGGCCATGGACATGTGACTCATGGGCACCGGCACGGATCCCATGGCCGGGGAGTTGACCAGCATGCCTTGCCTCACACCCAGGCTTCCCCCACCACTGGTGATGCTGCCGGCAGCTTGGCCCTGTGCCTCCACAATGTCATGTGACCCCACCAGGCCAGGGTCCATCTCCATGGTGGGGCCAGGTAGGAGGTTTTGGGAGGCCGTCAGCGCCTCGGCCTCTGCCTGCAGCATGGCCGATATCTTGTTGACTTCCTCCTCCACGCTGGATGCATTATGGCCCAGCAGGGGAATGCCCACCACTGTGCCGCCTCCCATGGTGGGTGAGGGGCCACTCATGGCCACCATCCCCTGGTGCTGAACACTGGGGCAGGACACACTAGGTGGTCCAACACTGGGTGGCCCCACACTGGGCGGACCAATGCTAGGTGGGCCCACGCTGGGAGGTCCTATGCTGGGAGGGCCAATAGTGGAAGGTGGCCCTGCATGTGTTGGGGGGTGGGGCAAACTGTGGTGAGGAGGCTCTGGGGGGGCCGGGGGAGGCAGAGCTGTAGGCAAGGACTGAGGAGGCGGCACAAAGTCTATCGTCCCGTCCATGTCCTCTTCCACTGTGACCTCTGTCTTGAGAGAAACCACAGACAGGCCAGCGGGGGAAGGCAGGAGGTCACACCCGGGGGAATCAGCTGAACCACCAACTCTGTTGCTGCTGCTGACACTGCTGACACTGATGCTGGCACTGCTGCAGCTGCTATTGCTGTTGCTGCCAGTGCCGTTGGTGCCTGATTCCCCAGAGATGTGGACTGTGTGACTCCCTCCAAGAGTGTCACCGTCGATCCGCCCCTCGAGCTTCACCACAGGGTTGGTGTGGGAGCGGCTCCGGGCTTTACTCACTTTGTTGCTGCCAGAGGACACGGACGCTCGGGTACCTCCGGATGACTTGACGGGGGAGATGACCCCACCGTGTCGAAGTTCTGAAACACAGGTCCAGAGTGAGTGGTGACGTCTAGGAAGCAGCTGGCACATTGGAGGACCTAATCACATCACACACTGCACACCTCTGACAAACCACCCAAACTGACCTTTTCTACAAGCATGAATGACCTTACCAATTACTACCAATCTAAGTCATTTTGCTACACTAACCCATTAAGAAGTGTGATGATACATGAAGTACTGCTACCATACCATGTGATGCAGACCAACACAAAACAACCAAAGGAAGAACGGATGAGAGTTGTGGTTCTTCATTCAGCTAGGACACTGCTTACAAAATACCCTCAAGTTGTCATTGATGGGGTGATGAAAGTGTTGCTTTATTATTAAATCATCATCTTCAAAGGTGAACCTCCACAAGATAGAGGCAAGGCAGAAAAGCACCTACAACACCCAAAAAAAATCTTGCCCTCTCATTCTGTACTCCTAAACACTTTCTTATTCAGTTTGTCTCCATCCACCCATTCTACAATAATGTGCTCTTCCCCTCACATCATCTTACACATCTCACTACCATTGTAAGCTCCTATGTCTCTTGCAGCCTGAGTGGAAGCCAGTTTTAAGCCATTATCAAACACGGAATGCTTCCACCAACAAACATGTGTCATCAGTGTTTTCATGAGTGTCATTTCACTAAGATATCCACAGGCAAAGATTCCTCTCAGATATCTTTGTTCAAGGATACCTCTTTGTTCAGGCCAAAGTATTTATATGTATAATCTTTCAAATCAAATTTACATATATACAAAACACTGCCATATATATGTTCATTATTCAACCTCACTTAACACCTTCCTAACCTCCCAGCAGACCCAGTGTGTATGATGCGGAAGTACAACTAAACCATAAAGTAACCTGTGAGATCTAGTGTAATGGTGGGAGTCTCAAGGTCAAAGGAGATGTGGAGTGTGTCTTTACAGTGACCTTGATTTTGGCATGTGTCTGTGAATTTAGATTTGGTTTGGGATTTCCCTTCATCATTACGGGGTAGAAAGCTTACTGGCACATCCACAAAAGCTGACTGGGGGGAGGGGAGTATGTTAAAGATTGCTTCTTAGAAAGGCGTAATAAAAAATAGCAGGTAAGCCTTTGTTGTCCTCTCTCTGTACCATTTTATCTGGCTTCCAAGTCTCCAAGTACCTGTTCTTCCTATGTAATTATATGTAATCTTCCCATTCCAATAAAACTATTCTCTACAATTTCATCACCTTATCCACCAATTACCATTTTCACATCTAATTTTCTCTTTCCTTCACTTTTCACCCTATCTTGTCCTTGTAATTAGGCCTTTGAACTGTTCAAGAATTGTTCTCATATTCTGTGGCATCAGCTGCTCTAGGCTTCACCACACCACCGCCAGAAACATCACACAACAGTCACAGATACGTACACAATGCAGCCGTTCACACGTTTGGCTCAAAGCAAACCCAACCCTTCACCAATATTACCACCAGAAATTACTATAAACTACATTGTGCCACTGGTGATGATCGCATTGAAATAAACTATAAACATGCTGAGTGAGGTGTTGCATTTCATTGTTGTCGTAATAATAATAAAGAATGTTGAAGTGAAGCTCATAAAAGTTTACGTAGTGCCTACAAGTTCTTCAATATTCCCTGTTTCTGTGTCCTATGAAAAGCATCAAACACACAGGCACAACTTCCATACACTACTACAGGTGCAACACATCACACAGAACAAGGAAAAACACACTATGTAAAGATATATGAAACTAATCACACAAGTTTCACACACAGAAGGGAGTCACGAGGGAAAGAGAAAATCAAAACTAGACCTTCATCTCACATACCCTCCTCGGTCACCCATGAAAGACGAAAACGAAGGGCAAACTTTAAAAAATTATAAAACAGAATGCCAGTCCAGTAGAGAGCGGCTACAATAATTACCTTGCCCTTACAACAGAGGTCAAAATTAGCTGCAAATCTTTACCTATGTGTTGTTTAAGTGCCTGAGGCTTTATGGCGTGTCCACATACGTCACAGACCACAAGGTAGAAGTCTTCCCAGCGCGGACAGTAACCATAAATCGGCATCTCTGTAAAGGGAGGAAGCGGAAGGTCAATTAGGAAAAGTATGTATTATTCATACTGACAGTCTTATAAACAACAACAAAGAATGACTAACTAATAACCAGTGATTATTAATATACTATATTAAACATACATAAAACATCTGATAATTCTGTAAGAAAAAAAAATAATAAGTATCTGTGAAGCCATAATGATAACACCATAACATAAATAGCATACTTTTTTGTCAGTTCATTATAACAGCAAGTGATAAGAAGAAAGATATTGACCTTCATTCCAACCTAGGAAATGATAGAGTAATGATGCAACTCTCACACCAACACAGCACACACAGCAGAGGAAGATGCTGTCCTCATACCAACACAGCATTTGGTAACAAGGGAAGACATGATCCTCAAACTAGCACAGCAATTGATAAAACGAAGATATGTGATCCTCATCACAACACCACAACAGGTGATATAACAAAGGTGTGAGCTGCATATCAACACAGCACCACAGCACCACAAGATAACAGCTATGTTCCTGCTGTTACGAGTCCGAACACTCTACTACTTACCATATTCAGTGCTATCAGATCTGTACACACATTATTTTTATCTGAAAACATCCATCTGTCTGTTTATTTACTCCTACAGGTCGATGGCATGATAAGACCGCCTCCACTTCTTCCTCTAAATATACCTCATCCACTTCTCTCTCTCAAAAGTACTCTACTCTGTCTATTTTAAGTGGATCATCCTCTTCTACCCATACCAACCCATTTCTCCACAGCCTATTACTCTCACCCATTCTCTACAGGTAAACAAACCATTGAAGAGAGCTGATTTTCACTATTTCTCTTATTTATTCAACAGTTATTCCCTTCTCTCATACCAGACACATCCAACCTTATACTTATACACTTTTATTACTCTCATTAATCATAATTCACACCACACGCACCTCTCTGATAACTTCATTCAACTGCTTTGATCCAACACTTTTTTTTAATTCCATGTTCTGATCTCACATGCATGAATAAGTAAGTCTCACATTCATACAGCTACAAGAAGAAACAAGACAGCAGTCACACTATAGCATAACATGGAGTGGTTTTATAACACAATTACATAAGGTATGAATGTGTAATGTTGTTCACCACCTGCGCATTTCCTCATTGAAACTGAGTGTGTAGCCTTGACCTACATCATGTCATCAGGGTTCAAGGTTACAAGGTTACAACACTGCCCTTCATCTTCTGTCTTCCTCGTCCTCTAGGTTGGGTGCTTTGTTTAGGTTACACAATGCATGTTCTTCCTTCCCTTCCTGTGTTTTATCTGTGCTACACCTACTTGCTTGGGTTGGCAGAAGGCTAAAGGCTCTTACCGGGTGAGTATATATACATAAGATAAGAAAAAGGATAACCACCTAACTAATGTCCTGTCTTGCCAATTGATAGTGTAAGAGGCTTAGTTTAACCTTCACTTGAGGCTAAGGAAGGTGTGTGTGTGTGTGTGACAGTATTCATCCTACCAAAAGTTACATGTTCAGGCTGTCTTCACTCCAACACTTTCTATACACGTGACATGAATTAAGATAAATACCACCACTTATTTTCATACACCTATATCGATCTTCTTTCCCACTTTAATGAATATGACACAAGTTTTCCTTCTCTCTCTCTCTCTCTCTCTCTCTCTCTCTCTCTCTCTCTCTCTCTCTCTCTCTCTCTCTCTCTCTCTCTCTCTCTCTCTCTCATTTAATATTGTAATCTAATTCATTCTGTTACCCGTTCTTTGTTACTTCCTCAAGGGGGTGACTACAACAGAAGAGCATCACTTTGTTCCCTTCCATACACTCTAACCCTTGCACACGCCATTCCTTTTAACCTCCTCTCTTTCCAACACTATCTTCTTATTTCAAAGGTGGTTGGTCTTCCTCTCACATCTACAGCATCACTCAGCCTTGCTCATGTCCTTGTCATTCTCATTACTCACATCATGAATATACATCCACTTTCACCCTGTCTCTCTCTCTCTCACTAACCTATCCTCTTGAGTAGACAATATCCTGTTTATAATGATGCTGCAGGACATGTATTTTTCATGTCCGGAAGACTCAAAATCTCCTCTCACTCCGAAAACTATATAGTCCTGAAGCTTTACTGATTGCCAATATCATAGCAATAAAAATACAACTTCCAGCAAGGTCAGTTTCAGAATATATAAGCACAGGTAAGCATAAGCAAGTAACAGATGAATATTAGAAAGTAAATACTGATATAGCCGAACCATCTTTATAAATTAGCAATCCCACACAGAGAAAGGAAATAATACCAAAAAAAAATTCAACCGCATATACAAAGACTGAACAAAATCATCTTCTAAAGCCGAGACATGCGACTAATTCTTATAAATCAGCAACATTATGAATAAAATAAACATATAAACGACAAAGGTGTATTTCAGAAACTCACTAACATAAGCAACGGAACTTTCAACAAAATTATCTCGTTCGGCCAAAACATCCGAACCATTTTTACCATTTCCTCAAATTCAACACAGTCTACCCAGAAAAATAATTGACATTGTCCCTGGTTTTTGTTATCTAATCTTTCTAATCTGTTGATCCCATGGCATTCCCTGATATCTCCATATCTGATATTTTTCTTGCAACTCAGATTTTCATGGTAATCTATGTCTCGTCTACGTGCTAACCTCCCATTCATAGCCGTGTTATTTTGTTATTTGGCAAAGAAATGTTCCTTTACGGATAACACACAATGCTTAGGGTTGAGTGTTCATCTCTTTGTCTATTTTCTTTAGTGTTAATTTTATCTCTGTTTCTCATTCCTCCTCTTCCTCTTTTATCATTACTCCATCAGCTCGCTCTCGCTCGCTCTCTCTCTCTCTCTCTCTCTCTCTCTCTCTCTCTCTCTCTCTCTCTCTCTCTCTCTCTCTCTCTCTCAATAGTTGCCTATCTGCTAACTTGTCTGTTTACACCTTGAGACTTCCTTTCCTCTATCTCACTCACACACACACACACACACACTCAGCACCCGACAAGACCAAACAACAGAAATATTTACAGTTCAGGAATCTAAACCTTAATTGATTTGGGACGTAAAACATTTATAAAAACAATTCCATCTTCTTAATGTTGTCACTAAACAGTCACTTTGTCCACTGTGGGAAAGGCAGCAACAGGCTAAACACAGGACCTTAGTGACTTGGATTCTGAACTAATATATGTTTATTTGCAATCAGAACCTTCTCTTTTGTTGGCAGTATTAATTTTATAAGGCAGGAAAGTTTACACACCACATGAGCATACATTAACTCAGAGACTACCATGCATACAAATTTTACACATTTGCATCCAGCAGACTATGGAACCCTCACATGAGTACTAATAAGCCGAGGTAATTCATTTCTAATTCAAAATACCTCGGAAAGTAAAAATAATTCTCGTGGTATATTAATTTGAGAAATACGTGATCAGGGATTTGTGAAATAGGAACAAAATCCTCTTCCCTATGCTTTATCCTGTATACAAACATGCCACAAGTTTGTCACATAATGTTAACCTTCGCTAAACATGACTTTACCGAGTACGAAATCCGTGATTGTATGAATGGCGAAAATATAAAAAAATTTACGCAACACGACATGAATTCACAATTACACGAATCACTTTTACATGAATTCAAGATTTTTTGTCTTTTTCAGTTAGGTATATGTTGATTTTAAGCTGTTTTCCCATTTAAACTAAACAGCACCAAACATGACATTCTTTGTACATAATGGAGCGAGGAACCAAACTGTTGTGTTGGGCGAGGGACGGTAATGCTGGTAAAAACTTCATCTATAAAAGGAATCAAACTTTATCACTCGCACATTGAAACATTAAAGTGATCTGATATTGTTATGTTAATCCTAATAAAAATATAGCGAAATTTACTTCAATAAGTCATTAATATAAAAAATCCACACTGCAAAATACTCGGATCAATTAAAATGGATCTTCAGCATTTATAGAGCGAAGAAAAGTTTATGAAAATTTACCTCAACATGTTCAATAACTTCCTATATCTTCCATATTAATTATTGTGGAATTCGGAATCATTTATTTAATTATTAAGGAAACGTTACAAATATTTTTCCTGAAGTTACAAGTAAGTTCAGTCATTCTTGTGATGAAGTTGTTAAATTATCTCACTTCTACTTCCTGTAATCTGAGAAACACAAACCGGCAAGACGATAAAAATAGTTCTCATTTCTGAGTTTCAAGAAGAATGTATCTTAACAACCAAAGAATACTGAGGAGTGTGTGAAGAGAAAACATCATCCTAACAGTGTATGAGAGCAAAATGAAGCCCTCGTAACCACACACGGGCACGCCTTCCTGGCAAGCGAGTCTTACTTCACAAAGTAACACGGAAGCACAAACACACACACAAAAAATAAATAAATAAAGTCTTCGCAATACATATAATTAGCAAACACTTGAATGGACTTAAAAACCGAATGCCAAACACCACACTCCACATTCCTGACCACAAGCACAACAACAAACGTGAAAACTTGAAGGCACCACAAACAGAGACGACGGGTCAGCCAAATGAACAAAACAGGCATCCAATGTGACCACCAAAGAATACCAACACTTCACCAAAACTCAAAACCAAAAAAAAAAATCACCTAACTCCACACTCAAAAAAACATAAATAAATAAATAAAACAAAATAAAAAACAAACACTCTTAATGAGAAGAAACACCTAACAAGAGACACACAAATAAAACACACCTAACTAACACACCAGAGACAGGAAACACAACACAACACAACACTAACACATCAACAACACAACACAACACAAAAGTTCCCAGCAGGCACAGCACCAACACCCAGATGGCTTGTACTAAACACAAAACACACAAAACACCCATTTAAACCCCATCGGCCCACCCCATCAACCCCCAGCAACCATCAAGGGGGAAGGAGAGAAAAAGAGGGAGGGGCCACAGCAAAAAAAACAAAAAAACACGAAACAAAACAAAGAATTTATCCAACCTAACCAAAACTTAACTCAACTTGGAGATAACAAAACAAACCTAGTGAAGGAAGAAGCAAACAGTGCATGGGAGGAGGAGGAAGGAGGTAAGGAGGAGAAGAAGAAAGAGAAAGAGGAAGGAGAAAATACTGGACATTCCCATATTCAAAAGTGGGGATTGAGAAAGCCAAATCTATCTAATAAAATAATCTGAAGATGGAAGAGAATAGATAAACAGGAGGAAAGACATGGAGGAAAGAGTAAAAAGAGAGAAGGGAGGGGGGAGGGTAGGAGGTAAATACAAGCATCTATTGTGTTATTTACTAATCAGCGCGAACAGGAAGAAGAGGAAGAAAGAAGAAGGCATGGAGGAAAGAGGAAGGGAGGGAAGGGAGAGAAGGGTGGGAGGGAGGTAAACACAGGGAGGAAAGGGAGGTAAACAGAGGCATCTATTGTTGTTTACAGATCAGCGCGAAAAGGAAGAAGAGGAGAAAAGAAGAAAGCATGGATGAAAGAGGAAGGGAGGGAAGGGAGAGAAAGGACGGAGGGAAGTAAACACAAGTAGGGAGGAAGGGAGGTAAACACAGGTAAACACAGGTATCTATTATATTGTTTACAGCTTAACGCGACTTGCATTCGCTCGCCCCCGCCCGACCCTCGCTCCTTCCTCCTCTCTTCCCTCATCTCTCCACGCCTGACACACCCTTACCTTCTTTCTTAAGCCGAGTTGTCGTTGGTTCCCGCCCGGATTTCCTGCTTTCCTCATCTTCAGAGTCACCTGGATGGAATAACAACATTAAAATTAGGACAACAAACCCAGATTTCACGTGCGACCTCTCACTTTTCACCGCCTTAATTTTTGTTCCCACGCCCTCCACGGCTGCCCGGACACCACCACCGGACATTTAAATAATCACACTCACTTGCGGGACTACTCAAGCCAAGTCTTTCAGCCCATAAGGACCATTTTTGTCCCTCGAAATGTGTTAGGCTGTCATCCAAGGCAGCCATCTTCACTTTTTCCAACTGTGACGTCACTACATTCAGGCCAACACTAAAATGCATACAACAACCTCCAAACACTTCTCTTCTGCCACCCAATGTAATCTTCATTAAATTATTCTTTACTCAAATAGTAGTATGTTTAATATGTGAGTTTATGCGCCTGACAGATTGAATGTATATTATATAAAAGGAAGTTTGTTTGGCTTTGTTGCTGTACGCATTTATACTCAGGCCCAAGTGACACGAGCTAAGGCGATGGTTCCCTTTGATGCCTTAATGGTGACAGTTCTCATTTAAAGCGCCTCCTGTCACTTTCGTACACCTAAATGCAAAGATAGTAGTGTATAGGAGTATTGCCGATAATCAATAATGCGTGCGAGTCGTTACTTTTGTCAATACACCACTGAATTGATGGTCCTTCATATCTTATGCTTTAACCGATTTCTAGTCAAACACACATGATTAAAAACAGGAAGAATGGCTATCATATTATAGATATTTTACTTAATGGTATGAAGTAAGGCAGAACGCGAAGCTGTAACGTCAATATGAACACTTTTTTTATTCGATATTGCACAGGAAACACCGTAACCTTGTAAAACATAAAACAAAGTGTTAAGTTTACCGCTCTCTGCGTTTTGTTAATGGTCACGAATAATAACACAATAAAAAGTACATCAATTACCTCTACAGTTCAATATGATAATGAAGGAGAGACCTTTTATCGCGCTAACACACAATAATCATTAGGACATTCACCCTGCCTCGCCACTCCACTCATTATTCCTCATAAACACACATAACATCAACACCACATTAACGGAATACGAATTATACATCTTACTCCGACAATATGCACATCACATACAATTTATCAAAACTCTATAGCGTGTGGTGGCGTACGTGAGACCATCGCGTCCCAGATAGTTTGTTAATGACCTTGAACGCTGTAGAGGCCTTCCTTAATCTATACCTACATCCACCACCACCTACTGTGCTCTGATCACACCGCAAGGCTTTACACAGTACTCACACCGTACTTAGAGAGGCCCTGATGTGCTGTCAATACTGTACTAAGATTGATACATGGAGCTACAGTACAATATATGACCCAAATGTCTTTTTTTATTGTAACGTTAAATTATAATTAAATGAAACAGCAATAAGTTTAAATGTATTTGAACTGTTATTTTGCATACAACAGGCATCCAAAACCTAGAGACAATTGTACTTACACAACCATTAAATTAAAAAGTACTTCACCTTATTTTTTCTTATGTTTTTTCTTCTCTCCCTTCCATTGTCATGCCTCGCCCATCAGTAGAACAGCCCGACACACGCATCCTTCCCTTAACTCATTAATGATAAACACACCTGCTTTATCTGACACCTGGATTGACATCTGTGTTTAGGATCTCTTTATAATGCTGCCACACCCTCTACCAACATCATCTGACCTTGAAAAAACTTAAATCATATTCGTGACTGTCTTTGAGCCACAATTAGGTGTAGCATTTTATTTTGTCTTGTAATTATGTCTTCCTCAAGTGTCAGCTGCTGCTCTGTCACACCCTGCATCTTATTTTTAAGAGAGGAGTTTTATTACTAATGATGGTAACAATGATGATTTAGTAGTTATCATCTGACTTGTTTTATTCTTGGTAACACAAAATATCGTTCATTACAACACAAGGATGTGGGTGTTGTGAAGGAGGAACACTACACAACCACTTTTTTCCAGCACTAACATGTTATTAGCTATGGTTTAAATATATTCTATGTTCTTTTAATGAACTAATAAAGATGGTAGTAAACTCAGAAGTGCCGGAATAGTTTGATTTTATAAGCAGCCCTTCATTATGATGAATATGTGTCAATTCAAGGTTTTTCTTTGTTTTATTCACCTTTTAACATATTTACTTTCTAACCTCATCAAGTGCCTTAGTATTTAAGTGGTTATGATGAGCGCTGGTAGCTCCCATGGATTCATGTCCTTGCCTTGGCAGAATATCCAACACTCAATTCAGTTGTTGATCCATTTTTGAGACTGTTGTCATTCAAGTCCTTACCACAGAAACATCTCAAAGGGTGAATGCAATACATGACAATGCATGAGAAGAACAGACACCAGAAGACCTATTGGTCTATCTATAACTAGGGTATCTGCTGTACTACATACTACTTATATACTCATATATATACATATATGATGGGACATTTCAGTAAATCTATGCAATCCACATGCATTGCATGGGAAAGCAAATTTTTTAAGTATGTGGGTATTTTTTATTAATGGGTTGAGTAATCATTCAATCAGTTTATATGTAAGATTAAGGGCTGAACCGAACCCAGATGGTGTTTAGTAGAAAAATGTTAATGAACTTACACGTCTCTTGCATCACTCACACTTCGGTAGTAGTACTTCTGATGGGAGGTGTGAGTGGAAGGCTTACTGTGTGCAAAGATGAAGTACTATATGCTAATAGTGATAACTGTTGTGATCACACCTTTGAAGGGGTTTCAAGGAACCAGTTAAAATATATAGATAACTAGGTATAATAAATGATAAATAAAATTTGGGTATGAAATTCCTGTACATCTTTCTCTTATCTTCATTTATGAACTCAACCACTTGCAGGAGTATATTTTCTTTGCGATATGTATTGAAACATAAACCATATTAAATGTTCAGTATGCACTGCAAAAAATAACTTATCTTTGATAAAAGGTCAAGGAGTAAACACATCATCTCTATCTTTATTGAATAGATTGTCTTTGGCTCCTATTGGCACACTGCTAACAAGTTTGATTTATGATAGTTCAAGATTTTAGAGAGAGAGAGAGAATACACTGAGTTGTGTACAGAAAATAAATCTAGGTCTACCCTCAAATAAAATTAAGTAAAAAAATTTCATGACATAAAAAAGTATTAGTATGACAAAAGAGTGAGCAGACAAGTAGTAATGAATGACTGTCCTGCACTCACCAACATAAAGCCACAAGCAAGGTAAATCAATGCACAAAATTACATTATTACAGTAGCACCTTTACTTGTTGCACCTTCAAGTGAGGTAACACAAGCCTTACCTTTATACATGACTAATTGGAATAAAACTGATGTCTCTAAGGATACTCTTGCCTGACGCTTTGCATTCAAAGAAATGTAATTGATGAGCGAGTGACCAATTTTCTATAATACGAAGCACCAATGATTGAGTAAATTTTTTTCATATATTGACATGAAAATTAGATATGTACTAACATTCATACCTAAGAGTACAATGATTGGGTTTTGTAGGTGCATATTCAGGAAAAAATTGCTTCAAGAAGAAAACTGTAGATCAGAAACCAAAAACTTTTATATAACACAAGAATGATTGCAAAAAACATATACACGTGCATATACTATTCATGGATGCCATTGCACTCAGTGAGGCATTGTCCATAGCATTAATATTATGCAATAAGATTACAGGCACTAATATAACTTACATATATGAGACTAGCTCTGATACTCTTCCCTTAAAAACTTATAGGTATTGTAAAATATAAAAAAACAAAACCAGAAAAACTCGCAATAAAGACACATATTACAAAATTTCCTTTGTGCAAAGATACATAAAGAATGGTTAGTTTGTGCTCCATCTATGAATGTGACTTTCTTCCTTACAGTGTCAGTCGTCAAAGTGTATAAAGGGTACGGCAGCCATACACTACAACACTAGCTATGGAATATTGAATTGGTCTTGTATTAATATGATGCTAGCAGCTACACTATTATGCATTGGATGAGCAAGCCTAGAGTAGTGCTAGGATATTGGACACAGTCTACTACAAGCATTACTGTATATTGGTTCTAAAATACTGAAGCAAATAGATTCATGGATACAGAATACAAAATTGCATATATTCTTTAAATGATGGTTCTGTGATGAATACAATGTTATGTCTGTTTACTCTACCAAGACTCTAGTATTTGTCTCCTAGTGCAAAGGAATCAACAATCTTCAAGTGATGCACATTATGGAAGTCTTCCCTATAAAGCATAATTTCTGTAGATAAGGTAAAGCTGTGGCATGATGTGTATATTCTAGTGTGATGGTAGCAATGTGTGTTGGAATTGTGGGAACTATTTCAAACAGCTTCAGACTTGTGATTACATAAACATAGCATTCAGCGTCCAAGTAAGTCCCATAAATTGGATGTGTTTGCTCTCTTGTGCATGTGTGTGAGTGAATGTGTGTGTGTTTATCAATTTGTATTTTAGTAGTAGAAGCAGCAGTAATAACAGTAGTAGTAGTGATTGTAGTTGTTGCAGTTACAGTTTGTGTTTATATGAACTTCACCCATGAGTAACTAGATAAAAGACACTGCAGTGAAGCAGAATGTATTAAAAAGAAATGCACTGGAATGACAAAACCACAAAGTGCTGCAAGACAACTGAAAGGAAGCATTTCAGTGAGGTTAATGTACTCAACTATCACTATGCAAATTAATACTGCATCTATTAATGTCATGTGCATGTATAATATTTTCTACTCATCTTTGTATCTTCTAATGTCCTGAGGAACATGAATACAATTATTTATCACCAACAAAATGCAATGTGTCACATGAAACACTAGTAATGCTCATGAAAGCCTTGAGCGGAGTCTGCAAAGGAACCTAAATAATAGATCAAATAATACTTCACAAGAGCAACAAGATTCACAGGACCATATACAGCATGTGGTATTCTAAAAATTTTGATATGTGTGAGTTTCCAGCCGATGTTTTGACTATGTATTGGAGGATGCACTGCACACAGGCTGAACCGAGTCATCCTGGAATCAATCTTTCACTCCAATATCGGACGTGTGTTACTTTCCCTGAAGCTGCCACAAGTGTGTTCTGTGCTACATTAATGCTACATCACAAGTACAAGCACAGGACAACCTCTCCTCGATGCTGCCTTGCTTGGGAGGAAATGGGGAAAATAACTTTGATCATTGAAATTTATGAATTGTGAGCACTGCATCCTCCATTCTGTATTGAAGAAGAAAATGATGTGGCAAGAATCTGATAATGTTTTTATTTATACATATCTATATATACTATAAATATTTATGAGATTCTGATCTCAACCATGAAAAAAAACTATGATTCAAAAAATATACAACAATGTGTTACCTATGGCGTTTATAGAATTTATTTTTCAGATAACATTAATACAGGACAACACATAAGTTGCTCTACTTAGGATAATGCTTCCTGCTCATCAGTGCTGTGGTGCAACTTATGCATCACCCTGTATAATAACTGTAGTACACTTTAGTAACAGAACTAGTCATCAGCGGGCGGCTCCATCCCACAGATCACGGCCTTCATGAATGCTGCTGCTGCAAGTGACGCGTACGGCTGCCAGTCCTTGTTCCGGGTCCCATCACTGCAACACAACGACACCCTCACGTTAACACCTCCACCTCACACTCACACTCACTCCTATCTAGTGTTTAAAAGTCTAGTTTTGTGTTTTAAAAAATAAGTACAGAAATACAGTACTATTGCACGTTTTTTTATTTATTTCTTATATTTAATGAATTGATAATATTTTGTGCTTACAGTGAGATTTTACTAACTGTGGGGAATGAGTAACCTTTTTAAACATTTATCAACATCTGTGTAATGGAACGGCTATCCCGTGGAACTCTCTTAAAGGTTGTACATGGCAGAAGTTTCCATCTCCTCCTGTCCATACAACACCTTGCCCTCACACTTCAGTCCTATCACTCCTATCCTCCTATTCTCAAATACTCAATATGCTGACCACTCATTTCACAGGTATTGTCATTCTCAAACACCTACAACATCTACACACACCATGTTGATTTGTCAATTTTCATCCACCTTCCTTTAAGTTACTTTTATCATTTGTTTAATTTCCCTTTTATATTACATAAATTAACTTTTACTTTATATATCAAGAAATATTCCTCTGAATTAATCTCACACATGCTTCCCTCTTTTGTTTTAATGCTTCTCTAACTTCATTCATGCATTCCCTTTCCTTTTCTTATTTTCACCATTTTCACATCAACATTTAGCTCTATATACTTACTTGTAGTCACAGACTCCTCTGATGAACACATACTGGTCCTTACGATTGCCATAAACGGATTCCACCACAGCATCAAACTCTTGGTCATATGCCACCACTGAGAGCTGGGAGGCAAAGTCTTGACGCATCTGGTCATTATCAACAACAGAGCGGCCAGAAGCCACAACACCCAAGTGGACGCGGGAATTGTTGGGATCTCTGGAATATCACAATTAATTATGGACCATTTGCCTAAATTTTTCCTAAGTGAAGTCATCTCCTTCACTAAATAGAATAAATTAATGAACAATAAACAGATTCCTTTCTTAATGTTCCACAACAACAAATTACTCCCCACACAATTAAATCCTTCAAGAAATCTTAAAACGATGTCAAACAGAAAAAAACACAAAATTATATACAAATAAGAGACAATGTGTAACCCAAAATATTTTCAAGTATGAAAACCCTTTTCCATAAAACTACACATGAAAACATACATTTTATAGTTCCTCTCGAGAGAACATCACTCACCTCACATTCTCACTTCCCTCAGGAGGCAGAGGATGGGACACTTCAATAACATCTGACCCGCCAATACTCATGTACAGCTTGTCAGTGGACTCACAGGGGCGGGAGAAGTCCATCTCTTGTTCCTTGAGCTTGGTGTTGCCTGCATTCATGTACTGGATCCAGGGTGTGGGTCCACCCTTCTCCATTGCCTGTAAGGATCCACACATCACAAACTATACCTATTTTTAAGTTAGGTGAATGGCATGAAACAATATCCACCAAACTATGGATTCACACCCCCTGACCCTTCACTTGTGAGCTAACTGGACTAACCACTGCACCAAGAACACACTAAATATATTAGTCTAAAACACATGTAAAAATAATGAAAATTCCATAAGATATTGTCAACAATAAATAAATTCCATGCTGTGATGCAGCAAAAAATATGACTACTTTTAAATGTAATGGTGTGAAACAAATTGTCATCATCCTTCACACTTCAGTACCTGTTGCTGCAGCTGGTAAGCAATGTTCTGCAAGCTGAGGTCAGGCGGACCCCAAGACTTGGTTTCAAACTCATATGACCCATTTTCTAGAGTCTTGGAACCTTCACAGTACATGTAGATGAACCTGTAAAGCATCAGGACATGACAAAGAGTTAGTGTTGACTATGAATCCATAAAGTTTTGAAAAGAATATTTGATTTTTGAACATTTAATAATGACAGCAACCTTTGGCCATTCTTTGTGAAATTCATTAAGATATGAAACAGAAAAATGAATGATTAGTTTTCCAGCGATATACAATTGAACATTAAATGTAATATTAAAAAAACAAAAAAAACATGATTCATGAAGGCCATGCAATCAAAGTAAGTGTACTTATACAAAGCACTGACTCACTTCTGTCCTTGTGGTGGTGTTGCCACCACCACATCACCAAGCCTGACGTGCTTGTTGTAGTCGGTAAAGTGAGGCACACCACCGGCCGTGCCCACCAGGAACACATGGTCCACCTTTTGGAAGGTTCCTGCACATACAAGACACGTGCACATGGAGAAAATATGAGATTATAATCAAAGTGAATAAAAGACTATAAAAGGTTACCTCAAATCCTGTCCACTATAATTAGGTAAACACACACACATACAAACAAACAACATCCACAAACCCTCAGAGTGATGACAGTGATAGGTAGTGGCGAGAATCACAATAAATTTTGTAAATATTTTCAATAGTGTGTGGAAAACAAATTACTAATGTTTTATGAGAGTGAAACTTCATTGCCTCAACAGGCAAACATAAGCACCTATCCTTACCAAGCAGCCTGGTGGTGGTGTTTCCAGCGGCAATTGAAGCTGAACGGTCGTGGCCGACGGTGGGAAGTTTGGTGCACACGACCCTGTGTGCACCGATATTGCCGAGGGTGTAGATATTGCTCTCTCCTGGAAGTACAGACAACAAATCAGGTCTGAGGATATAGTGTGTGTATTGTGGGTAATGTTGTGTGTTTACTCCAGAGGTGAAGGTGTGAGGGGAGTGTGATGAAGGGTCAGATGCAAGGTTAGTACAGGCAAGCCTTCTCTTACGGGGGCTCATTATGTTTATACTTGCTGATCCGTATGCAATTTGTTTTACACCAAAGAAATTATACATGCATTCAGTCTTGTGTTACATGTATTTCAATATTGAAGTATAATTCAAATCAACCATCAACATGCAAAACAAACATGCATTCTCTTCCACTCTGTTATCAAATAATCATCTAGTTTCTTAATCCCCAAATTAACATTAACTGCAGTCTTTAATTTAAGGTGTACAAATGACAAAAAAATTCAAACTTGCCACCAACATCCATTGTACGTACATTCATCTTTTTTGCCTCCTTTATAAAACCAATGTCACCACCACATGGACACACACCACCACCACCTCCCTACCCACCCCATCCACCACCTCACACATTCACCCTCCAACCTCACACATTCCTCCAGCTTCAAGAGCATCATAACAAGACAAATTATTATATTATTGATGATTACAGAACATAGATGCTTTGCTTCAGAGCATTTACTAATGTACAACGTTCTTAGCAGCTTTAATTAGGCTGACAGTTAACAATCTTTTATTGCATTTATCTTTATTGGAAAATATGCTTTGTTGTTTGTATGATTATTATTTATTTGTATTAATTTCTAAGTATGTAACAGAAACACACTACACTGAGGCTTGCCTGTACTGTATTGGTAAAGGGCTCAGTCATATTGAGTGTTCCATGGTGCAAGGGTTAGAATTAAGATGGTTAGGGTCAGATTGTGATTTAAAATTAAACTTAATGTATTTTTATATTAATTAATGGTAAAAAATATATTAGATGTGCCTGCTTAGAGTGGTTAGGTTGCCTTGGTAGAGATGAGACAACTTGATTAACATTTAATTTGTTATTATAAAAACTTGAGCTTCTGCATTCAAAACTTACATGTGTAAACAATATTACTGTTTTGCTAATCATCTAAAAGTTCATATTCTTTAAAATGTTCAATATTTTATCTCTTATTAGATGATACATATTATGTGATCAAAATTCAAATATAGTCAATGCAGAAATACCAACAAATGTGAAAATCATAAAAATATTAACTGTGTATTATATTATCATACCTATTACATAATTTATGAGTAGAATTTATTAGACTTGAATGTTGATAAATGATTATTATAAATGTACAGAAATGATGTTAGTACAAAGCATTCACTAAACATGTCCTTATTTAGAACCAGTTTACTTGGTTCGTCATTCACAGAAGCACTTGTTTGTCATGAACTATTAGTGTTTCTTCATGCATAAAACTAATAAATTAACTACTGTATTATGTTATGAAATGTCCCCAGAAATAAAAACTGAACACCACCCAAAGAAAACCTATTAATTTTGTTATTACTTTCATCAGAGAGAGAAAAAGTAAATAAAACGAAAAATACAATTCCTACGAGTTAAAATAAATACATAAATGCAATCCCTGTCATTTAGAGATTAAAACCGAGGAAGTAAAACCATGTCCACCTGAGTATGTAGACTACCATGCTCTCTACCATGCTCAGCCGCCTCATGCACATACCATAACTACCACCTGCAAAGAAAGGCCGAGGGAGGAACATGAGTGGTTAGTGGGCACGTCCGAGGCAGTAACACTAGTAATGGGAGTGGCACGGAGGGCAAGGCTAATGGTACTGACTGCAAGCTGGGAAGGGGTGTTACAGTGGGCTAATGCTTCCCTACCTCCTCTATACTGGTACATTGTAGAGGTAATTGTAGAGGTACGGGTGTATAGGTACAACAAGAGGCTTACCCAAATGTGGAATGGAGACAATTATCTACTGGTGAGATACTTAGATTGTTGCTTTAATATTTTTGGTGGTTTTGAATATATGAGTTGTTGTTTTTTTCTATAGTAATCAGTACAATACATAAAATTTACCAAGCTAATAAACTACATTAGCAAACTACACAATACTGGTAGGTCAAAATTTGCATAGTTGTGAGTTTTGGAGACATACAAAAAAAGATGATAGAAATATATTCGTTGCATAACTGTAGATCTGTATTATCTAATGATGCGTGTGAAGTTCTGGTGTATATAAAATCTGTATAATGAATGAATAAAGTAGTGTACTGATGCACTATGAACCCCAGGTATGCCTCTTATTATACAAAGTTGCCAGCTGGATATATATAACAAAAGTAAGAATGTATAACTGTAACTGTTAATTCATCATTTCATTCATGCACAACAAATTCAGGCAGATATCTTTTCATGCTCTTGGGTTATTTTGTTTATCAACCAATCCTTATTTGTTGAGTCAGGTGTGCAGTGTTTAGCATCAAGACATAAACGCAACACAACTCCATGACTCATAACAACCAAGTGACACAGAACATCAAGGTCAGTAATAGTATATATGAAACCTTGAATCAATGACAACAAGGCGGGTTAACATAGTAAGCTGCATCAACATTAAATACAAACACTGAATGCATCATTTATAGTATTTGTTTGAGTCAATGTGATTGTTAGTTATAGATATGCATGTATTTTTTTTTTTATCTAACTGAATTCTATTTGTCCTGATCTATCAATCTTTTAAAAAATAATGCAAAGCTCATTTTACTTAGGCAGGAAGAGGCAAAGCTGGAGAAGAGCTCTGAGTTTTTTTTTTACATTAATTCGTAATACGAAATTAAACTTTAAGGTTCTACATGATGTATTTTATGAAAAGGAAGATGAGAAAGAAGAGACCCAATGCCAAGTCAATTTGTTGGATCTCGTTTACATGACTTGCTGCATTATAATGATACTCTATACAAGTTTTAAGCTCAAAAGGGATGACAGCAGCTTGATGAGGAGTGAGAGGTGAGCCGAGGCCACCTTACCAACAGTGGTGTAGCGCACGAAGGTCTCCTGGTTCTCTATCATGGTGTCAACGGCAAGCTTCTCGCAGTAGTGTGCAGTGATGATGGCGATGGTTGGCTGCTTCTTGGAGGTGATGGTGGGCATCTGCCTCACAACCTGCATAAGACTCGGATGGTTAGAAATTTTAACACACGTAATTACATTATATGGCATGGCAATATGCTGAGGTATATATCGTTATCGGAAAACTTGTTGGAGATGATAGTGAAATTTACGTTTAAAAGAGTAAATTTTTGTGTTTTTCAGATATTAAAGATAGAAATGGTATAGCAACAATAACACTCATAACACTGGCTGCAAAATGTCATAAGATATCTATGTTTATATATTTACAAACAGAAGAATAACAGATTGACACCGGATACATATAAAGATCTAGAGACACATTCTAAGACTACAAGTGAAGCTGCAAAACAATGAGTGTCTGAGATCCAAACCTTGACGTCTGTTTCATTCTGGACGACTCTAGTGTAGCAGTCAGCTGTCATGGGCTTAATGAGTCCCTTCTCAACCAGGCGGGAGATGAACATGTTAACCAATTCCACCGACGATGATGCACGCCTGACACAGATGGAAAGGGAGAAAACAGTAAGAGGTAATCAAATAAAAAGGGCAACTTCGATTACACAAGAGAATACTAGCTGTCAGGTATGGGAAAAAACAAACACTGAACCAAATTAAAAGATATAAATAAATAACAAATGGTGAATAATACATTTTGAACAGAATATCCTAACAACACTCACTTGGCCATTTCTTGGAGAGTAATAGGGTTAGGATAAGACGACTCAATCATCTCCAGGACCTTCTCTTCACTTAGCTCAGGTGTTTGGTCCTCCACTGAAAAATGTAGAAATGTATTAATAAAACCTGTCATTATTCATTTACAAGACACTGGCATCAAAGAACCTAAAGATGAAGGTGTGGTGGAAAGACAGCCTAGCCAGTGTTTTATAGGCAAGAGTCACACAGTGCAGCAGGTCCAACACAGGTGAGGTGGAGGAAGCGAGCATCACTCATACACAAAACACATCAAAACTGTACTCTTTGTCTCCATAAATACCTCTTCACACTAGTCCCTATCAGCCACCTTTTATGATACATAGGAACTAAAGAGATATCTATAGTAAATGTTTGCCTCAGGAGAGTTATTCCCAAGCTAAGAATCACCTGGGAGTTTTCTGAGGTGACAGCAAGGTATTCTGGCCATCATTTTTTTTCTCCCATTTTTCTAACCTTCAAAAACTACTTTGACAATATATAAATACTTCAAATATATAGTTTCATACACCATTCTTGAAATAATATAAAAATCATCATTATTATTATTTTATTTTACATTATTCTAACTTTCAAAATCTAGTCGTGTAGGTTTGCATTTTCATTCCTACAAATGGAAGCTGGAGAGCCGAGTAATAAATTATAAAAAGCTACATGTTGTTGCCACCCCAAACAACAATTCATGAAAACAATAAGCATTTAATTATATGATCAAGGAAGCCTGATACTCCTCTAAGGAAGCTTTGAATCTGAAGGAGGATAACAAGTAACCGAAATAAGGATATGGAATCACTGACGCACAACCTGACACATACATCATTTGTGATCAAATATTACCATCTTCATTAAACTTTCTTTCCCTATAGTTAATTCAATTCAATATCTATAACCCTAATACTGTATCAATTAATATAATAACTAAATACAAATCAAACAGTTCTCGTCTATATCCAAATCTTCCGTGTGTATCTAAACAGGTGTGTAAATATAAGTCACACACAGGAGTCAGTAATAAAATGGGAGATTCTCAACACAATCTCTATTACTAATGTGAGGAACTACTCAGTACTCATGGGGGTTAATCTGAATAAGTGGACTCCAGAAAACAGTAATACTCCTAAGGCATCACTACTCACAAACACACCCACATGCAAAACAAACACCAAACTTCATTAATCACAACAATAAATTCATCACTTCAGAGAATCAATGAATTGGACAACACACGAGTCACTTAATTAAGAAGTGAACTTTTCCTTCACTGTCCAGCACAATCTTGGGGAGAGGAAGTCTTGATTTATGCTTTGTTCATTTACTGCATCAAAGAAAAGGAAATGCCCATTAAGAATAATCTGCTAAAAAAATACAATTGAAGAAAGAAGTTGCATTAACTTTGGCAGCATAAACCACATAAGCACAACATGAAGAGCGATGAGTATTAGTGACAAGCTCAGCCACACCAAATTCTGAGAACACGAGGCAGGAAGGGACAGATTTTCCTACATTTTTCAAGTTTGTTTTCTGCAATCATGGAATACATGTGAAATTGCTGAATAAACTTGATGAATATGCAAAAATCCATTCCTTGAATCTCATCTTATTGAGATTTCATAATGTTATGCATGTCATCTCAACACAAACAGCAATGAGGAATCACTCCAGTATTAATATCACTCTTGGATCACAGATGTGAGTCAGCCAGGCTTCCACCACTGGCCAGAACAACACTGCCAGCCACTAACAACAAAATCAATGCAACACTTAGAAGTGTATGAGTCCTCAATTCAGGCCACTTCTTGACACCATTGACTCAATAATTCCCCAAAGAATCATGATGAAGAAACCCCTTACGGCACAATCCCACAGTCCTATGATCAAGGGAGGACACTTCTTGGTGAAGGTGTGCATGATTAAAGCTTGGCAGGACATGACACTGGCTGCCATGAACCAAGGACTCTCCACCGCTAAGGTTTCCCCCTGTGAGGCTCTGGCTGTGTCCATGAGATGCAGCAAACTGTGGGTGTGGCAGTGTGGCGGGCAAGCACCTGCGTCTGGCTCACTGCGGCCCACTGTGTAAAGAGCAGCTCCTGCCCTCGCTGCAGGGAAATTCCAATGGTGGGCTGAGTTCAGCACTTTGGCTCAAAGCAAATTATAGGAAACTGACCAAAAATATATACAAATTAAAAAAAAATAGAAAAAATAAGGCAGCAAAATACTGCTTAAACGGGAATAATATTCTATGTACATGACACTGTTTATCACATCATATATACACTCAACTAGTAAACTGTATCATATGTAACAAGTTTGAAAAGTTCTAAAATTCTTTGATATTCAACCAAAAAATCCTTTTTTACAAATCAGTAAATGAATTCACAATATTTTCATCAGCTTTCAAAAGGAAGTGAAAAGCATTATATTACAAAAATAGTCTACGAAAAAATATACTAATGCATAAACCACATTAGTATTCAGAACCAAATTATTTCTTTTACCACAAACTTATCTTTATGACATAAATACATAATTTTTAAAAATTTATTTTAATATTGTAATTATTTCAACTAGTCAAACCTGTAAACAAAATACAAATAATGTAGAGGAAACAAGAAGCACAGGTGTAGAGGAAACAAGAATCACAGATAAAGAAAAATAATTAGTACAGATGTGAAAGAAACAAGAATGACAGGTGTGTACACTTACTGGGTCTGGTGGGAGGCTTGTTAGATTCTTCTAGTTGCCTTAGTTCCACCTCCACCTTGCTCACCATTTTGTACTTGTGTTGCATCATCTTCATTATCTTCTTAATAAACCCAACATAATCTACGAAGGAAATATAGAAAAGAAAAAAAAAATCAATAAACGTAAGGCATAAAGTACACAACAATTAATAAGTTCAAATGCACTCTTAAGTTTTTATTTAATCAATTATCTTCATTACATATTATGACAAATTATTTAAACCTAATGTAGTGGTGTAAAATACTATACTAATGCAAGAAAAAAGACAAGACTCACCTCTAGGAAACTCGAGCGGCGCCACTAACTCCTTGAAAAACTCCTGGGCGCTCCTCATCCTCTCCTTCTCGGGAACACGACTCAGGAACCAAAACCTTAACTGCCTACTTTCCTGCGTGTGTTTCTGCGTCTGGGCGTTGACTAAGAACACCTTGAATTCTAGTTGAAGGTGGGCGGCTGTGTCCTCCAATTCTTCTGGCGGGAAACGTAACAAACATGAATAGAGTGTTTAAGCAGTAGACTTTACCTTCTACTTTGCTATATAAAGTAAAATAAGAATAAATAAATTGGTAAATGGGAAATATACAAAAATTACCTTACCACCCACACATACACCCACCCACTCACCCACGCATACACCTGACTTACCTGTGCGTGTTTCCTTATTAATGATGATGCCTGAGTGCTGTCCGCCCCCCACATGCACGTTGCCTTCCTGTGAGACCACCTTGCGTCGCTCCACCATGATGGTCGTGGAGGTGGCCGTCTTCCCCCGCGGCGTCATCACAATGCGTTCTGGACAAAGCATCACAAAGGAGTTAATGGACGATGTTGTGCTGGAGGAAGATTGGTGATGATTGGATGTGTGTGTGTGTGTGTGTGTGTGTGTGTGTGTGTGAGATAAGTGTATTACGTATTTGCCTTGTTTGTGATTATCATTTTCTATTTTATTTTATTTCTATCTATTTATCTTAACCTTCGAGTACGGACTGGAACCTTATTATCATCATTATTATTATCTAGTGTGGGTGTGTATGTTCTGAAATACTACATCCAGACATCAACTGTAACAGCATCCCAGACTAACCCTCTGCAAACCGTTTCATGTCACTGCCGCAACATCAACAGTTTACACTTGGTCTTGCAACAGGTTTCAAGAACGTATACACAATCTATGCATGCTGAATGAGAGTTTTATTTAAGTTCTCTGCTATTCCCTTACTTATCGATGCTGTAGTGACCTCCTCCTCCTCCTCCTCTTCTCTCCTCTACCCTCGCCTCCCTTCTCCTCTCCCCCTCTACTCCTCCTCTCTAAAAAGCCCGCGGACACGCCCTTGTAAACACACAGTGGCTCCTAATGGCAGTACTGAATATCAACTTTACTTTATAGTGTATTTTTCCGGAAAGACACAAATATAATAGATAAAGTGAATAAAGATTGTAATATACGTTCATACGACAAAAGTGTAAGGTCAGGATAGATTATATACTCAGCTTCTCTAGTGTTTACGCGGAATTTTAAAGTTTATTTAGACCGGTGATGAGTTCCGCTTATCGATGGAATGTGGTTTTGGTGGTGGTGGTGGTGGTGGAGAGAGGAAGGTAACAGTAATTAATAGCGTGAAGAAAGATCAGCTGTTAGTGAGAGATGTACCGTTATATATATTTAGGTGAGTCACTCAAGCCTAGTGGTGTGACGGAATGCGTGTTTATGTTATAGCGTTAAGGAATGTTATGGTGATTGAACTTGTCTTTAGTTATGATGTTTAGGAGTCGTGTATCAAAAGTTATCGTAGATGTTGATGAGAAAATGAAGTATGATCGACGTAGAATAATAATAATAATAAAAAGAACATTATAACTGGTTTTGTATTGTGTAACGTTGTCATTGTATGTAAATAGAGAGAATAAAATGATAATATAAACAGTGGTATGTAAATTTAACCAAAAAAATTATGTTCTAATATTACACCGAGGAAAAGTAGATGAATTTGGCGGGAATTATCAAGTTCCTGAAGGCTGGTGGATGCAAAGGTGAGATAGATATGTTTACTCACCACAGTGGCATTCAGTGTTAACAGTATATGGTAAAAGTTCAAATATAAAACATGTTGAAAGGTAGAAGTGAAGGACTAGGACTGTGTGTGTGTGTATGTATGTATGTATGTATGTATGTATGTATGTTGTGTGTGTGTGTGTGTGTGTGTGTGTGTGTGCTTACCCTGTGCGTCGTCCATGGTGGAGGTTGAGGCTCGACCGTCAACCACTACACGACCTGAAAGAACAAACAAACAAATACAACAGTTAATACATAACCAAACACATACAAACACATGAATGGTATTGTTTTGTTTTATATGCATACATGTGTGTACATATACATATAAATATACCGCCCTTCCCGTGTGTGTGTGTACGGATGTGTGTGTGTGTGTGTGTGTGTGTGAATGACGTGATGCCAGGCAGTTTAAATACACACAGCCCATTACATCACAAACACACACACACACACACACACACACACACACACACACACACACACACACATACACACACACACACACACACACACACACACACACACACACACACAACTGAATTATTAAGGGAAAAATACAGGAATGTGTTTTTCCTCTTATTATTCAGAGCGGAAGCAGAGTTTTGTGCTGCATTCACACACACACACACACACACACACACACACACACACACACACACACACATTCACACACACACACACACACACACACACACACATACACCTCATTATCGGATGTTTACAAAAAGAAGAAAAACTAGATCGGTTTACATACATCACTCTTAACAACAACAACAACAACAATAACAACAACAACAACAACTACAATTCGTCAGTCACGTGTGTTATCCTTCCTTCAAATACCGTTCCTTGATTGGTCGATTGGCCCCTTTTATGCAACCAATCAGCGACGCGGATACAAGTCTTCTAGTATTGATGGATTGAAACTCAGCGTACGAAGCAATACGTAGTAGTAGTAGTAGTAGTAGTAGTAGTAGTAGTAGTAATAGTAGTACATAAACAGCAATCAATACTTCAATAAAACACACAACTAATGATCTATCTGTCATCACCGTATTTTCGCAGCAAATTATACTATAAAATGTCACGTTACTGGACATTATACTAATAAACATAAAGATATATAGTAACTTTAAAGCATTATAATATATCAGAGAATTACAAAACGAACGTAGGATCTGAATGCACAGGTAAAATCTTACGAATATATCAATTTAAGAGAGAGAGAGAGAGAGAGAGAGAGAGAGAGAGAGAGAGAGAGAGAGAGAGAGAGAGAGAGAGAGAGAGAGAGAGAGAGAGAGAGAGGATGAACTATGTAGGGCGGTGAGGGCAAAATAGCACAAGATACCTTTAAACTTTTCTCTTTTTGTATCTTGACTAAAGTGGAACCTCAGTCATATGAGAGAGAGAGAGAGAGAGAGAGAGAGAGAGAGAGAGAGAGAGAGAGAGAGAGAGAGAGAGAGAGAGAGAGAGAGAGAGAGAGAGAGAGAGAGAGAGAGAGAGAGAGAGAGAGAGACACACACACAAAAGCCAAATGGAGACTGAAATTGGAGGGAGGACCAGGACACGGAGGAGGAGGAGGAGGAGGAGGAGGAGGAGGAGGAGGAGGAGGAGGAGGAGGAGGAGGAGGAGGAGGAGGAGGAGGAGGAGGGTTACGGAGGCAGAAAGGGGATGATATAATAATAATGATGATGGTAGGGGACGCGCTATACTATTAATGACTGGTGATAATGACAGTAATAGGAGTAATTAGGAAGCAAAGGTTGGTAATGGTGGCTATTACTACCATATTTTCCCCTCCCTCCCTTTCCCTCTTCTCCCCTTTTTCCCTCATTCACTCTCCCCTTCAATGGTATTTTTCTTTCCCCTTTCCCTCTCTCTCTCTCTCTCCTCCCTCCGTTCCCCTACATTTCTCTCTCTCCCCCTAGTTCATCTTATTCTCTCACTCTCTCCTTCTTTCCTCTTTCCTAAAATATTAATCTCAGACATTCCTTTCACTCTCTGTTTCTCTCCCTTCATTCCTCTACATTTTTCCCTCCCCTTTCCACATACTTCATCTTATTCTCTCACTCTCTCCTTCTTTCCTATCTCCCTCAAAATATTTCCTTCCAATATCCCTTTCTCTCTCTATTCCCAGCTTCCTCTCTCTCTGTGTTTCCTCATTTTCCCTCCCATTTCAGCGTGATGAGATAATTTTCCTCCTCGTTACAATCTCTCCTTAAATTCCACAAACTAGACTCTGGATTCTACATTTGACTTCCATACGAAATTATCTGTATTAACACGTCTATTTTATTAATGACACCCACTCTGTTGTCTTCAGTACTTGTCTTCCCATCGTGGACATCTTCCCTTCCTCTATATATGGTAATTCACTCCTAGATGTGTGACAGAGACGAGGTGAAGGTTATATGGCGTGTCCCTCTTTGTCCCTTTATAGAGATGTGACCTTTAATTTCGCCTACACACATACACACACATACACACACGTACACACACATACATGGACACACACATCACTCACCCTGACCTTTTAACAGTAAAAAAACAACAACAAATAACAGACAATTCAATGCTTTAAAAAATAACGAAATCACACTAATATCAAACCAGTTTTCTCTTTCTTTCTTTTCTCTCTTTTATAAATCATCAGTAAATAGCCTTCACAATTTTTTTTTAGCTAGTATACAATTATGTTATGTTATATTATGTTTGGTTTGGTAAGGTAAGGTAAGGTAAGGTAAGGTTAGGTAAGGTAAGGTTAGGT
>JAPQNM010000049.1:5273618-5296118 GCA_029783475.1 Metacarcinus magister
GAGAGAGAGAGAGAGAGGAGAGAGAGAGAGGAGAGAGACGAGAGAGAGAGAGAGAGAGAGAGAGAGAGAGAGAGAGAGAGTGTGAGTGTGAGTGACCAGACATAAGTAAGAGCACACCTGTAGCATACATAACTAGCCTCTGACTCACTCACTCACCTTCCTTCAGTGAGTGTTATTCAATTTAGCGCACACACACACACACACACACACACACACACACACACACACACACACACACACACACACACACACACACACACACACACACACAGACAGGTAATGATCGCGTTCCTTCCCTCCTTGCTTCTTTCTTTCCTTCCTTCCTTACAAAGTTTCTTATTTTCTTTCTTCCTTTCTTCCTCCTCCCTTTCCTCTCTTTTCTTTTTTCCTCCCTTACTTTCTTTCTTTCTTTCATCCTGTTTATCTTCCTTCTTAATAACTTTCTATTTTCCTTACTTTCTTTTTTCTTTTTCTTTTTATATATTCAAACAATAATGAAAAAAAAATATGGCTTAAAGTTACATTCTTTAGGTACAATTATTATAAAAAGACGAATAATAATAATAATAATAATAATAATAACAATAATAATAATAATAATAATAATAACAATAATAATAACAATAATAATAATAATAATAACAATAATAATAATAATAACTGATAAGACGATGGAAAATAAAATAAAATAAAATAATGACGAGTTAATAAAAATAAGAAAAATATATATAAAAAAAGAACAGAAAAAAGTAGGTTAGTGGAGGTAGAAAAAAAATCACAATAAAAGTGGAATTACGAAAGAAGAGAGAAGAGAGAAGAGAGAAGAAGAGAGAAGAAGAGAGAAGAGGAAAAACGAATAAGGAAATGAAGGTGTTGATAATAATTAGAGAGAAGAAACACGGAAGTAGAACACAGTGAATAAAACAGTGAGAGAGAGAGAGAGAGAGAGAGAGAGAGAGAGAGAGAGAGAGAGAGAGAGAGAGAGAGAGAGAGAGAGAGAGAGAGAGAGAGAGAGAGAGAGAGAGAGTAGGTGAAGACAATCAATAAGAGAGTGAAGGAATACGTGAAAATAGTGAAGGAAGGATTAAAGATAGTAAATGAAGAAGTAAAAATAATAAAGAAAGGAGAAAATAGAGTGAAAGAATGAAGGAAGAAGTGAAATAAATGAAGGAAGAAAGAAAACAAAATGAAGGAAGGAAGGAAGGAAAAGAGTAAAGGAAGAACTGAACAAAATGAATGAAGGAAGGAAGGAAAATAATGAAGGAAGGAAGAAAACAAAATGAAGGAAGGAAGGAATGAAAATAATGAAGGAAGAATGAGTAAAGATAAATGAATGAAGTGAATAAAGTAGCAATAATTGGTTGTGTGAAGTAAGAATTAGGATGAAGGTTGGGTGAATGAAGGAGGAAATAAGTCATTACATGGAAGGAGGGAAGGGTGTGTGTGTGTGTGTGTGTGTGTGTGTGTGTGTGTGTGTGTGTGTGTATGTGTGTGTGTAAGTAGATTGTATCTGGCTTATGTCAGGTGTACACGCCCCTCACACACATGCACACACACATATATATTTTTTTTTTTCATGAATCACACTATATAAATAAACATTCTCTCTCTCTCTCTCTCTCTCTCTCTCTCTCTCTCTCTCTCAATGCATGCTCCTTCCTGCCTTTGCTTTCACCTCAGGGATTAACCACCTCAGTCCTCCTCCTCTTCCTCCTCTTTATCTTCTTCCTCCTCCTCCTCCTCCTCCTTCTCTTCTTCTTCTTCCTCCTCCTCCTCTCTGTAATCGCTTATGTGCATGTTTCTTGTCTTATTCTCGTACTTATAGTTCTGTCAATTCTAGGATATGTGTGTGTGTGTGTGTGTGTGTGTGTGTGTGTGTGTGTGTGTGTGTATTCTTGGTGTTAGCATGTGCATTAATGACGTTTATCATCATTCCTCCTCTTCTATTTTATTATTATTATTATCATTATTATTATTATTATCATTATTACTATCATCACTATTATTATCACCATCATCATTACTATTATTATTCTTCTTATCATTATTATTATTCTTATCATTATTAGCACCTCGGTCAATGGAATGTATACGCACGGATATACCAGTGATAGATAAGAGATAGTGATAAGGTGTATTATCTTCCCTTCAAACCAAGTACCGTATCCGACCAAGGCTGTCACGAGCTCACCTTAGACCCAGATAAAGGTACGGTACAGTGAGAAGCTTACCTTAGGGCCAGATAAAGGTACGGCACAGGCTTGGGTGGATATATAAAGAGACTGAATGTATATAATGATGTTGAATTAACTAAGCCTATTAAATCATACAAGCTTAGGCCTCCTCAAATTTGTTTCCATTTCCCTTAATTAGATTTTCCCCTTTTTCTCTTTTCTATCTTGCTATGTATTTGAGGTTTAGTTGAATCTGCCTTTAGAGTGCCATCCTTGCCTCTCTCTCTCTCTCTCTCTCTCTCTCTCTCTCTCTCTCTCTCTCTCTCTCTCTCTCTCTCTCTCTCTAACCTTCAGCTGAGGCGTGAGGCAATGCGTTTTTTTGATGCTCTTTTTTACACTGTCCCTTTCGTCACTTTAGGAGGAGGAGGAGGAGGAGGAGGAGGAGGAGGAGGAGGAGGAGGAGGAGGAGGAGGAGGAGGAAGATGCAATAGAGAAAGCAAGGAGGGAAGGAAGGAAGGAAGGAAGGAAAGAAGGAAGGAAGGGAAGGAAGGGAAGAAATGCAATCTAATTTTTCATCCATTCCACTCCACTCCACCTCTCTCTCTCTCTCTCTCTCTCTCTCTCTCTCTGGCGTTATTTTCGTTTGAAGTGGGAGGGCAGACAGGCAAGGGACCGAGAGAGGCGAGGAGCTGAGGTGGAATGGGACGTCCTGTCATATATCCACACTATATATATGTTAACAGGCGGCAGGAGGTGAAGGGAAAAGGTGGTATTGGTGATTTTTTTCCGTTTTTGATAGCAGGAGGTGAAGGGAAAATGTGGGGTTGGTGATATGTTTTCGTTTTGATACAGAAAAGATGGTATTGACGATGTATTTTCCGTTTTGAAAGTAAGAAGGAAGAGAATGAGAAGAAATAACGAAGAGAAAGTGTAGAATAGGTGGATGGAATAAGAAAAATAATGGTATTGGTGATATATTTTCCGTTTTGAAAGTAAGAATGAAGAGAATGAGAAGAAATAACGAAGAGAAAGTGCAGAATAGGTGGATGGAATAAGAAAAATAATGGTATTGGTGATATATTTTTCGTTTTGCAAGGGATAGAAATAAACTGGACGAGAAGGAAAGGGAGAAAATAGGAATAAAAAAATAGTAATATATTTTAGGTTAGGTTAGGTTTAGGTTAGGTTAGGTTAGGTTAGGTTTAGGTTAGGTTAGGTTAGGTTAGGTTAGGTTAGGTTAGGTTAGGTTTAGGTTAGGTTAGGTTAGGTTAGGTTTGACAAGGTAGTGAGTGAGTGTATACAAACCATACTGATTATTAAAGTAAACAGGTAGTAAATCCAGTGTGTGTGTGTGTGTGTGTGTGTGTGTGTGTGTGTGTGTGTGTGTGTGTGTGTGTGTGTGTTAATTTGGCACTGAAAAAAATATAATATAATAAAAAAATACACTGTAACTCAATATTCTTTTTCATACAAAGTTTATTCATAACTCAAAAACAGTCATGTGTGTGCGTTGCAATATATCAAGGTGAGGAAAAAGATTTCAACATAGTATTTTAAAAGAGGGGAAGGGAGAGGGGAGAGGGGAAGAACCATATAGAAAGAGGGGAAAGAGAGGGAAAGAGGAGAGAGGAGAGAGGGGAGAGGGGGAGAGGAGAGAGGGGAGAGGAGAGAGGGGAGAGAGGAGAGAGGGGAGAGGGGAGAGGAGGAGCCATGTAGAGAATGAGGGGAAGGGGAAGAAAGGGGAATATTTAGACCTCAATATATATTAAGTGGTAAAACACACACACACACACACACACACACACACACACACACACACACACACACACACGAGCCCCTCTTAACCTTTCCCTTTATTAATATGGAGGCGTCTGAGGGGTGAGGTGAGGGAAAGGGGGGGGGGAGAGGGGAGGAGAGGAGGGGGTGAGGGGAGAATAGAGGGGGTGTCTATAGATAGAACCAGACAGAACACCCTCGTCGCCACCTGTAGAAGAGGAGGAGGAGGAGGAGGAGGAGGAGGAGGAGGAGGAGGAGGAGGAGGAGGAGGAGGAGGAGGAGGAGGAATGGAATGAGGATGGAGTGAAAAGAAGGAAAAATAAGATGAAGAAATGCGGAAGAAGAGAGAGAGAGAGAGAGAGAGAGAGAGAGAGAGAGAGAGAGAGAGAGAGAGAGAGAGAGAGAGAGAGGTAATAAAAAAAAGAAGGCAGCTATGGGCGAACAAAACAAGGAAATTAAAGTGAGAGAGGAAGAGAACGGGAAGAATAAGAGGAAGAGAAGGAGGAAGAAGAGGAGGAAGAGGAGGAGGAGGAGGAGGAAGACGAGGGGAGCCACAGCTGTCTGGTCTTCTTCCTTCCTTGACGACGCTCCCCTTACTCTTACTATCTCCCCGGCAACGGCTTCCCCTCATCCTTGTTTTCCTTCCCCTCACTTCCCTTCACACTTGTTTCCTCTCACCTCTTTCCCTCCCCTCTCCCCTCACCTCCTCTCCTTTCCCCTCATCTTCATACCTCAGTTGCTTCCCCTTCCCCAAAACAACCCCATAAAATTTCCCCTCAGTTCCTCCCCTCCCCCTCCCTAGGCCTATAAGATCAATGGATACCTAGCCTATCACACTGTCACGTTAAGCTCCCCTCAAAATTTCCCCTCAAATCCATGTCAATCTAATCATTTCCCCTTGTCAATCAGATATCTATTTAGGCCTACCTTAATTTCCACCTAGGCCTATCACATCATGCAAGCTTAGGCCTCCCCAAATTTGTTTCCATTTCCCCTTTCGATATTGATTCCTCTTTGTCGTGTCATTTATTTGAGGCTTAACTGAGTCTCCCGTTAGGCTGGCAAGGCATTCAATCCAATCTCTCTAGCTTATCAACTCACTCTCTCTCTCTCTCTCTCTCTCTCTCTCTCTCTCTCTCTCTCTCTCTCTCTCTCTTCAAAAGTGCTTCCTTCTTAACTTCTCTGATTTATCGCCTCCCTCCATCACACGAAGGAAGTGGAGGAGGAGCAGGAGGAGAAGGAGGAGGGAGGGAGGAAGAAGAAGAGAAGGAAGAAGAGGAGAAAAAGAGGAGGTGACATCAGCAGGAGGAAATTTATGAATGACGCTGTATCCTCCATCCTTCCTACACAGACAAAGAGGGGAAGAGAGAGGGGAAGGAAGAGGGGAATGAGGGGGGAGAGAGCCTTCCCCTCCCTTCCCTCCCACTCAGAGGCAATGAACAGTAGTAGACGTGATTGGCATGAGTGGAGGAGATAACTGAGAGGGAGGAGAGAGGGAGAGATGCGTGAGGGAGATGGTGATGGAGGAGGAGGAGGAGGAGGAGGAGGAGGAGGAGGAGGAGGAGGAGGAGGAGGAGGAGGAGGAGAAGGAGGAGGAGGAGGAGGAGGCGCGTAAGATGATTGAAAGTTAAGGAAAAAAGTAAGATATGGAACACGTACGAGAGAGAGAGAGAGAGAGAGAGAGAGAGAGAGAGAGAGAGAGAGAGAGAGAGAGAGAGAGAGAGAGAGAGGGAGAGATTCAACAAGGAGGTCAGTGAGTCTGAGACAAACACGACTGAATCTATATAAATAATGATGATCTCTCTCTCTCTCTCTCTCTCTCTCTCTCTCTGAACTTGTCTCGTGTATGACAAACAGACAGACAACACACACACACACACACACACACACACACACACACACACACACACACACCACACACACACACACACACACACACACACACACACACACACACACACACAGTTATCTCACCATCTTGGACGTTCCTTAATCAATACCAGTCACACACACACACAGACACACACACACACACAGACACACACACACACACACGCACACAGCCCACGCACAGCCCATCACCCCTTAATCTCTCTTTGTACCCTACCTACACACACACACACACACACACACACTTATAATTTTTCTTTTTTCTTTTCCTGTTACTCAATTTACACATTTTTTCTCAATCATTAAATCATGAAAAAAAAATTCAATGTTAGCAATTTGTTCTCATAAAATTTTTGTAGCTGACTAAACGAGGAGGAGAAGGAGGAGGAGGAGGAGGAGGAGGAGGAGGAGGTCGAGAGGGAGAGGAAGAGGAGGAGGAGAAAATGAGGCAAGAAATTACGTTGCGCTTCTAGTTTTCCTTTTGTTTCACTTAACTTTAATTCCTCATTCTTAAACGAGATAAAAATTACTACGACTAACACCTCTTGGCCAATTACCGACAAGAGAGATGGATGGAGAGAGAGAGAGAGAGAGAGAGAGAGAGAGAGAGAGAGAGAGAGAGAGAGAGAGAGAGAGAAAGGGGGGAGACAAAAGAGAAAAAACTGAGATTGTGAGAGAAAAGAGAGATTAACCTTTAACAAAGATAAAAATAAATACATCCTCTTATCTCTCTCTCTCTCTCTCTCTTTCGCAAACTCACAAACACATAAAACCATTTACGACCCATACCCTCCAACACAAACACACACACACACACACACACACACACACACACACACACACACACACACACACAGACTTTCTACCTCTGAGTCAAGGTCAACACAACACTGGGTCACCAAACAACATAAGGTCATGGAGGACGCCTTCCCCTCACCTTCAACGAAAACAACAAGGTCAAAACTTTACCCTAAGGCACGACACCTGCAAGACTCAACCAACGTGACTAACAAGACCAAGAACAAGACCAAAAACAGGAACAAAAAGTAGAAAATTACAACATTATAAATTTCTCTTTGTTCATATTATTATTAGTGTTGTCCTTTTCATTGTTATTATCATGTTTCTTTCTCTTCTACTACTTCTACTACTACTCCTACTACTACTACTGGCAGGAACAACACATAATCGATAACCACCACCATAACCATAACCATAACAACAATTAATAAACACGGAAATGAACACACATGACAGACAAGCAAAACATACAACATTATAAACAATTAAGGATAAAATAAATACATCAAGGAGAAAAAATAATTGTACGATTACGTCATTATTTACGATTTGAACATAAATAAACCACATTAAACAATAATAATAATAATAATAATAAATTAGTTTCCTGCATAAGAGAGATGAAGAAGAGGATAAAATAAAAGATTAAAAACGAGAATGAATAATGAGATGTGTGTGTGTGTGTGTGTGTGTGTGTGTGTGTGTGTGTATGGGTGTGTGGGAGGGAAGCACGGAACCAGGTGTGAGGCAATAGGAGGAAAGGGGGGTAGGGGGGAGGGATGAAGTGGACAGGTGGGTGTGTCCAGGTGTGTGGGAGGAGGTTAAGAGGGGGGAAGAGAGAAGAGGGGGGGAAGGGAGAGGAGGGAGGGAGAAGAGGAGGGAGGGAAAGTGAGAAGGAATGATTCATGTTTCGGGAGGGATGAAAAAACGGATATGACTATACACACACACACACACACACACACACACACACACACACACACACACACTCCCTTTTTACGATCAGATAAGCTTATATAGTTTCTACCCTATCCCCCTCCTCCTCCTCCTCCTCCTCCTCCTCCTGCATTTTCTTTCCTATTTCCTAATTTACTTCCATTTTCTTATGCCCTCTTTTTGCTTTTATTATGGTTGTATAATTTTTATTTGACAGCCAAATTTGTGTGTGTGTGTGTGTGTGTGTGTGTGTGTGTGTGTGTGTGTGTGTGTGTGTGTGTGTGTGTGTGATGCCAAGGGTGTTATCTTAGTTATGTATGTGTAGGCCGTTATCAAGTGACGTATGTGTGTGTGGGTGAGTGTGTGAGAGTGAGTGAGTGACTGTGAGTGTGAGAGTGTGTGTGTGGACCGAAGTGAGGGATGACGTTACAAGCACATAACTTAAGACGCAGAGAGAGAGAGAGAGAGAGAGAGAGAGAGAGAGAGAGAGAGAGAGAGAGAGAGAGAGAGAGAGAGAGAGAGAGAGACAGAGAGAGACAGAGAGAGAGGTTGTAACAGCTGCGACCCTTGTTTACCCTACAAACGGGCACCACACTGGGGCGCCCCACACAGAGGCAGGCACTGTAGGGCGCCACTACAGGATAACAAACGAGTAACGTCTACGATTCTAGAATAACAAGGATAACAGTAGTAAAAAAATAACAATAATAATTAAACCACTGAAGATTGACGCAAGCAAGAAGAAAGTCTTAATAATAATAATAATAATGTCTCCTATTACCTCCTCATTAACATCCTTGACATTAATTTCTTGCTGAACATTACGAAATCAAGCAAGTCTCGCGCTTTCAATCAAAACCAAACACGCATCCACACACAGACTGTCACACCACCAACCTTTATCCTCTTCTCTGGCCAGACCAGATGGTGAAGATGAGGAGGAAAAAATAGTTTAGTCAAAGCAATATACCACAGAAATTCAAGTCCACACGAGACAGGCAAAAGCGGCACGGGCACACACACACTCTTCCTCACGTTTTCATTGACACTGACCCTTCACCGACACCCCTCGGTGCCGCTCGGGTGGCCCAACATATCGTACTGGTATACAAGTACACATACATCATACAATGACATTACTTTATCATTACGTTAGGACAGTGGTTCTCAAACTTCTTTTTTCAGCTTGTTACTCAATTAGGCTAGGGTTGCCACCTCCATCTAAAATAAATACGGAACGACACCTCTCAAGTGGTTCCTTAATAACGCGACTGGTATCTCCATTCTCCATCCCCGTGGCCAGGACAATATACACGACCTTTATTCGATCAGTCGTTGATTATCTCTCTCCTGCACTTGTCCAGCTGGCCAACACTACATTAGAACCTCTCGACAAGTTCCAGAACACAGTCATGAGACTCATCTTAGGTTGTGCCATGTCCACCAGGAGAGTCAACATGCTGAGTGAGCTCCACCTTCCGCCCCTGATTGAAAGGATACACTCAAATGTCACATATTTCACCGTCAAGTGTCTTCACTTTCTTCACCTCTCCCCTCATTATTCACAAGTCATAAGGACCTCCCTTCAGCCTGCAGCCCGGTATTTTCGGGGTGGTATTACAGGCATTAGAAGCCCTTCGGTGTACCGGTATTTTTGTCGATATTTGCCGATTCGTCAGCCTATCAGCCCGTCATAACACACTCACAACACAACACACTCACCTTCATCTATATCCTTGTAGGTTGTCATGTCCTAACACTTCTTTTACTGTACCAAACACGCTATAATTAACACTCTTGGATGTAAACACATAATTACCGTGTTTTTTTCTCATTTTTTCATTGTTTTTTTCGTTTTTCTTTGTGTTATGGTTTATTTAAGCTTTACTTTCTGTTTGAATAATTTCTATATGTTCTATTCTATGGTTTATATTGGTTTAATTTCATTATTATTGCTTTATTCTATTTATCGATTTTATAATTGACCTTAGAAATAAACATTTTTCATGAAATAAATACGAATCAAATATAACAAATGTTTATGTAAAAAAAAGTTAGGCATTTCAGACGATTTTTTAAAGTATATATAATTGCTTTCCTGTGTATAACTAAAATCTCAATTTTGGTTTAATATATACGTGATCCACCAGCCAACGCACGGCCGCTATCTTACATACCTGTTGAAGCCTGTTCATGTTATTTATTAAGGTTATTTACGCTTAATAGGTAATGTTTTCTTTATATCCCTCCACTATTAATGGTGAATAATGATGTTTTAATGCTCCTCCATCCCTCTAAATGACATGTAGAGGAACAGGGAGGGTTTAAAACGAAGAAATATGATCACCCGGGCCCTGGGCCCTGCCAACCCCTGCCGCCCTTCCCTACAGGTACTACAGGTACTACAGGGTCACACTTACCTGTCCTGCCACGTAAAGATGAACATAACACTACACCATTATTATTACGGTGTTAAATAAGGGTGACTGTCACGGCGGTAAGGAAGGTAAGGTCTCTTACACCTTCCCCTCCTCTTGGCGTCAGGGAGGCAATATATACGATCAAAACCTATATAGTAATGGTGTGGAGGTAAGTAAACCATCACTGATCCCTGAACCTCACAAATTCTAGCATTGCCATTGTAACAGTGTTTATCAAGCTTACCTTCATGATACGCCATTCTTCTGGTATTCACTCTTCCGTGTTATCTGTAAAAGACACGAACAGTTATCTGACACGTTGGCAATACACACATACGCATCAAACTCTCAAATATTCAAGTTTTCAAATGGACATTATTCGTTATTCACTCAAGCAAGTTTCCGTATGCTTACTAATACTTCCACGCCACAGGTTCATAGATACTTACAGAGGACAGCCGCGGTGTCATAAATATCTAGACTCCCTGAGATGATGTTATAATTATGAGACAAGGAAAGACACTGACACCGAACCACTACTGAATATAAACACTGGTGACCTTGAGCCTCCCGCCCTGAACCTAGACTTGAACTTGGGTTAGGAGTCACTTACCTGTACACTTTATTATTACATCCTGTCATCTCTTACTAAAACATCATATACAATCTCAAGTTCTATATCTATCACTTTATTCAATCCCATGTTATAAAAGTTAATGATAAATAAGGAACCGAAACAGATATTACCGAAAGTGTAAGGTAGTGGTGGTGGTGGTGGTTGTCGCCGGTCAGCTGGTGCCTACTGCCTACAAGATGGTTGTCGCTAAGTTGGTGCCGTTATTACGCACTGCAGCCACTCCCTCGCTGCGTAGGGGGCTGCAAACCTCCACTCCTCGGACTTCGGCTAGTGCGTAAGTCTTCAGGTTATGGCCATTGGTGTCTAAGTGGCCTGTGTGAGTTGTGTGACCTAAGGCCTCTTCTATCTACTCCGGATTCTGCTCTGAATCCGAATCCGTTTTGGATTCGGTGGGTACAAATAGAACATCAGAATCTGTTTTGGATTCGCTGGATCAAAACCATAACAATGAGAGGCCAGTCGCTGCCCAGCCGTCACACTAGTCACTTCTCCGAGGAAGTGTTGAGAGTTACAGCTTTCATTACCTGATGCATTTAGGGCGACAACGGCACCCATAATTATCAGCAACCTGCTTATTGTACAATAAAAAAAATTATATAACTAAATGTGTTATTGAAAACCCCATTAGATTCTTGAAAAGTAGATTCAGGTCTAATGAGCCGCGAGGTTAATACAAAGTGTCTTGGGTTAAAATAGTGCACATGCTGATTCTTTCATTATATTTCTGATATTGTTTGATAGTCTATAATTAAGACATTTTATTCCTGCCTTTATTAAGTGCCTTATTACCTGGTTATGACTTGAATTCTTTCAAAAGAGGAGTGTCAAGACACCTTTGTTAACCAGACCTCCACCCCTTGCTTCTATTTCTCCTACTGTCGTCTTTACAGGATGGCGACAAGAGGGATTTTTTTAACGTATTTTTGTTGTCCCTTAGCCAGTACCTTTTCAATGTATAAAAAATATATACTATGAGGTGGAGCAGTAGTTGTATAGAAATACCCCTTATTTTTATATATGTCTAACCTGTGGCGCCAATAGGTTTACCCTGGTTAGGTTAGATTTGGGTAAAACTTCACTTTCACACCCGCCCAAAAAACCTTACATTCCCACATGTCCTCATGTTTATTGGGAGATGGGGAATGTGGATATCTTATTAACTATTTATTTGCGACGGTAATGAGTGTCAGAATCGTTTGTGTATATCAATGTAAAACTCCCGAGTAGAGCTTCCCCTTAACCAAAAAAAACGTTGGGGATATCTTATTTAACTGTTTATTTGCTACGGTTATACATATTTTTGTACCTACACTAGCATTTATGCAACATTTTTTTACCATTTAATCTCTTCCACGCACATGAAAGTTGTTTTCTTGGGAGTATATATATCAAAATTCAAAGAAAACTAATAATCCTGTTAGAGGCTGCCGTTATATTTCCTTTCTTTCTGGTATTCATCACCATTATTATACAATTTTAAGCCTACAGTAGTATTTCTGCACCTTTTCTTTACCACTTAATATCTTTCTCGTATATATACACTGTTTTATTGGAAGTATAAATTGATAATTGATTCCGAGAAGAGGCTGCTGTTATATATCTCCTTTGTTTCTGGTATTCATCACCACTATTATTCAATTCTGTGTCTACAGCAACATTTCTACAACGTTTCTCTACCGCTTACTATCTTCCTCGTATATATACACTGTTTTATTGGAGGTATATATCAATATTAAATTCTGAGAAGAGGCTGGCTCAGGCTGGTGCAAAAAACCCGCGAACGAGTGTCGTCTGCTATAACCCACCTCCGGAAACAGATTCGACGGATTCATGAATCTGTTACAGATCACGGGTTAAGATTGTAAATAGAACACGATTTTGCGGCTATGCCCCACCCAGAGGGGCAAATAGAAGAGGCCTCTAGTGTTTGGGTTGGCGTGTGTTCCTTCCTTGGGTTAGGTTAGACTGGTGTAATATCAACTCGGTAAATCAATATTGTCAGGGCCGAGGTGACTACCAATTAATATTATCTTTTTATAGAGTTGTGGGGAAGAAAAATCATGGAGTATGATACCCCGAATATATTTAAACAATTACCAGAGCAGGGGTATGACACCCAAATAACTCCCTGTACAGCTGTCTGGAGGGTGAGATGCGTGACAGCAACACTCGGCAACGTAGATTGCTCCTCAGACAGCAGGAAGGGTCGAATGGTGTAGGTACAGTTGAAGGGCACACTGGAAGGGAGCCCAAGTCTCCAGAAATGCCTTCGGAATGTTTGAGAACCAGCAGCAGGTGGTGAGGTGTTGTCAGGTGTGAGAGCTGAGGCGTTCTGTCCTTCTCCAAGCTGGTGGCGTGGAGCTTGGCTCGGTTAGACTACCCCCCTACCCCTGGACAAGGGGGTGGGGTAGTGGCGGGGAAGCCGGTGAACAAGCGCCGGCAGACGAGAGTGGTAGTTCAACCACTAATTAGGGGAAGACGAGGCAGGTGCAGTTCCTCACACATGCCCCCACTAAAACATCTGCTGCACAGCTGATGTCGAAGAACTGCAGCTGACCAGGAGACATAAACAAACTTATAATACTTGAGTGCAGGAAACAAAACTTGTAAAAGACTGGAGTGCAGGAAAACAAAATAAAGAAAAGCTATTGCCGGCTGAGAAGGTCGGCTCCAATGTTGTCTGTCCCGGCAACATGAACAACCCTAAATTTATAGGGTTGAAGACCTAAAGCCCATCGTAGTACTCTATCATTTTTACCTTTGAATTTCTGAAGGTATATTAGAGGCTTGTGGTCTACTTCAAGGATAAATTCCTTACCTCGAAGATAGAAGTCAAACCTATGAATGCCGAATACGATGGCCAGGCATTCCCTCTCGATGGTAGAGTATCGTCGTTCCCGATCCAGTAGTTTCCGGCTGGCGTAAGAGATGGGATGTGGACGATCATCATGGTACTGAAGGAGTACAGCACCTAATCCATAGTTTGAAGCATCGATACGTAGGACGAAGGTCTGGCTGGGGTCCGGAAGACGCAGAATAGGTCCCGACGTCAAGGCTTGCTTCAGCAGCTTGAACCGTTCAAGCAGATCTTCAGTCCACTGGAGGGGATCCCGTACCGGCTTCTTCAACAAGTCAGAGAGGGGGCCGGTAAGCTCAGAGGCCTGAGGAATGAAAGCTTTATAAAATGATATCAAACCTAGGAAACTCCGGAGTAACTTCTTGGTGGTAGGAGTCATGGAGGTGATGGCAGTCAACTTGCCAACTTGTGGTTGAAGATGGTCGCGGGACAAAACAAATCCCAGATAGTTGATGGACTCTGCTCCAAACCGGCACTTTTTAAGTTTGACAGTCAGACCGTTTTGTTGTAGTCTATCTAAAACAGACTTGAGGGCAGAGATGTGAGTGGGCCAATCAGATGAATACACAAAAATATTATCAAAATAAAATGAAACATTGGCCAAGCCAGCAAGCACAATCCTCATTAAGCGAATATAAGTGGCACAGGCCGTAACAAGACCAAAAGGCATCCGAGTAAATTCCATCAGGCCCTTTTGAGTGGGAAACGCAGTGAAGCGTCGAGCTTTGGCAGAAAGTGGAACCTGGTAATATGCCTTACTCAAATCTAGCTCTGAGAAGAACTCAGCACCAACGAACTTATGCAGCTCTGTCTCAATACTGCAAGATGGTTCAGCATGGAAAATAGTAACTGAGTTGAGTAACCTGTAATCAATGGCCATCCGATACGTACCGTCGGACTTCCTGACCATGATAACCGGAGAGCAGTGTGGAGAGGTTGAAGGTTGGATGATTCCTTGACTCAACATCTGCTCAACCTCTTCCTGGCAGTAGTGCTGGAGATGGATGTGATGGTAGTGGCAGTAGTAGTAATAATAATAATAGAAGTAGTAGTAATAATAGTAGTAGTAGTAATAATAATAATAATAGTAATAGTAGTAGTAGTAGTAATAATAATAGTAATAGTAGTAGCAGTAGAAGTAGTAATTAAGAGGAAAACCAGTGAAGAAATCAATGCAAGTTACAAGGTGACGGTGCCCTTCAGAAGAAGGTGGAGACAAGGGATCTACCAAGTCAATGGCAACTCTGGAGAAGGGTTCAGTTACGACAGGTAACGGTTGAAGAGGTACTGGACGTACCCTTCCCTTAGTTGACATACGTTGACACTTGTCGCAGGAACGGCAGTAATCCCGGATGTCTGCACACATCCCTGGCCAATAAAAGTCTTGCCATACCTTCATCTGGGTCTTCCGGTGGGAGAAATGTCCAGCCAAAGGACCTTCGTGAGCAACACGTAGGATGACGAGACGGCAATCGCTGGGAACAACCAAGGATAAACCATTTACCTTTTGAAGGTGATCCGAGGAGAGACATTTTCAGTACAGGAGGCCGTCCTCATGTATGAACTGGTATGTGGCACCATCCCGTGCCTTCTCAACTTCTTGAGTGGTAGCCTTTGATTGTAAACCCGTCAAGGAAGGACAGGATTCCTGAAGTTGACGAAACTCATCAGGGGTTACAGTCAAAGGAGAACATGAGGGTGGACCCGTTTAGATCGACCGGCTCTGGTCTCCACAACACACACTTGAGTAGTTGAGGACTCAACTGGTGGTAGATGCTGACATCCAGAAGGGAGGTTGTCCTTTTCTTGAGAGGAGAGGGAAGTTCCGGGCAAAGGCGAGTCATCAGGAGGCAACAGAGGATCTTGTAGGGAAGAAACGTCAGTGGTGGCTTGGTCATGGTCACTATGGAGAAGATGGTTGTCATTACTGAGTTGAGAATCAGGACTATCAGGATCTTGTACTCCGGGAATATTCCCAACTAGAGCACTAGCAAATTTAATTGGGGCCCTTACAGCATCTGTCCAACCAGTGTAAAATGGGCACCGTAAGTAACACTTAACGACAGGAAATTCGTCGATGCGTCCCAAATAGTCAGCAACTTGTACTTTGGGGCAGAGTGATGGGTCAATGTCTGGCAAGGCTTCCTCAGAAATTACAACTCCAGAGCATCCAGTATCCCTAATTATAGAGGAAGACCATGACCCATTAATAGTCCCCGTAACTGAGAAGTTAGGCACTTTATGGTCCTCTAAACAAAATCCAACCTTATAGGGGGGCGTGGTAGTAGTTCCATCCTTGAATGCTCGAGGATTCCTGGGACAGCGTGGTCGTATATGTCCTGCTTCCCCACAATTGTGACAAGTCACGGTTGAGGGAGTCTGACTCCCAGGAGAAGGTAGAGGCTGGAGTGGAGTAGCAAGTCGAGGGGAGATTTTCTTAGCGTTGTTGTTGGAAGAGACCTTAGGATAAGCGTTGTGGGCGGATGCCCAGTCATCCGCTAGTTGTATTGCTTCCTTCAGCTTGGTAGGCCTTCTTTCCTTGATGAACAGGCGTATTTCTGGTGATAAGGAGGATAAAAATTGGTCAAAGATGATAAACTCCCTTAAATCAGCATAAACATTGGCCACAGAGGAAGACTCAACCCAAGAATCAAACATCCTCGATAACTGGGTAACAAACTGATGGTAGTTCTGTCCTACTCTAATCTTGTTTGACCTGAAATCCATCCGGTAGCCATCTGGAGTTTTACTGAAGCCTGTTAACAAGGCTTGCTTCAGTAACTCGTAATCCTCAGTGGTGGATGACGGAAGGGACGTGTAGAGTTCGGCAGCTTTACCAGTAAGGAGGCAACCCAGACGAACGGCAAAGGTATCTCTGGGTAAAACCAGCATCTCGGCCACACGCTCAAACCTAGTTAAATAGGTGGCAATGTCCTCTTCATCCTTGTATGGTGGTAGACTAGGTCTGGAAACAGGATCATGTGATGGTAGGACTGAGGGCTTACCTTTAGCTGCAATTTCTGCCAGCTTGATCTCTTTCTTCCTCTCAGCTTGTCTTTCTTCTCTTTCTCTTTCCGCTTGTCTTTCTTCTCTCTCAGCTTGTCTTTCTTCCCTTTCGTTTTTCTGTTGTTCAAGGATCCACTGGCCAATTTCCTTGCCCTGCAGACCGAGGGTTTCACCCTGCTCCTTCAGTTCTTGAAAGGAAGACATGGAGAAGACCACACAGAGAACACAATACAAAAACAAAAAAATTGGACGACACCTCACGTGCAAAAATCTGGCAAAAGCAAGAGTTTGACGGCAATCAAAACACTCATAACATTACTCCTGGGCCTCAGGCAGCAATGGCGCGCAGCAGCGACTTATCCTGGCGAGGTCGCCAATATGTCAGGGCCGAGGTGACTACCAATTAATATTATCTTTTTATAGAGTTGTGGGGAAGAAAAATCATGGAGTATGATACCCCGAATATATTTACACACACACAAATAGCAAACAGTAGGCTAAAAGCCAAAATAAATCACCAACGACGAACTGCTCGTAAACAATTACCAGAGCAGGGGTATGACACCCAAATAACTCCCTGTACAGCTGTCTGGAGGGTGAGATGCGTGACAGCAACACTCGGCAACGTAGATTGCTCCTCAGACAGCAGGAAGGGTCGAATGGTGTAGGTACAGTTGAAGGGCACACTGGAAGGGAGCCCAAGTCTCCAGAAATGCCTTCGGAATGTTGAGAACCAGCAGCAGGTGGTGAGGTGTTGTCAGGTGTGAGAGCTGAGGCGTTCTGTCCTTCTCCAAGCTGGTGGCGTGGAGCTTGGCTCGGTTAGACTACCCCCCTACCCCTGGACAAGGGGGTGGGGTAGTGGCGGGGAAGCCGGTGAACAAGCGCCGGCAGACGAGAGTGGTAGTTCAACCACTAATTAGGGGAAGACGAGGCAGGTGCAGTTCCTCACACATATACACTCATTCAGTTTATTCTATCAGTGTATCTAGTCAAAAATATATAAGAATTAGTCTTTACGTATGAGTGAGAAAAGGCTGTATCAACACTAACTCAATACCATTTATTTATACAGTTGTTACTTTAGTATTACCTACATAAGAGGGTGAGGCTGTTTCAATGGGGTGCTACAGGGCCCAGCATGCAGCACAGTCCTCTCAGTCCTGTCTAGTTATATTATGGCAGTCTGTCCCTTATTATTGATATTATATTGTATTTTGTTGTCGCTCTTTCTACTTTGTCTATTCGTGTTACCAATGCCTTCAGGTAAAATTAAATGGTATTATTTTACATTTTCACCTGAATGCTCTGGAGAATTCAGAGTTGTATTTTTACATTACCAGATGCATTCTGAGAAGGTTTTCTTAATGAAGTGTTTACAGATACAGCAGCCGTACCCCATTGTCATCCCCTATTCATACAGCATGCGCCAGCATCACCCACCGTGTTTGCATTGAATTCAACATTTTCATCGTATGAAGAGTTTCTAAAACACTTAGAAAGTTCTTACTTACTTGTCTTACTTGTCGGGAGTTTAGGATGAACTCCACGGTCAACTTGGTAGTCCACCGCTTCCACACCTGTCCATTATTTTTTTGTAATTTAGCTGGTCAATAATGGAATTTGACACAGCACTCCTGGACTGTGGACTGTTTGGCACTGGAGGTTCGTCATCAACAGAATAATCCGCTATTCCTACGGCCTGTGCCTTATTATTTACCTGGTAAAGCATCTTTCAAGTTATGTTAGGTTGATTATGTTATGTTAGGTTTGGTTAAGTACGGTTTGGTTCAGTTATATAAGCTTTTTACCCAAAAAGTAGGCATGTGCCGTATCTATAACTGAGCACTATGAAGATACGGCTATGTTAGTTTATGGTTAGATTAGGTTATGTTAGGATTGGTTTGGTTCAGTTATATAAGCTTTTTATATTTTATTACCCAAAAGTTAGGCACGTGGCGTATATATAAGCGGGCACTTCTCTCACCTCTCCTGAAGCCAGTAAACATGATATGCTTACACATGATGTTAGGGTGGGCTGCAGAGATGTTTGTGAGGTGATAAAAAATAGCAGGCGACTAGCTATGTTAGGTTAGGTATTCTCTCCTACGAAAATACAGGGCACAGAATGCGAAGGGAGTCAAATCTCCCTGAATGCAAATGTCTTGGCTACCCCCTTTTAATGGGGATATAAGCCAGGGTGGATATGGATAGATCGATAGATTATTTTAATATACTTTTATTTTTTCATAATGTAATGTGCATGGACCATAACTTTGCCTGTGAATCATGTATTAAAATAACAACCCTCGTTTAGCATGACCTTACTTATCGTTACCACACGTTTCAGGTGGGCGTATCGGCAAGGTCCTCCAGCCCCTTCCAAGGCGACAGTAAGGAAGGCGGAGGTCGTGAGTGCCTTCATGTGGTGGTGGGTGCTGCACCACCTCATCACGGAGCCGGAGCACATCACGGTGGGTGGCATGCAGGGGGGCTTCTCTCCCTAGTGTGTTAAGGCATGAGACCAGGGTTTAGGGTTGTGAGGAAAAAAAGTAATAAGTTTGTGTCTGTTTCTTTTCAATTTCTATAACTGGGTGACCATGGCAGAGAAGTTTTTGCTTATTCAGTACTGTCAAAATGTATTCTTCTTCCATGCATACTATGTTCCCCTCGCTCCTTCACCTCCCTCTTCTTTTTTTACCTATTATTGTTATTTTGTTTTATATATATGCAGGCTTCCATTTCAGAGTGGATCATCATCTTGCACCTCCAGCATGTACTCTACCCATGAATATCCATTTGGCTGTCTCATGCTTATCCATCCTATCACCTAAATATCACATAAAGCTGAATATTACCTCCTCCAACACTTCACAATTAATTCTTTCTGGACATTTCATTATCCTTACATAAATTCTGTTCACATCAGTTAATTTCCAAAGCCTGTGTGATACATTTTTATTTCTAATCTTTATTCCTTTGTCAACAGGTTTCTCACTTGTAAGTAAAGCAAAATATACTTTCCTCCTGATTGCATTTTTGTTCTGAATGTCTAACTCTTGTACATCTTCATTTTCATTAAGACTTTTCAAAAATCTTTCCTTAATGTTTGCACTTTTAACATATATATTTGATGTAATTCAAATTGACTTATCGTGTTGTTTTCTTCTCAAAGGGTGAATTCCCGTACCCTGACCCTTCCAAGTGGACTAATGAGGAGCTGGGCATCCCACCCGACGATGAGGACTGAAGGGAACCCAACCTTACTTCACCTCACACTAGGTTACATGGGTTCAGTTCACTCTAGTGGTCCTGATGCTGGCTCCGTAGGGGTCTGTTAATAGTGTAAAGTTCAGATTATGGGGTAGTAATTTGCAAGGGCAGTCTGTTGTCAAATTGTATGAGACTAGTCTTATATTCAGTAGCAAGACTTTAAAATTGTTATCCTTTATTTTAACTCTTCAAAAAGTAATCTGTTGAAATGTATGTGGTAGTAAGTCTTCAATTTTGTATGTTTAAATTATGAGTGAATGACTGAAGGCTTTGAACTTGTGTAAATAAAAGTCTCTATATTAATTGTTGGTCAGTGTCCTCCAGCTGTAACCACACTTCTAAGCGATTACTAGATTATGTTTGATATGAGAAACTTGCATTAATAAAGTCAATGTTAATCAAACCATCAGACTTTATGCATCATTAGGAAACAATCAGTACTTCATCAAAAGGCTTCTGATAAGATGGTCAAACTTTAGCTCTAAGAAATAAGTGGTTCATTAATATCCAAAGGAAATCTATAAGAATATGTGCCATAGTCCATATTTTTTTTGTTTGATTCATCGTTGCAAAGTTATTACTACTATGTATGTCTTGATAACTACAGTTTTGATGGAAAATACATGAAGGTAAATGATGCTTAATAAGGAACAACAGAAGGAGAAAGAGGGAAGTAGATGTATCTCTACTTATTTTTGTTTATTATTTATTATTTAGTTAATACCCTCTTTTTGAGCATGAGAGCGAGAAGGCAACACACGTGCTCATCCTGTGGCCTAGAGATTGTGAATTCAATCCTGGCTCACGGCAGCTTCTTGGTGAGAGGGGTAGTGCTCTCTCGTTAACCCTAGCAGTACTGTATGGTCTATAGCAGTGGTTCCCAAAATTTTTCAGGCTGCTGCCCCCTTGGCTTCCACTCCACATTCCTAGCGGCCCCCCACCATACATAACATTAATTAATTATAGTGTGTAAATTTAGGGTAGGTCATCTCTTTGAAATTCCTTGAAATGATTTGAAAAGTATGAGGTGTACATAAAATTAGTATAGAATATAAGAGAAAGAGCAGGAAACGCCTGTTCTTTTGAGCTGTAATGAAATGGAATGTAACTATAGATGTAAGATGTAAGATTGCAACCGATTGATATTATTGAAATCCATAACTTTGTTTATATTAATTTTTCCTGTTGGAGTAATCTTTTTGTAGTATAATGGGGAAAATAAATGTTCAATCTCAATTATGGTGGAATTTTCGGGCCTGAAAATAAAAAAAATCTATTAGAATAATCAGAAAACTGAGTCCAGATTCGTGATCAGCATACAAGAGAACCCTTTGATATAAACTCCTTAGCTATAACTCAAAAGGTATAAGGCTTACTTAAAGAGATTTATAGAAGAGTAAAGAAAGAGCAAGAAACGTGCACTCTTGAGCTATAGTAAAATGGAATTGGAATGTAAGTATAGATGTAAGAAAGGAAAATAACGACTTTTAATCAGTTGCTATTCACTAAATTATAGAAAGGGAAACCAAAAAACATTAATCCATCATATTGTGTAGATTTATGGTAGGTCATCTCTATGTATTTTTATCGTAGAAGCCCATTATTCCTTTTTCTTATTAGGTAAGCAAGGGTGAAAAAAGCTTTGATATTAGAATAATCAGAAAATTGAGGCCAGATTCGTGTTCAGTATAACCGAGAACTTTTATGTACAAATGTATAGGTATGTCAAAATTTTCATGAAAATTCCCAGGGAATTTCCCTGACTTGGCTGAAATCATGTTTTATTTTAATACTCAAAAACTATGAGGTATTCGTATTCTAATGATAATAATGTTACGGCACCCACCTTTTTACTCACTTCGGTGGGTGTCACCATCCACGTCACCTCCTTACCTGGGACATGTCTTCCTGGGTTCTTGTAGCGGGGGTTAGCGGGACAGGGAGGTTAGTCAAACACTGAAATCTCTTTTCCTTTCCTCGTGTATTAATCTTAGCCCGCTTACAGGGTACAGCACGACAGTACTGTCTCAACACTCGACAGTACAGCACAAGACGACCGCACACACAACAGCACACGGCGACAACACAGTGCACTGCAGTACTCTCTTGTCTCAACACTCCTCTGTTTGTGTGTTAGCTCTCTCACTCCTGGCCTCCTTCTGACCACCTCTCCCCAAACACACCCCACACAGATACGTAGGTCACCGTATCTTGACATCTGTCAACCCTCACACGGACCCCTACATCCCCAGGGAGGTCCGGTGACTCCACCACCACAATAACAACAATAATAATGATAATATTAGTAATAATTTGATTTCGCCTACAGTCATAGACAGCACAGACAATAAAAAAAATAGCTACCCCGTTCTGGGGGAATATTTAATCACACACATACGTGGTCATGTAGCCTCACGCTGCCAGGTACTACGTAGAATGTACTATGACGAGTGGAAGCATACGTACATCTGTGACTCACGAGTGTTATTATCATTGTATTGTCAATCACTTCAAGGAGTGTGTCAAGTGATGGCGTACACACACACACACACACACACATACATACATACACAACCTTTAGTGACGTGAAGACAAGGGTTTTGGTTTCAGGTAACACAACCCAGATTCGTGATCAGCATACAAGAGAACCCTTTGATATAAACTCCTTAGCTATAACTCAACCTGTTAAATGACCTGCTGTTCTGCTGCACTATACCTGCACCTCTAAGCGGC